>JANDJT010000169.1:21377078-21394397 GCA_024331685.1 Stegophilus panzeri | reverse complement strand
ATTAAATTCACAAAGTAAAACATCAAATAATGTGTTAATAATGTGTTTTCAATATAGTACAGGGTGAACAGAATTTTTAAATGACTTGGGTTTTTTTTTTGCATTTTCCATACTGTCCCAACTTTTTCAGAACTGGGGTTGTATTTCAGCCAGAATTATTGTCAGAGTGTCAGGTTCATGCAATACGTGAACCCCAATCAGAAAGAAAAAACACTGCAGTCTGCAAACCACAATCCACTGCTGGTAATCACCTGACTTCTGATCACACACACACACACACACACACACACACACACACACACACACACATATTCACACTTTAAATGAGACTTTCATTCATTCTGAGTTTGCAAAGTAAACTCTCATTTTTGTCTCATACTGCTGACGCTACCAACCCTTGCATCTTGTGTTGGTTATTCTGGTTTTTGTTTCTCTGCCTGTTTCTAAATTTACGTGCAGTTCTGCCTAATTTAGTCTGTTTGCTTCATCGCCTGACCCATACCTGTTTATTGCTACTGACCCTGCCTGATATTTTGGATTTAACTTCATTGCTCTCATTAAAGAAAGCTGAACTGCAACTGCATCTGTCTCAGCCCATTTTCTGCCACAGAGCTGCTCTTATAGAATATTTCTCAACACTTTCTCACCAATCAGATTTGAGAATTCAAGAACACTGTCTCAGAACATCCAGAAAAATGACGGAGCAAACATTCTTGCAAACAAAGATTCTTAAAACCATAACATTCAGAAAACATGTGAAATGTGATTTATATTACTTTGTCCTATCCATAATGTGTACTTATGGTAGTTATTGATAATGATATGAAATTTGTGAGAGGACTGTACAATAGCTGGGGTGATCAATAACAATCATACCTACATGTGTATTTCAATACACTTAATATGAAAAGACCTCACAATATCAGCAGAACAAAATGCCATCTCCATCTTCTCCTCAGACCAGACATAAACTGTGTTTAGTTTAACAGCAGATGAAGTACTCAAAGCCATAATGTCCTATGAGCAGAAATGCAAATGTCTGTCACGTTGTGCGTTCCTCAGTTTTGTACAACACTACCAGAATATATTTGGTTTTCTTGCAGAAGATACTCAGGAAAATCTTTAAGCAGGAGCACGAAATAGAATTTCATAATTCAAACCCTGCTCGCCCATTTTGTTTGTGGAACGGTGGTACAACTTTAGGTGGTAGACAGCTTAGAGACAAAAATATTGTCTCGTTGCCACACATTGGATATTTAAAGTAACTTGCTGATTCTTTTACTCGGTATGATCTTTGAATGCTATTCATGGCTGTTTATTAACCTCTTTGTATGCTGCGCATGCACTGCTAATTCTTTATTATGTACACACTGAGAATGGACATTTATGCTGTAATGTCATACAGGAAAATTCAAATCACAATAAATAACCCTTTGAATGTATCTTGCTGACAACATTAGGGCCAACTAGCATTATGTATGTATGTCATAACTGTCTACATGGCTTATGACTAGTTCACCCACCCTTCCATTTCCAACGGTCATTAGGAACCAATCAGCTCAGAGAGTTTAGCTGAACTACTCATTAAGAGCCGATCAGTCAAGTGTGTTTAGTCGCACCGCCCACGGACTGTGCTGAATGTGGAGTCTGATTAGTCATTGCTGCATCACCCTTCACTCTTTTAAAAAGTATAAGTAAGAGAACAAAGTGGCCTCACCAAATTACAGTTGTGCTCATATATTTATATGCAGAATCTGCAAAATGTTAATAATTAAAAATAAATAAATAAGAGGGATCATTAAAATTGCATTTTGTATTTTATTTAACATGATTTTCTTGTTTGCACCTTTTGTAATAATTTTGTATGAATCCCTCAATTGTCCTCAGTGTGAAAAGATGAATCTCAACATCATATAGCCACTGTTGAAAAGGGGTCAAATATGTATAAGATGCTGGAAAAGCATATAATGTGCAGGACCTCGAGAATTTTTCTGAAGAACAGTAGGCAGTTTAACTGCTCAGAACAAACAAGGGACTCATGAACAACTATCATAAAACATAAAAACAGTCATTAATCATTGAGATAACAACACACAGTATTAATAATCAAGGGTATGTAAACTTTTGAACTGGTTCATTTGTGTAAATTCAGTAATTGTGTCTTGTGGACTATACGTAAACATCTGTTATGTGAAATAGCTTATTCAGGGCAGCACTAAAGAAAAAACAAAATGCAATTTTAATGATCCCTTTTATTTTTTTTTTAAATTATTAACATTTTGCAGATTCTGCAAGGGGTGTGTAAATTTATAAGCACAACTGTATAAATGTGGCATAGCAAGACTGAACACTTCTCCCAGTGACACTAGCCATACATGCAAGCTCTCTGAATACAACTGATTGACAGTAGTGATAGCAGCAAATGGTAGCAATGTGATTTCATAACTGTAAACATATGGACTGTGAATAGGTTTCGGGTTTAAGGTCATCATGGCCTACAAGTCTGGATGAGACTTGCATTCTTTCTGTTCATGCAATTTGAATTTTTAAGAAAAGTAGTGGACACAGATAACATGAATGAAAATTACTAATAACACACATTATGGCTGGAAACAATGTGGTATATTCTAGCATTGCTTTGATTCCATGAGTGGGCTATGAATCGCATAACCTTACATAACCTTAAACCTTTGTGGAATCGTCATCAACATATAATATTGATGGCTCTATTAGATTTAGTGTTTAGTAGATGTGTTTATTTGTGTTGTATGTATTATTCCAGCATGGTCTTTTTTGTTAGTTTTTTGTTGACTATTTTTTGGAGCCTGCCTGTTTTACTCATGTTTGCATTTTCTGTGGCTAACCACCAGGCCTGTTACTGTGCTGTAAGTATGAGTTGCCAATAAAAGAACAAGTGTATTGTTCTAGCAATGCTTCCTGTTTATGCTTCTTCTTTTCTGACACCACAATATCATATACAGGGAACTGTGCAATTTACATTGAGAGCAGAGAGCCATGCATTACTGATTTACCTGTGGTATGATGGTGAAAATAAACAGGTCAAGTATCAGCTGGGTCTAGTTTTGATGAGTGTTTTGGGGGCATTTTCCACAGAGAGGATTTTGGATATTGTGACCTGGTTAGGATGAATTATTCTAGGATTATCTTCATGACACACTTCTTTTACGCTGGTTATGTGAACCTCTTTGCCTTACTGAGTGGTTGCAGAGCCAAAGGCAAAATTAATGAATTATGAATCTGTCTTGTGATTGATTGTTCGTAGGTGGGTTCTGGAGATATGGTTTGCATCGTATGTCTATTACAGATGCAGTAATCTACCTTTATTTGTGGCAATTTCCTTGGCAGATCATGCTCAAATAAAGGTACCAAACTGTACTTTTCTTTGTTGCTGGTGTGGTAACATCTTTTGTCTCTCTTATTATGTATCTGGTATGTTTATTACTTTTACCTGGAAAGGTGCATGTGGTTTACCTCTAATTAGTATTTAGAGTAAAACCGTAAGTGATCCTAGATCTAGATCTAGTTATGTGTTATTAAGGTATAAAGATATATATTAAAGGTACAAAAGATGTACTCTTTATGGTACCACCATAGCAACAAGAAAAAGTACAGTTTTCTGAGGGTCGACGGCAGTGAGTCTGGACTGTGAGTCTAAATCTGCCATACCTTTAGACTCCAGATGCTTCAGTAGGAAGACCCCTGCTTGTGTTAATTTTATCAGGTGTGCCAGTGTGCTTTGCTTAGAAGATGTAGTCATAAAAGGTGGAAGTCTCTTCAGCACACACATACACACACTCCAACACTGAAAACCCCCAAGAAGCTGGGAGACCTTGCATTGTTCATCAGTATTCCTGTGGCTGCTACGCACTCACACACACAGAGCCCAGCTGCGGGACCTCACAGTGTTCATTTGTATTCTTGTGACTAGTTGAGCTGCGCTCAGCGCTAGACCGCCCCTCCATTCCCTCTGCACCATCAGCTCACACCTCCCTAACAAGAACACTCACCACATGCAAGGTGGCAGGCCTCTTCTTCTATCCTGTATAGATGAAATCACCCCAGACAATTCACAGGCCTCTCATTTGCCCTGTCTCTGTGTAAGATATGGACCACAGAAGCAGCAGTTCCATTTACAAAGTAATTGTTCCGGCAGTGTAATTGCACTTTAACAAAAGACAGCGCAATGACGAGCTGTTAACATAATGGGCGGCTCTGTCGCCTCCTCCAGTGATCACTTTCTTCGAACCTGGTCCACAAGGAGTCCTTTTTTTCTCCCTTTGTGTGAATCTAAAAACTTTATTTCTCCTATTTTCTTTATTACTCTTGCCTAATCTTTTTTGTCTAAAGATAAGCTCATTTTGTCTTGAAAAAAAGCCAGTTCATGCAGAAATCCCATATATGACAAAGGCAGATTTGGATGTAAAGGGTCATTGGGCAATACAATAAAACAACAGATCCAAGCACGAGATAAATGTTCTTTAAACGTTCATAGGGAAACCCATGTTGGATAACATACCAGACAGTAATCTGTAAGCCACTTCATGCTGCATGTTTTTGTGCATTTTTTTTTTTTTTTTTTTTTACACAAAGCACTGGGCTTAAAATTATTTGCAAACAAATATGTGGCAAAATATCTACGAGAGAGAATAACAGCACTGAGCCTCTACCTGTAATGTCTAAGTTGATGACACTTGTAGAGAGCTTTTTCAGCACTCCTCCATGCAGAACATTTCAAGCTCTTTTATATTCTTAGCTTTGTCCATTTGGATGTTCTCTTAAATTCTAACACCATGTTTTCAACAGGGTTCTTAACCAGAGCCTGAAACAGTCATTGCACAACACTGATTTTATTATGCCTTCAACCACTTCTACGTTGATTTGGGTATGCGTTTATGGTCCTTATCTTATTGAAACATTAATATATTGGCAACTCATAACCACCTAGCAGAGGCAACCAATTTTTGGGCTAAAACATACTTAGAGGTATTTACTATGCCGTTAATATGACAACAACCCATGGACCACTAGCCATAAAACAGCCTCAAAGAATCAGTGATCAACCTCCATATTTAACAGTGGGTGTGCCAGCATTTCTTTATATTCAGGTCACTGATAATCACCAAACATTTTTATTTGACCAAAAAGAACCCCAAGAACTAACTAAATCATGAACTTCTGAAACTGTGATATTTAGGTTGTTCTTCACCTCCATTACCATCTAACTAACTGTGGAAGTTGGGAAGTACACTCATGCACCCAATTCCTGCCAAACTTTCAACAGTTCCAAACAAATTATTATAGATCTGATAAAAGACATTTACCTGAATTTGTGCTCATTTGTAACTGCTTAACTGTAACTTCAGAAAAACAGGCATGGTCACAGGTAGAGTGTAGAGTAAACATTTTTAAAGAATGACCATTTGTTTGTATTTATGGTAAATTATTTTTTAGAAATACAACTATTTCAAAAAGTTATTTTAAATTAAAGAGAATATTAAAGAGCTTTTTTTTTTATTATTAAAGAAAGGGTAAACAGAATCTTCTCCAATTGCTGGATAGAATTCTTGAATCACTGTGTATAATACATAAACATCCTTCTCTTAAAGAGTGCTGATCATTCTGGAACCAACTTTAAATAATTAGGTGACCTGCAATACCTAATCCTAACCCTAACCTTTGTAAGATTTTCTACAAATTGATTTGTGATCATTATTGTACATTTACAGGTGTGAAACCATGCAAATTTAAATGTGCAGCAGGATACATTTAAAAAACAATAACACATGCATACATGAGTGACAATATCCTTTAAATATCTTTTAACAGTCATAGTTTTGAACAACTCACAACTCACAAATCACAGTTTTGTTAAGAATATTCGGTCTACGGTGGATTCTGTCTGGTGCATATCCCAAGATCAGTGGGCACAAGACAGGAATACACCTGGAAACCCACAGAGAACATGTGAAACTCCACACAGTCAGTAACCTGAGCACAGGATCACTCCAGGGATCCTGGAACTGTGAGGCAGCAACTCACTGTGCCAGCATGCCACACTATTGTGTAAACTGTAGACTACAATTGAGCTATACCACTAATGCTAGAGGTGTGAATGGTATTATATTGTTCATGATGGGGATTCCCAATGACTTTGTGACATGTTGTGCAACGGATGTTGAGGCTTGTAGTGATGGACCACTGATGGATGTAAACATGACTACGATAAAAATGATAAATAACATATTAAATGCTAGTTTAATAAATTATCCTTTAGACGATTGTGCAAACAGTATTCAGTGTTCTGATTTTTTCCCCATCGTACTCCAAAAATGAGTTTTATTTTTGGGGTTTAAATATGATGGGAATTCAACTACAATTACATATGATATATTCAACCACATACCACATTTCTGGTCTATAATCAGTCATGTACAACATAGTTGTACAACCATTTCTTGCCTAATATAGAAATAACATGCTTATATGAGTATAAATAAATAAATACATACATACATAAATACATATATAAATATAGTACTGTGAAAAAGTATTTTTCTGATTTTTTCTGTTTTTGTGTATATCTCATACTAAATGGTTTTAGATTTTCCAGCAAAATACATAAAACAAAAACTGCATTTAAAGCAAAAAGAGTTATCCAACACCTATCAACAATGTGAAAAATTAATTGCCCCCATAGCAGCAATAAGGAGCAATAACTGCAACCAAACACTTCTGATAACTAGAGCTCAGTCTTTCAGTTACTTCTAGGTCTAGGGCTTACTCCTCTACTTTGGATCATTGTCTTGCTGCATAATCCAGTTGCGCTTGAGTTTCAACTTACAGACTGAAGACCAGACATTCTCCTTTAGGATTTTCTGGTAGAGAGAATTCATGTTTCCCTCAATTATTGCAAGTTGCCCAGATCCTGAAGCAGCAAAGCATCCCTACACCATCACACTACCACCACCATGCTTGACCACGGGTATGATGTTCTTTTTGTGGAATTCTGTGTTTGGTTTACACCAGATGTAATTCACTTTCGACTCATCAATCCACAGACTATTCTTCAAAAAGGTTTGAGGATCATCAAGGTGTGTTTTGGCCAAATTCAGACGAGTCTTAATGTTCTTCTGGATTAGCATCCCAGCAATGGACTGTTCTCTCTGTTATGGTCAGGGAAATGTTTTCGCTCCCTGAAGGCCAACAAAGGGAGAATGAGGAAGAGCTTTTTCTGCAGGCAATTCGGGCCTTCAACCAGGGGACTAAGAAAGGACACCAAGGACTAGAAACTGGACTCACACATACATCCACTTCCTCATCCTGCCTGTTATACATTTTTTACAGCTACATTCACTCACATCATATTTTTGAACTCCCTACAATTTGCACATCTCATTTGCACATGTACAGTTTTTCTACTCCATTTAATATATTACAATTGTAAATTTTTCCTTTTCAGTTTTTGTAATCTTACTATTTTCTATATATAACTGTAATTTTTGTATTATAATCTAATTGTAATTTTTTTCTAAATTTTTCTATTCATATATTCTAGTTTTATTCTCTATATTATATTCTTTTTTTTCTTATTTTTTCTTATTATATTTTTAATCTTTATTATATTTTATCTTTTTTTATTCTCTTTTACATAACAATTGTAAAAAGCATTTCACTGTATGCCGTTCTATGTATGGTTATGTATGTGACAAAATTTGATTTGATTTGATTTGATGGTTTTCACATGGATGCCATTTTTGCCCAGTGTCTTTCTGATAGTGGAGTCATGAACAGTGACCTTTTGCAGTAATCAGGCCTGGTTGGGTCTAGTACAGCTGAACCCCATTATGAATGCAGTTTCATCGATTGGGGGAATTAGTAACTATGGGGGCAAATACATTTTCACACAGGCCCAGTTGGTATTGGATAATTTTTTTTGCCTCGAGAAATAACTATCATTTAAAAGCTG
Organism: Stegophilus panzeri; assembly: GCA_024331685.1. Taxonomy (NCBI): domain Eukaryota; kingdom Metazoa; phylum Chordata; class Actinopteri; order Siluriformes; family Trichomycteridae; genus Stegophilus; species Stegophilus panzeri. The sequence goes on along the minus strand of JANDJT010000169.1, from coordinate 21,386,410 downwards.
TAGTTTGTGTTTACTCAGGTTGCCTTTGTTTTATCTTAGATTTTGTTTTAATTTCTGAAACAATTTAGTATGAGAGACACAAAAACAGAAGAAATCAAATACTTTTTCACAGCACTCTACTTACCTACTGTATGTAAGTGTATGAGTCAAATTACATATAAAATTTTATAAAATATATCATTGGATTTTTTTCCCTTGTAAAATATACCAATTTAAATTCCCATGTAAAATGCACATGCAACTCAAACACAGAGGGAGTTTAGTCTATTATATAAGAAACCAGAGGTTAATTAGCAGTTGGACCAGAGTGTGGGCAGAGTAGGGAAGAGGGAGGAAAGATGTTGTCTTCATTAAACATGGTGAGATGTCGCTGATGCACCAGAATGAATTCATATTCCAGCAATCTCAAACTCACAGTATAGTATAATGTAATCCATCACATATTCACAGTTACTAAATGTATGGCTAACAAAATAATTCCACACTTAAAAGCTTAAAATGCTAAGTGAACATTAGTTAGAGAATAACAGAAGTAATTAACATCCTTTGCTAGAATTCTAAGAATTATTCTAGGAATTGTGTAATGACTGCATTCAGACCAACAGCACAATAGAACAAGAGGATGTTTGACTTATTGAAGATATTCTGCCTGTTAGGCCTAGCCAATTTTCATAGTAGTAAAAAGAAACTATACAGCATCCATTCCTCCACTGAATGCACGGAGTGACATGGTGTCATAATCAGGGGTGTAAAAAGTACTGAGAATTATACTTAGGTAAAAGTATAGATAATGTTTCAAAATCGTACTCAGTTAAAAGTAGAAGTATCCAGCCTAAAATGCATGTAAAATGCAAGTAAAAAGGTTTCTACTTTTACATGTATTCAAATTTTGTTTTAACGGTTGCTGGTAATGTGCATGACTAATGTTACATACTTTGATAATGAATTAATCAAAAGTAAAATATCATGTAATTAACCAATATTTACCTTTAGTAACTTGCCTCAACATGCTTTTTCAAATTAGACAGGCTTCATGCCTTCTAGGGAGGTAATGGAGACACCTCATTTTATGCAAGCCTTTGTGTAGCATTGCGGAGATAATTTGGGAAGGTAGGCAGGCAACCTCTCTAAAGGATGCCATTGGTAAAAATTAAAAGGGTGCCAAAATATGGCACACTGTAAAACCGGATAAGTTCATTTAACTAAAAAAATTTGAGGAAACATAAATCAATTTCTTTAAGCCAAATACACTTAAATATAACAAGTTTGAGTTAGATTTTTGTTATATTTAAGTGTATTTGGCTTAAAGAAATTGATTTATGAACTTAAAAATTTTGAGGTAATTAATTTCCTCAAATTTTTGAGTTAAATGAACTATGCGGTTTTACAGTGCACTAGGGATTTGGAGAAGACAGAAAAAAAATAATACAATTAGTAACTAAGAAAAAATCGACTATGCCACCTTGGTGACTATATCAGGGAAATACCCAAAGGACACACAGGTTCGCTTCTCAAAGAGGAACCATGTGACATGGATATCATTGCAAAATATGTCTTTATTAAAGCAGTAACAGATATTTTCATATAAAAAGATTTTAAGATTAAGATAAAATGCAGAACTTGATGTCAACTATAGTACACACGGCACAAACGGCATGCTCACAATTTGCTACTGCCAAAGCAGACAAAATATAATAACACAAAGAAACAGAAACACAAACTAACCAACTCCACAATGAAAAATAAATTAATAAATACATAGACAGCAAAGCACTCAAACCTGGGGATCACCAAACTCCAACAACAGCTGGAGTTACAAACACAACACAAACAAACCTGGTCTGCTCTAACAGCGCGACCTTACAGGACAACGGACTCATGCCCTCAATTAACCTCCAGGTTTGAGATCGTACACGGCGCAGAAAAACAATAGAACATATAAAAAATACAAATAAAAAAGAATACAAATACAATTCAATATAACAGAGAAAACAAAGGCAAAAGAGCAAAAACACAAAACAAACAATAACACACAAAACATAGGAGCAAAAGCAGCAGTGCTGAAAGCCATGCAGCACCAGCAGACAAGGATGCACTGAGACAGGCTAATTAGCTCACCTAAAATATAACAAAAGATATGAGCTAAAATATACGTACCCATCAGGTTGCCATGATATTACTAAAAGGGTTGTACATACCAAAACATACTGAGACCACTTCATTCATCAGGCAGCCAAAGTTCACAACTCACCAGGAAGCAACTAAAATACACAACTCCTGTAACTAACAATTCCGGATAAAATAACCAGAAAAGCTAAAAGCATAAAGACATACCTGAAGGTAACCAGCAGCCAGCCAATAATGCTCCATTTATCACAATTAAAAATGCTTTGGAGCAAAAGAACGCAGCATCAGCAAAGGCAATCAGTCAACAGCAAATCACCCGGTGTGCACCAGTTCAGCTCAAAACGTGTGGCACTGGAAGTGGCAGTCACCCAACAATGATGCAATGCCTGGTAGCGTATAACCACCTTAAATATGCTTCCAAAATAGGATACTAATGACTCACGTGCCAAAACAGGGGCAGGGTAATTAACCCCATTAAAAGAGATGCAGCAAAATAGTGGCACTCTACTACATTTGCAACATTTTACTAAGGTTGGGCCGAGAGCACTCATCCTCAAGTTCCTCACTGCAGTCTTCTGGCTTATTCATCTCCAGACAAACACAGATAGCTCTAGCTCTAACTACGATGTGTAGCACGAGAAGGTCGCTGCATATGACAAAGACCATTCTAATTCATTAATTTTTTCTACAGCGATAAACTTGACTGGATGCAAAACTGAAATGTAAATAAAATGCATGGCTGTCCATATGATTAATAAACAGTGTACGGTCATTGGCTGGATGAAAGGAGAAGAGACATTTGAGATTTGTAGCGAGTACAAATGTCTAAAAGAAAGTGTTTTTTTTTTTCTTGGAAATCTTATTAAGTAAGAGTACAAGAATTCAATTTCAATAATACTCAAGTAAAGCATAAATACACCAAAATAATAATACTTAAGTATTAACATCTGGCTCACATGTGTTTTCAGACAGGGGAAAAATGCATTTCCGTTTACACATGACATTCTGAATGCGTCTCCAGTGACAGCTTCTGATTGTATTTCATACATCATATCTACTGAAGGAATGGTATTATGCACATTTATTATGTCAGTCTTCCATTGCATATGTTTTCAGGCAGAAATGTCCTGAAATCCTGTACTGGCTCTTTTAAATGCAGCAGCAACTCGTGGCCATAGAAGCAGGCCAGCATTAATAATGACATAGCCTCAAACAAAATTAAGTTGAGCGATATCACACTTGCCTTGCTATGCTATAGGCTACTACTTAGTATTCTTAACCATGTAACCAGTATACAGTAACCATGTAATAGGCAGTTGAGATTCAACAACATATAGTTATTCAGCATACAGTCTACAGTCTCAAAATGTGTTCGAGATAATATCATTAACCAGAGTTGACGGTTTTCAGCAAAATTTCCAGTCCAACTACACCTCAAGAGACATTTCTTCATTTTCTCTACCTTTGGGTGGGAAACACATATTTCACACATATTTCACACATATTTCACAAATATTTCTAATGTACAGATATTACGCACTCTATAATCCCCCTTTCCCTCTCCCAATCTTTGCTATATATCTTACCACAGATAAGTTTATATTCATCATAGACATACTGTCTGCCTTTCCACATTGCCATTTTGCAGAAATGTATTACATTTAATTCATATTATTAGCTAAGAAACAAGATATTTGCCTATTTTTAACTAGTCCAATCTGGCAACCCTGTCATTGACTGTCCTGTCTGCTCCTCCTCCACTGAAAATGTTCATGGAGTGAGCACAGGGCAAAAAAATCTTCCCATATTGGTCACTGCTTGTTGCAGTTCCCATTTTTGACCTGTAGGTGCAATAATAAATTTATGGGAAGCTAAATTGGCTTGCTGAGCCCTGCAATTGCACAACATCTACAAATGCGGGCAACAGACAATCAGCTTAGTCAAATTATTTTTTTTATCGTTGGTGATTTAAAATAAGTCATTAGTATTTCAACTGGATCTTAAAAGTATGGAGTTGTGAATGAGGGCTTTATGAAGATTAATATTTCTTGAATGGCTCATATAAATGATGGGGCTCTTCCCCACCTGCCCTTATGGATGAGCTGCCACTGTTCAAATATATCGATCTGCTAACACAGTTTATAAATCAACAGCAGATGACGAAAGAAGCTATGAAAAAAAGCTGCCTTCATCTGCTAGCAGCACCTGTATCAGTCTCACAATGATTATGTATTTTCCAGATAGGGCAATGACACAATCAACTTATGTGGTCCTTCATTATTGTCTGGGACGCATAGAGATGCTTTTGTGTTCACTCTACAAATGTTATGTGGTCATATCTGTCCCAAACCACCTCCAAAGGTGGTTTGAGAGATGAAGCGTCTCTGATGCATGCTGGGCCCTGTTCACTCCTGTATTTAGTGCTGTCCCAGGATATATATTAATACTAGGTCTGAACAGGGCCAAAGTACAATTACTCAAGTATGTTCCACCACTGGTCATAATCAGAAATTAATTTTTATGAATTAAAGGTTGGAGCACATTTATACTGGCCAAATACAGCTAAAAAGTTGTATAGTAATGCAGACCAAAAAAATTATGTTTAAACATTGTTCTCTTCATAAACCAAAATTATTTGCACATTCCAAAATAAGTAGACTTACTCATTAAATGATTGTATTGCAAATATAAGTTCACAGCCCCTGAACTTGGGCTTCCATCCTAACAGTGGGATCTGAAAAGAGCAGCTGAGGATAAGGCAAGCTAAAGATCACAACTGTCACTTCATCAAACACTTCAATATCACTATTATTATCATCATCATTAGACATCAATCAAACAATAAACACTTCCGAACCTCAAATCACACAGCTGAAGCAATTCAGGATTTAGCTCTGTATGCACACATTTAAAGAAAATCCACTCTTTGTCATTTGTCGCATATACAGGAAAAAGCCCCATTAATGCAAAACGCTTATTGTTATAAAGTATTTTATATATAAAATATTATAAAGTATGAGTGTGCATGCACACACCTGTTTTAATGATGAGCACACTTACATAACCCTGTTATTACAATTCCACTTTGCATTTGGAGAGATGCAGCAAGTTTTTCACTTTTCTCCTAAGGACTAGCATTATCTCATTGCAGGATTATTTTTGCCACTGTTTAAATGCACTCCATGTTTGAAAATAAATTCCCTAATTTTGGATTGGAGTAAATGTGAGTTTTACTGAGTTTGAGGTTTGAGTAACTTCACTGGAAATGCAATGCATTCTTTCAAAGACATTTCCATCCACTAAGGTAATATATGACTGAATTAGTCTATCTGACGCCATCTTTCAGACTTCTTAGCATCTTAAAATATAGATAAAAAATAGCTGCATTCCATCTTCTATTAACCTAAATTATAGGTTGACAAAAACCTTCAGATTTTTCCATGTAGCCCCATATTCCCCAGCTCGGTCTAAATAGGTTAACCTGCGTTAGTAGGCTCAGATGAGGCACAGTTAGGATTACAGGTATAGAGACAGGGCTAATGATTTTGTGCGCTCCAGACACAATTCAGTCCAACATTAAGATTTAGGCCGAATGGTGGTTTGTTGCTATTATGGACGGACATTCGAAGTCCTTGGAGGGATGTACATGAACTTTAACACCATGTATAAAACTGGTTTGTGCAAGGGGCTGCGGCGTCCTCGTTGTTCTCTACCTGCTTTCCTCAGTGTGACGCCGTGCAGCGTTTCAGCGCCATTGCCGTTTAATGACGGGGGTAATGTGCCGTGATCGAGGCTATTAAACATCACGGCAGGTAATTATAACACACAAACATAATCACATTAGCGTGTCGGCCGATCTGTCTTGTGCGTTGTACACGCGCCACAGTTGCGCTTAAAGGGCAAGCGCACAAGGTTATTGACTTAACTTTCTAAACTCCGTTGATTTCGTGACATTGCTATAGAGGGAAGAAAAGCAACTCGGAAGGGTAAACGCGCCGAGCATGCCTATTCGAAAAGCAAGGTGCATCAAGAGGAGAGAATCACTGCACAACTCATCGTTCTCCGCACAATCCGCATCAGCTGCAGCTCGGCGTGTTTACTGGCGTTATGCACGAACCCCATCAGAGCATAAGGAATATTAATAATAATAATAATAATAATAATAATAATAATAATAATAATAATAATAATAAAGAGCGCGCGACAGAAAATGAAGAAAACTCACCTATTACAGCCAGCTGGAGCAAACACAGTCTGATCAGGTCCATTGTCCATAGAGCCATGAGTCCGACAGAGGAGAGAGTTTTAGACTTCAGTGATCACCCGTTACCACCGCGATCAAAGTTATACAAACAGAGTGCAGCGGTTTTCAGCGCCGCTTTAACAGTCCGGAACGAGCAGCGACCCAAAGCGCGCGCCAGATGCAGAAACAATCTCGGATCATGGTTTTCTTCAGCTAATAGCTGTGACGCTGGAGGAATGAAAATAGTTGCGCAAAAATATGGAGCTGTGCAGCCTCACCGGCTCTCACACGATTTCACAAAATCAGTTTGCTTTAGAAACATACACAGACACACAGCTATTAGGTCATGATGCGCAGAGCGCGGAATGTGTCGGTTGTATCCTGAAGTGAGATTGGCGGTGTGTGTGCGCGCGCGCGCGCGTGTGTGTGTGTGTGTGTGAGCCCAGATATCTATCTATCTATCTATCTATCTATCTATCTATCTTGTTTTCTAACTTTGTTTGCATGCTAAATATCAATTTTACAGTGGTTAGGCGTGAAAAGCATTCACTTGAAATGACATTTGTGTTTAAAATAAGACAGTGCAACACCTATTCGTTTGTAATATTACAGACATTATTTCAGATATAAAGGCTATATAAAGTCCCTGTGTTTTCCCCCTTGTATAATCATTCCAAAAACTGACGCTCCAAATTAAAAGGAAATATTCATAACCCAAAGCCTGAACATTCTGAGCTCTGCAACTCTCACCCTCACTGTAAATAAGTCATGAGCGACATTTACATTTAATTTGGCAAATCTTTTATCTGTCTCACGCTCATGCACATATGCGATGTTTGTGTGCTTGTTGAGTGTCTGTAGAAACATTTTCAAGAGAAAGATGCAGCATTTGACAAACACGAGTGCAAAAGCACATGTTGTAAGTGTCTGGATCTGTTTATCACTTTGTTAGTGAATGTGAACTGAAAACAAAAAGTTAGACATTTGTATGAATAAATGTGTGTGTGTGTGTGTGTGTGTGTGTGTGTGTGTGTGTGTGTGTGTGTGTGAGTGAGTGAGTGAGAGAGAGAGAGAGAATATTTCTCTCTGTTGTGCCCCTAAATGCCATGGTGCATTGAGCTGTGGGCTGTTTGTTAATAATCGTGTTATAATGTCAGTTATGACAGTGTCATCTACAGGGGGAAACCGAGGGGGGGGCGGGTAGAGTAGGTTGGCAGGGGAGAGGGAGACGTAGTAAGTGAAGTCAAGCCGGCAGGGGTTTGGCACAGCCTCGTATCTCACAAGCTGCATGTCCGTGGCAACAGGCACACTAACAGCCCATCTGTTGACAGAGAGAGAGAGAGAGAGAGAGAGAGACACAGAGAGAGGTAGTACTTTGTACTTAGTCTTTTAAAACAAGGTGAGAAGGAACACTGCCCTGTTTTGAAATATTTCTTAGATTGGTACAAATAATACTTCCTGAGATAAATTTGGAGAAAACTAAAGATATGATAATATATTTTAATAAAACTGCAAGCACCTATACAAGAATACATATTGAAGGTAATGAGGTTGAGACGGTCAGCTCTTACAAATATCTAGGCAGTCACTGATAATAAGCTCAACTGATCAATCTGATCGCGTCAAAAGCACATAAGCTCTGGTACTTACACAGGAAGCTGAAGTTGTTTGATGTGGATAAAACTGTATTAATATTGTTTTACAGATCTTATATTGAATCTGTTTAAATTTTTGCTATCACGGTTTTATGGAAATAATGTAAAAGGCAAAGCGCAGTTGCAAAGGATTGTTAATTTGGCATCAAGCATTAGGGCGTAAGGCAGCAAAGTTTGACTGCAAATTGTGAAAAACGTACTCTTAAGAAGGCATTGACTATACTAAACAATCCCACTCACATCCTTTACTCAGAATTTGAAATCCTTCCTTCACACCGGCGATACAGAGCTATAAAGTTTAGGACTGTGAGGACTTCAAGATCTTTTATTGCAAATGATGTATCGGCTGTTAATGGTTGAAATAGGGATGTGGAGGTATAGGTGAATGTGTGTAGGTGAATATATATATATATACTGTAGGCCTATATGATGATTTTTCTATGGTGCTGTATTATTTATTTATTCAATTCAATTCAATTTTATTTGTATAGTGCTTTTTACAATAGACATTGTCTCAAAGGAGCTTTACAGAAATATCAACACGGTATATAGATATTAAAGGTGCAAATTTATCCCAACTGAGCAAGCCACTGAGTGACCAAAATTTATTTATTTTGTTTTAAGGCTGTGGTTTTGTCTTTGTCCTATTTTGGTCATCAAATGCTGCAATAGAAATTGCCCTTTCTAGGGACAATAAAGATTTACTGAACTGAGAGGATTCAAGTGAACATTGCTATCTAACTTTAAAATAATAAATGATTTAAGTTTATTCAAACTCTCAAAATAATTGGTCTTTCACTTTCAGTGTCTGTGTTAACCACTGGACACAGAGTAGAGGCATGTATGCCATAGAGGTTGGGCAGTACCATTGTATTTAAAGCTAAAGTGTTTAGGATTTACTTTTAGACACCTTCATTATCACTGTGCAAGTACAATGAGATATTGTTTGGAGAAAGTACATTCCTAGGCAAAAAAGAAAAAAAAAAGGACCAGGCCCAAAAATAGCAAAATATGAAGCTTTAAATGGTTTTAGAAACAAATCATTGGTCAGAAAATTTGCAAGAATTAAACAAATGTACTCGTGAGACCTTATGTGCCACCATTGGCTTGATTACTTTTGTTGCAGTGAACTGTTTGGGGAAAAGCCAGAAACAGGAAACTCACTTATAGTGTTTCTTCACTTATATAATTCATATAGTCTTCTTGTATGCAAAGGTAAAGTCATGATAATGATTAATATGTTTGATGTAAAATTCAAACTAACATATATCTGGTGTTTGAAAAAAAAAAATAAATAAAAAATAAAT
>JANDJT010000169.1:21345023-21357669 GCA_024331685.1 Stegophilus panzeri | reverse complement strand
TTCTAAGGGTTCACTTACTTTTTCCACTGCCATTTTGAATGTTGAATGAGTGTGTTCAATAAAGACATGAGGGATCACAATTTATTTTGTGTTATTATTTTAGACACATTATATTTGTCAATATCCTTCACTTAGATGAAGATCAGATCACATTTTATGAAAACCATGAAATTCCAAAAGGTCCACATACTTTTTCTTGCCACTGTATATATATATATATATATATTACTATCACTGTACTGTATAGTACTGAACTTGAATTGTCATATGACAGCATATGACATCAGGTATGACAGTTGATATGTGTGTCATGATGGAGAGTCTCCATCCCTGAATAATGACAAATTTGTTAAATTGTTAAATTTGTTTGTGATAATGAAAACTGTTTAACCTACTTTGGTCCTAGTTTTAATCTTGACCAAAAATAGTCCAGAAATCTGCCACTGCTCTTTGTCTGGTTCTTTTGGAGTTTGCCTAAACTGTAAACACAACAATTGTTCATTCTATAAATTCTAGACAGTAATCTAGTAGTCTATCTGCAAAAGGATTTATATTCAGACAAACAAAATGCAGTATATCAGCACAGTGTCAAAGGTCCTGGTCGTTCTGGGTGTTTGGCATGAAATTCACTGCAAAGGCTAGGGTCCAAGATGTCCTGAGCGGGAACCCAACAATGATCCTCCGGCCCGTATCCCTCCCATTCTACTAAGTACTCAAGCTTACCCCACTGTGTCAAGAATTGAGAATATCGGTTACTGGTTGTATGCTGGTTGACCTTCAATGGTGTGCTGGTTGACCTTCAATGGTGTGCTGGTTGACCTTCGATGTTCAGGCGTCGAGTGGCAAGTCCATGGCTAAGGGTGACTGGTTTAAGTCAGGAAACATGGAAAGAGGGTGCGATGTGGCAGTGACATGGTAGTTCTAGTTTGTAAGTGACCTTGTTGATCTAATTAACGATCTTGATTACAGGACTGTGTTTGTCTGAGGTCCTTAGTAGACAGCCAGACTCAGTCACCTGGCTGGTAGGGTGGATGCTCACTGCGATGATGGTCAGCTTTCTGCTTGTAGATATGGGTGGCTTGTGTTAGCCGTTGAGTGCTGAGACCTGCTCACTCTGCTGGAACCAGTGGTCGACTGCTGGGGAATCTGTGGTGTTGGTGTTCCATGGGAACAAAGGTGGCTGGTAGCCTAAGACACACTGGAACAGGGTGAGTTGTGTCGCTGAGTGACGTACGGAGTTCTGGGTGTATTTGGCCTAGGGGATGAATCTGGATCAGTCCTCTAGGTTGGCTGCACAGAATGTTCGAAGGAACCGCCCGATCTCTTGGTTGGCACGTTCAACTTGGCCGTTGGCTTGTGGATGGTATACTGAGGTTAGATTGACAGTGGTGTTCATTTTGCTCATGAAGCTGGACCACACTCGTGATGTGAATTGTGGTCCAATATTACTGACAGAACAGTAATTCCACTGTGGTACATGCTGATGGGAGGGATGGTAGTCGAATTAAGCAGTGTGACTTCAAGAACTTGTCCACAACCACCAAGATGGTTGTCTTTCCCTTAGACTCTGGCAGGTCGGTGAGGAAATCCACAGAGATGTGTGACCAGGGACGCTCTGGAATGGGCAGAGGAATCAGTTTGCCCACTGGTAATGTTAGAGGAACCTTGAACTGGGCACAGATTGAACATGACGAGACCACTCAATGCAAATCCATCAGCATGTTGGGCCACCAGTACCTCTCATGTATTAGATGGTAGGTGCGTGGTGTTCCTGGGTGGCCTGTGGCGACCACCATGTGGGCCCAAGTGATGAGCTCCAGCCGGTGCCGTTCGTGCACATACTGTTTACCAGGGGGGCATGTAGCTGTATCTGAGCACTTGGGATTCATGCCAGGGTATGATCTAACTCCCACTCGATCCAGCTGAGGATACAGGTAGGTGGGAGAATGAACTTGTCAGAGCTTACTTGGTATTCTTCAATCCTGGTCGATTGGACAGCGTGAACTGTAAATGTGAGAAGAACAAGGACCAGTAGGCTTGGCAAGGTGTCAAACGTTTAGCAGTGCGGAGATATTCGAGTTTGTTATGGTCCATGAAGATGATGAATGGGTGCATGGCCCCTTCTAGCCAGTGTCACCATTCTTACAGGGCTAATTTTACCGCCAAAAGTTCTCTGTTCCCCACATCATAGTTTCTTTCTGCTGAGGACATCTTTTTGGAGAAGAAAGCGACTGGGTGAAGCTTGAGTTTGTCCCTGAACCTCTGAGACAGCACAGCACCAACTCCAGTCTCTGAAGTATCTACCTCCACACTGAAGGGATCTGGGTGTTTAGTGGGATCTGGGTGCTTGAGAAGAGGAGCGGTGGTGAATGCCTGTTTGAGTCATTCGAATGCTGCTTTTGTGGCGGGGTTCCATTGCAGCTGCTTAGGTTTCCCTTTCAGCAGGGACATCAAGGGGTGTGCTATGGTGCTGAATCCTCTCATGAAACGTCGGTAGAAGTTAGTGAACCCCAGGAATTGTTGCAACTCCTTGACTGTGTGAGGAATGGGCCAATACACCACTGCTTTCATCTTATCTTGGCAATGGCAACTCCCCAGAGCTAATGATGTAGCCCAGAAATTATATGGTGTGTTGGTGGAATTCACATTTCTCTGCTTTGATGTAGAATTGATGCTGGATAAGCTTTTTTAACACCTGGCATACGTGGACAAAGTGTTCCTCAAGAGAACTGGAATAGACCAGTATGTCATCGATATATGTGATGACACACCTCCCCAGCATGTCCCTCAGGATGTCGTTGATTAGGCACTGGAACACTGAGCAGGCGTTAGAGCACCCGTATGGCATGGCCAAGCACACAAAGTGGCCAGAAGTGGTACTGAAGGCTGTTTTCCACTCCTCCCCCTCTCGGATGCGGAACAGGTTATATGCACTACGAAAACTGGTGAATACTTTAGCTGTTCTGAGCTGTTCAAGGGCTGCAGGAACATATGGCAAGGGATAACGGTACTTGATTGAAACCTGGTTGAGACCTCAGTAATCTATGCATGGCCTGAGTCCACCCCCTTTCTTCTCCACAAAGAAGAAACTGGCTGAAGCAGGAGATGTGGAGTGCCTGGTGTATCCCTGTTGGAGTGCCTCCTGAATGTATTCCTCCATGGCTCTCTGCTCAGCCAAGGACAGCACATACACCCTCCCCTGTGGTCGACTGGCTCCAGAAAGTACCCTGATGGCGCAGTTATAGGGGCGGTGTGCTGGTAGTCCGCTGGCTCTCACCTTGCTGAACACCTCCTGGAGATCCTGATACTCTGATGGAATGTGAACTGGGGTCATTTGGTCTGGGCTTTTGATGGTGGTAGTAGCTAGAGCAATAATGGCACCATGGAAAAACTGCTCTTGACAGTACGGAGACCAGTACGTGATTTTCCTGCCAGTCCAGGAGATCGTGTACTTGTGTTGGTCCAGCCAGGGAAGTCCTAGGATGATTGAGTGTTGGGCTGAGACGGTGACATAGAGGTTGATGGATTCCTTATGCAGGGCACCGATCTGGACAGAGAGATGCTCGGTGTAGTATGAGATCAATCCTCCCGCGATTGGTGCTCCATCGATGGCTTGGATCTTGCATGGTTGGAGTAAGAGTTGAACGGGGATGTTGAGCTTGTGCACTGTATCATGGCTGATGAAGTTCCCTGCCGCTCCGGAATCGATTAATGTTGTGAGAACAGAGGATATCCCTGAGCATTCTACTATGACTGTTAAAAAGAAGGCTTGAGGAGAGAATAACTGGGATGGACTCGCCCTTTGGGAGCAGGGTTTGGAGACCCTGCTCTCTCCGGTGTTCCGATGAAACTTGAGAGGGCAAGCCCGGATGAGATGGGTGTCTTGTCCGCAGTAAAAACAGCAAAACTCTCAATGGCGTCTCTCCCTCTCAGCTTTGTTGAGCCACGTGCACCCTAACTACATGGGGTCTGTGGTGTTATACAGTTCTGTGAGAGCTCCCTCATTATAGGCTGGACAGCGGCTCTAAAGCAGGTGATCGAGATGAATGGCCAAGTCGATGAGCAAGTCAAGGGTGAGTTGGTCATCGTGGCAAGCTAGCTGCATTACTACTTCCGGGTTTAGTCCATTGTGAAACACAGTTTTCAGCGCTGGTCCATTCCACTCACTCCTTACGGTGATGGTCTGGAACTCGAGGGCATGTTTTGCTATGCGTCGTGAGCCCTGAGAAATGGTCATGAGCTCCTCTCCCATTTCCTTGCCATCAGGAGTTTGATTGAAGAAACGTCGGAACAGCCCCGTAAACTGATCGTACGAGGAGGTGGGCTCGATGCCTTTGTCCCATACTGCTATTGCCCAGGTGAGAGCTTTGCCAGTTAATAGCTCCATGAAGTAGTTGATCTTTTGTGCTTCCGACATGCCTGCATAGCCGGCAAAGAAAAACGAGCATTGCAGGAAACCTTTGCATCGTGCTGTATCACCTGCATACTTCTCTAACGCTGGTATCAAAGGAAATGGGGTGTGAGTCTGCATGACTGCCGGTGTACTCTGGGAAAGATGATTGACCCGTGTGATCAGATAGGCGAGCTGCTGGTGGTGTTCTCCCATGAGTCGTCCATGGGCATCGAAGGCTTGACGTCACTCAGGCGTACCTGCTGCTTCCATGTTATGGTAAAGTCTTCTGTCACGAAATGGAGGCACAGACAGAGAGGCAAGTGCAGGTATGGCAGTTTAATAAAACAACAAGTCTAAAGGATAAGGCAGAAGTCAATAATCATAAACAGGCAGAGGGTCAGGCAATCAGGCAAACAGTACAAACCAGACAGGGCAACGAGGTCGTAAACGTGAACAAAGTCAAAAACCAGAATAAACAGACACGGTATAAAGGCTTGGTATAGACAGAGACACTAGGCAACTGAGCACATACTTCTCAACTTGATGAATGAATAAGAGTCTCGTAAAAGGAATAATGAGAGTGTTTGTGTGATTGGAAACAGGCGTCTCTAATTAGAACTCCGGGTATGGTGAACGTGTCCGGATTCTGTGCTTCTCCACTCTTCTTCCAGACTCTGGGACCTTGATTTCCTAATGAAATGTGTGTACTGAACCTGACTGAGAGATTAAAGGCTCAGGAAACCTTTGCAGATGTTTTGAGTTAGTTAGCTGATTAGAGCTCTTCTCGGGTCAAAATTTCTGTATTCTGTAAGCCGTAATCATTAAGATTATAGTTGATTAACCAAAATTGTTGTGATAATAAGATCTAAATGATGATGATAACAATTGGCGGGTGTAAATATGTAAGTATTGCCCACAACCAAGCTTGGTTCATAGACAGAATATCTTCCTAAATTAATGACTTGTCCACCAATTAAAATCTAATAATGGAAGTCTTTTTCAATTAAAATATAATGTTGCTTTGTTTGAATTATTGCAGTCATTGCTTGTGAGGAAATGGTATGCGTCAACTATTCAACTGTAACACCAAAGACAGATGTAGGTATAGTCTCAGCATTTTTACTCAGTGAGATGTACAGTATGTAGTTATACAGTATATACACCATATGACCAAAAGTTTGTGTAGTATACTGTATATACACTATATATTCAAAAGTTTGTGGACAACTGAAAATCACACAAGTGTGAGCCTTCACCAATATGTTGAAAGTTGAAAGAACAGAATTGTCTAGGATGTCTTTGTATGCTGCACCTTTATATGTCCCTTCACTGTAATTAAGGGGCACAAACGTATTTCATCATGACAATGCCACTGTGCACAGTGAGGTGTATGAAGACATGGTTTGCCAAGAACTTGAGCGGCCTCCAAAGAGGCCTGACTTAAACCTCACTGAACACCTTTGGGATAATTTGGAATGCTGTGTGCCAGGCCTTCTTGCCTGACATCAGTGCATGATGTCACTAACGCTGTTGTGGCTGAATGGACAGAAATTCTCATAACCATGTTCCAAAATCTAATAGAAAGCCTTTTCAAAAGTGTGGAGGCTTTTATAGTGAGGACCAACTTTGGAATGGGATGTTCAACAAGCACATATGGGTCTGATGGTCAGATATCCACATACGTTGGTCCATATAGTGTATATAATCTGCTCTTTTAGTAGTTTGACATGTACTCTGGGTTCTCTGGTTTCCTCCCGCCTCACAAAAATATAGTGGTCTGTAGAGCTGCAACAACTAATCAATAAAATCGATAATAATCAATTATGAAAATTTTCAACGAATCTCAATATCGATTAGTCGGTCTGCGGGCGGCACAGAGTACATTTACTCATTACGTTACTTCTGTTCCCAAAACACACTTCGGAGAGTAAATACTAAAGTTGTGTCCCAAATGAAGTACTATACACTTACAATATGTACCGTGTACTCTACCATCTAGTGTGTGAATTTTAGAAAGGCAATATTGTCTCAAATAGAACACTAGCATTTTTTTTACTAACCAGAAGTATAAGCTGCTTCCTAGTTGACAGCGCATGACGTCATATGCACGTAATGCGATGCTGCTAGCTTTAGCCTAATACCCAGAGTCACCGACAATGACTTCTTTCTTCAGTTCACTGTTTATGTCAACGTTATCTTTTATGATCTCAGTCACCCTCAGACTGAGGCGAAATCGTCAAGTGACTGTTGAAGAAAGTCCTCTAAGGCAGGGTAGCATTTCATATTAAACACAACGGAGATCAAACAGTGATGCACAAGCACAAACTTATGTTTATATCCAAAATGCTCCACTGTGTGTAAGGGCTTGGGGAAACTGGTGCAAGTTTCTTAAAAGGTTTAGTTTAATTCCAGTTTATTGTCATTATATGTTGTATTTGCGCGCTTGCAGTGTAAATTCTCTGGTTTATTATAACGGAAGTGATCTATTAGTAATGAGGCCTCGTTGTTCCTCACGCGCGGTGTAGACGCAGAGATACACAGTGGGAGCGCGAGTAAGATCGGTAATGTCTAATTAAAACATTATGATCAAAAGTAAACACAAGTAAAATAATATTCCTAAAGACAGTGAGTAACAGAAACCACAAGGTTGTTACGGTACCGCCGGCAGATGGCGCTGTGGTGACAACGTGCACGAGCGGCTTGAGAGTGCGCATGTGCACGTGATTGAAGTGCGTATGGACGCTAAAGCTGTGTCAAGTGTTGCCAGCTGTCAGCAATCAAGAGACTGGTTACTTAAACCCCTCGCGTTGCTGCGCACATCGTGCGGCATTAACGTAACATTAAGTCAAGTCAAGTCAAGTCAAGTCAAGTCAAGTCAAGTCAAGTCAAGTCAAGTCAAGAAAAGCAAAGCGGAGAAAGGACTAATGGTGTAAGGCCTAACACAGAAGACGACGGAATGAATAATGGTGCCAGGTTGTGATGTTGCCATGCTTTGTCTGTTTTCCTGTTCCTTAGTTTATACCCTGTCATAGTCGAGAGCGTTTGTGTCCTGTCATAGTTAAGTGAGTTTATGCTATGCCTAGTTAAGACTGTTGATGCCATGCCGTAGCTAAGAGTGTTTAGGTTACGCCTAGCTGAGGGTGTTTATGCTATATCTAGTTAAATGACGTGTTCAGGCTCTAGTTAAATGATGTGTTCAGGCTCTAGTTAAATGACATGTTTAGGCCATAGTTAGATGTGGTCAAGCCATAATTAGAGGAGTGTTTCCTGCCTCGTTTCTAGTTTGAGGAGAACTGTAAGTTAGTTAAATGTGGTAGCGTTCCCACACCCTGTTAAGTTTCATGCTCTATGCTTTAGTTTGAGTTTTATGTTTGGACCTGGTTTCCTGCCTCCTCGTGTGTTTAAGTGGCAAATAAAGACTGTACTCCTGCACTTACTTCCTGTCTCCAAGTCCTGTTTCATAGCAAAGGTGCAGTGAAAGGGAGTTTTTATTAACTTAGGACTGTAGTTAAAATTGAAATTAAAATTTAAAATTTAATTAAAATTCACTGCTTTTTGTGCATCCATAAAAATAATGCATAAATACAAATATATAAAATGTATATGTATACACCAAAAAAGGTACTGAAAGTTTGCCCCCATTATGAAAATAATAGTTAGTTGCAGCCCTGGTGGTATGTGAATTGACAACTGTAAATTGCCCCAAGGTGTGAATGAGTGGGTAAATGTGTGTGCATGGTGCTCCACAATAGACTGCTGTCCCTCATGCTCACTGTTCTGAGGATAGACTCTGGATCCACTTCCAGCCTGAGCAGAATAAAGTGTTACTGAAGATAAATAAACGAATTAATGAACGATGCATGACAAAAACAAACCCCATAGTGCCTGTGATTTTAGTATTTGTGTTAAAAAATCTGCATGTAGAAGAGCATCTGCTATTTTGAATATCAACTATTTTCACCACCTACAGCTTCAGAGGTACTTTGCTTGAAGGTCTTTTGTCTGTTTCTCTCACTCTTTCTCTCTCAGTACAGAAGTACAGACAGTAAGTGTGTGTGTGTTGTGGGGTGACATCATAAGATCTTGTTTGAAACTAAAATAAATTGTTAATAAGAAAACATTACAGGTGTGAGAGAATGAGTGTTTGTCAAACAGCTCTGAGCATAAAAGCATTCAGGGAGCATATCTGATGTTTGATTCATGGAAAATGTGTGGAGGACACAGCTGGAGGCAGACACACAACCATAAACATCTCCACCTTGAAGTGTGGGTATTTATTCACCAAACTTCCACACTTCCACCCTCTGGCCAGCTAGCACCTGTTAATCACACAGTCAACATATAGTTGTAATTTTGCAACATACTTTTCAAGACCAAATGTGAGCACTAGGAGTGCATGATAATTTGAACATAGAAACACCCTGACTGCAATCACTAGGTACTCAGATCACAGTTAAAAAGATAACCTATAGAGAAAGACAACCCAAAACATATTTGTGTTCTCAATATTAGTTTCATTTGTTAAACCAAGGCTTTCTGTAGCTGAATAATTGTGTTCTTTAGTTATCTAAATAATTGTATGGTGAAAAACAATCCTGAAAAACAATAGTCTGGTATTTTAAAAAATCCTTATTCTCAAGCTGTTCAACTTTATGTAAGGAAGCTGTCTTTCTGCCAGGTGGTGATCATATTTGAAATTCAGTACAGAAATGGAAGGGAAAATATTAAGGCTAATGTTTTCTGAGGCTGTCAGTGAGATTGATATGGATTATAGCAGAACAGGAAGACAAAACTATATTTAAAAAACAACTGATTTCCTGATGTTTAAGATGTGTTTGTTCTTCTCCTGACTGAGCTTGGCATATGCACAAATATTCACTATGCCACGCACGGTGGCTTAGTGGTTAGCATGTTCGCCACACACCGCCAGGGTTGGGGGTTTGATTCCTGTTGGGGGTTTGATTCCTGCCACTGCCCTGTGTGTGCGGAGTTTGCATGTTCTCCCCTGTGCTGTGGGGGTTCCCTCCGGGTACTCTGGTTTCCTCCCCCAGTCCGAAAACATGCATTGTTGGCATGTCCAAAGTGCCCGTAGTGTATGAGTGGGTGTGTGAATGTGTATGTGATTGTGGCCTGTGATGGAATGGCACCGTGTCCAGGCTGTACCCCGCCCTGTGATAGGCTTCAGGTTCCCCACAACCCTGAAGGATAAGGATAAGCGGTATAGAAAATGATTGGATGGATGGATGGACTTCATACTATGTTGCCTTTTTCATGTTGTATAATATAAAATTATATAAGATTTTATAATATTTATGCTGATCAGCAAGAACAAGCTAATTTTGTGCCCCTTCTTCATGAACTGAAAAAAGGGTAAACTCAAGTTTTTAAAAAATCACTGCTTTAAAGTGTCCTGGTGTGTGCCATTAACAGCACAGGAATGGTGAGTGGTTCTGCCAATTGGAATGACTGCATGATGTGATAATTTTATGCATATTCACAATGTTACTGTCACACTGAATATTGTGACAAACTATCTGTGTGATACCAGAGAGTCTTAAAGAACAAGTCAGAGTTATACCTTGGAGTTGATGAGTATAAAAGAGTGATTTCTGATGGAAAGTGTTGGTTCAATGTTACCACAGTGTCTCACAATGACTATGTTTACACATGGTAATATTGCACATCAGTATTCCGATATTAATCAGAATTTGGCAATATCTGAATTAGTATTGAGTCATGTAAACACCGCAATCTGATTGCCCGATTTAGATTAAGACAATATTCTGATTCCCCAAATTCTGATTCCCAACTCTGGAATATGCCTGTTTTAATCGGAAATTTGTTGCATGTAAACACCTTATTCAGAAAATGCACTGAAAGGAGATATGTGCATGCTCAGTCTGCAAGGAATTGTGGGTGCTAACAGATGCTTAGCTATAGGCTAGTTACAGTATTTAGGAGTGGAAACTCAGGCATACGTACAACAACCATGTATACAGGAATATTCTGATGCCTGTATGCATATAAACATTGTATTCAACAATGTTTATATTTCTTATTTCTGTTTTGAGACGCTAATCATCAATGTTAGTGTTATCATTCATATAACAACTGTAAGGTTAACTGGCTAGCTTGTTGCTAACGCCACATGCTAGTGGAGGCATCCACTTTTTTTCCACTTCACATGTTGAATGTGAATGGGAAATTGCATTATTACAACTTACCACTCACAAAGCACCATAAATGCATTATCTCACCACTGTACTGACTCTCCAGTTTTTTCTCTATTTGTTGTTTTTGAAACTTGCTGATATTGTTGGTCTTTTCCTGGCTGATTGACAAACATATTACACTTGGCGTTATTTCAAACCATTCATTCATTTATCCATTCATTCATATTCAGGTCAGTGTCGCAGTGCATCCGAAGCTATTTTATAAATACAAAACCAGTAAGGTGCTGTTTGCATTGATAAATACTGTACATTAAGCATTCTATCATTAATATTATTGTCAATGTTCCCTTTAAACTTTTTAATTATGTTTTTTTTCTATTGGGCCCGCCCTTCTGCATGTGCATAACTGCACATACATGGAGTTTAGAGGGAGGGATTATTGTGCTTGTCGTGCATTACAGGAACAGGAATGCAGTTAATAGCAACAGTCTTCAACAATTTCACTACGAAACACAAATTATGGCCAAAGCAGCAGATGATAGCAAGCCGTGCATTGCAGTTAGGTCTAAATGGAAAAAACTGGCTATTTGTGCATATTTAGGTGGATACGATTTAAATTTTGTCTTGAAAACGAGAGCATGTTCACATGGTATAGAGTTTCAGTGCAACAAGGTCTCACATACAACAAAAAATTTAGTTTGATCAGTGTGTGATCATAGTCAGTCATAGGAAAAAGAAAGTACACTATCTGTCAATTCTCTGTTTTTTTTTTTCCTTATTTATCAGGGGCTAAATAACAATTGTGTGGTTCTCACCATATTTCCCACCTGGTTTTGGAATGTTGTTTTTTGGGGAAAAAAATGTCTACATATTGAAATCTTTTGAGCACCTGAGGTTATTTGTTTGTTTATAGAAGTTGGTGAGGATTGCACAATTGTTATTTAGGCCCTGATAAATAAAACATACAAGGTTTACTTTCTTGCTTTGAACAGGTGTTGTGCCTGCATGTGCTTGTTAAGCCTAGAGATAAATTAATAAAAGGGAATTGCTCTTTTAACCCTCTGAACTCTGGTTAAACAATTCTCTTTGCCTATTTTTACATGCAAACTGACAATGTTAGTAAATCTTTCAACATTCTGTTCTGGATAAAGAGGATAGTTCTGCAAATCTTGATATGTGTATTAACCAATCATCTACAAATTGTTGTTTTGAAACTTTGAAACCAAAACATAATATTACAGTCAAACATTAACATGGCCAAACAGTCAAACATGGTCAATGAAATATTACTTTTAGGCACATATCTGTTCCAGCTGCAAATGTAGGTGATATAGGCACACCCTGGTACATCTGTGACTAGGCCAGTGTTATAATTATTTGACTTATGGTACTAATAATATGATACATTAATGTAGCACTAATATAAACAGGTGGGCTAATCGCTTAATTATCTTTTTTTTTTTGCAAGTTAGCAATATACTGTACATTTGTAACAGTGCAAAATGCTAGTGATATAATTTGGTTTAAAACAGAACAATTAATATTAATGTATTAATTGCAATTGCATGTATTAATGCATTGCATTAGACATCTTTGAGAGAAAAAAAAAACTTTATCTAGCAGACTAGTTTTCTTTAATAATCTACTATCAAAAATACCCCTGCCATTAATGTATAACAAAAAGAGTTTAACGATGAATCAATAAATCAAGTTACTAATAATTTCAAATCACATGTAGTCTAATAATTGAAGTAATAATTGAAATAATTGAAATATCAATTCTATATGATTCAATTCACTGTTCTGTACTGTTTACAATTTTTTTTAAATGACAGCTTTGAAATACAAAATTCATCCAACAACCAAACAACCTTTTATTAAGCAGTGTCTAAAGCAAGTAGCCCCTTCTTGATTATAAACCAATCACTAAAATTAATTTAGAAAAAAAACTCAAATCATCAAATCAAATCATCGAGAGCAGCTGCACAGTCTGACAAATGATATATATATATATATACACAGTATCTCACAAAAGTGAGTACACCCCTCACATTTTTGTAAATATTTGATTATAACTTTT
>JANDJT010000169.1:21315018-21340784 GCA_024331685.1 Stegophilus panzeri | reverse complement strand
CATTTCTTCAGTGTTGTCACATTAAAAGATATAATCAAATATTTACAAAAATGTGAGAGGTGTACTCACTTTTGTGAGATACTGTATTTGTGATAAGTATATAAAAATAAAGTAGGAATCTTGGAGGTGATAGAGTTGTGTGAAACTTACTGTAACTCCCATAACCAGAAGCTGCCTAATGAAACACCAAATATGGAGCAATGACTTGGGGTGGAAATCTATGGGCACTAGTCCACTGTATTTATAAATATTTCAGTAATTTTCTATATTTACCCCAGGACAAAGTCAGCAGCTGAGCACTTAATCAGATGAGCTGTGTGTAGGCTCTTCGTGTGCTGTTGTGTTAAAATACTAAACCACTACTACTGCAGTGATAAACTACTTTGTAGCCCAGTATGCAGGATGATCCTAGGACACCACTGCAAATGAGGCTGAAGTTGACCTGTTGCTCAGCCCTCACCTGTCAGGTGTCAACCCTCACCTGGATAAGCAGAGTGCTTTTCAAATTTACCATATCATTGCATTTCATCTCTCTTAAGAGGGCAGATGACCTTGACAATTAGGGCATTATCCAGAAGAATGCATTAAAAATCAACAATGAATGGCTTTATTTTTGTGTTACTGGGCTGACGCTCTTTACCATAGGTGAAGGGTTGTGTGTTTGAGCAGAGAAGTGCATTTCAACATGATGCATTGGTCTTTCTGTTTCACCTCTCAAACTGCTTATGGCTTAATGGCAGGTGTTGGCTGCTTGCTGATGCTTCAGATTCTAACAGCAGCTCTAAGCGGTTCACAGAGTGTGTGGGCGGTTCATTTGACTAATGCCAGTTATTTCACTTTCAAAACAGGACACGCAGCCTATGGAACAGTGCACTGCCACTCCGCTTATGTTCAGTTAATGGTCTCACTCTCACTGCTCGTTCACGCATGTGTGTGTGTGTGTGTGTGTGTGTGTTGCCTGAAGATCTCAGTATCCCACACACTAATGCAAGGCCATTGCTTGTACGATGGGAATCTCAGTGGGGCTGCTGGGTGTTGCATGCTTAACTGTCACAATGTCTGTGTAAACTAAGATGTGGTGTACTAAGAAAGCATGGCCTGCTGGATCGTATGTGTTTTGATTATGTTTATGGTGTATCTTAGACAGGAGTAGATAGGATACTTCAATGAGTTATATCAAACAGCAGGGAAACAAATAAGCCTAAGACAAAATAGAAACAGTTACAATAGAAACAATAGTTACATACACAGATACTTTTAAAATCGCTTTAATAGCTATTGATGCTAGTGTGTGTTAAGATTCTCCTCAGTTCCGATTCTCTTCAATGTAATTATAAAAGAAATGAATGGTTGGCCAGTGCATGGCCTCCAGAGCTGGTGCTTTATTAAAAGCACGGATGATTCTTATTGGGAAAGTGTCAGCAATGCCCAACTGAAGAGCTTTTATCTTCTTGACATATGTGCTTTTCTCCAACTCTCATTCTCTCATTAAGCTTTTTCTCCTCAAATCTTTCTTAGTTTTTCTGCCTCCCTAAATTTCTCATTTCTCTTGCACTCACATGCTCCGTCTTTCTGTATGCGTGTACCCACATGTGCTGGTGATGCTGTGTCAGTCGTTATCCTTTGCTGTGATATTCGACATTGTATCTTTAATAATAATAATAACAATAATAATAATATGTTTAATTTATATAGCGCCTTTCCAGAGCTCAAGGATACTTTACAATAGCAATACAATAATACATAAAAAATTAACAATCATGGACAAACACAATTACACAATTATATTACACTAATATGTATTTTGCCTAATGCAGCCATAGGAGTGAGTACAAATTTAAAATCCTCCCCCACGCAGGATTGCCATTTAATGGTTGACTTTAATTAGAATGTTAAAATTGAGCTGCAGTGCCTCGTGCTCTTAAATTGGATGTGCTATGTTGTGTGTGTTAAATGAGCACGACACATCAGTCTCCAGCTGATTGAATGAAGCAATGACATGGCTTACTGTAGGTGCATTTAATACTGACAAGCCAAACAGAAGCGGTGATAATGAGATTACTGTGCAAGCCTGCAAATATACTTAAAGCAGTTCTTTAGTGGCTTGAGTGTGATTATGAAGCCTTCTGGCAGTAATGAACCAGGGTGAAGAACCCAAACACATAAGCAAATTACTAATTAATAGCCATTAATCCAAGCCTCTGTCTCACTCTCAAACAATGGAGCGCGACACCAAAACAAGTGAACCTGAAGGACATGCTTTAACGGTCTTTTTTTTCCCTGAAAGGAAATTGTGCAGTTATCTTCATACTCAGTAGATAAGTAGCGCTTGTAGAGTTCACTCACCGAGGGACGCCAAGGAATTCCACTGATCTATTCGTCCTAACATCATGTGTTAGAGTTTATCCTTATTTCACATAAATAGAGTCCATTACGTCAATTTACTCACATACATGTACAGTCCCTCCAGGATTTTCTGATTTTGCAATTGCAGAAATTAACGCAAAATGAAGGAAACTCTGCAATATTCACAGGAGCTTGCAATTTTTCAAAATTACAACAGATTTTCCACAGATTTGGGCCAAGACCTGTCATGTGACGTCATCACAACGTGCATTCAGCCAAAGCCCCCTTCAATTCAAGTAGTTTTCTGCAACAAAAGAAAGCACAAAAAAAGCCACAACAAAATCAAGCATTTTTGGCCACAACAATCACAAAAAAACCTCAAAATCCTGTATTATCTGTGTATTAGATTATAGCTACCACTTTACATTAAGCGACATTATTTAACACTTTAGCTAACAAGAATAAACCATGTACTTCAGCATTAATATACCATAAGTAGTGGAAAGAATATGAAAGACGAAGACAAAGACTTTTACACTGAGTAAAAATACTGTAGTAATATTTCACTTGAGTAAATGTAAAAGTAGTTATCAAGAAATTACTCAAGTAAGAGTAATTAAGACATCTGGTGAAAAACTTGAATAATTACTTTTAATTTCTTTATATGTCTACAATTGACATTCTCTATTTCTATTCTGTTCTTATATTAACAAATAAGCTATGCTGAAGAGAACACCACCTCCATTATCAGCAGTATATAAAGAAAGTAGCTTTCTTTTTCAAATGCAGCTTGTTAATTAATTAGCTAGCTAGCTCATGTTAACTCTTACACATTTCTAGCTGCAGCACTTAAGATATATTTAACACAACAGGCAATCAATATCAAACACCTAAGTGGCTCATTTACATTTTTACCATTTTTCCATTTTTTCCATTTGGCAGACACCCTTATCCAGAGCAACTTACATATATCTCATTTATACAACTGAACGTTGGGCCTTGCTCAAGGGCCCAACAGTGGCAGCTTGGTTGTGCTGGGATTTTAACTCAATACCTTCTAGTCAGAAGTCCAATGTCTTAACTACTGAGCCACCACCTGTACGTGTTTCTGCAAAATAGATGTATGAAATGCCGATATTCCAATGGCTTTTGGCATACAGAATTTGCAGATCATTATCAATATGTTTCCTTTGAAGCATTTAAAACTGAAGATACCTGTTAAATTGGTCCAGGGATGTTGATCTGTCTCCACTGTCTCAGACACTGCTGCTGCTGACTAAGCATTTGTAGCCTGAAATGTAGACTTTCTGCAGGAATCTTTTTTATTATGATTAGGCCTTGAAATTCCATCCATCCATTTTCCAAATCGCTTATCCTACACAGGGTTGTGGGGGAGCCTGGAGCCTATCCCACGGAACCATGGCACAAGGTTGGGGACACCCTGGACAGGGTGCCAACCCATCAAAGGGCACAATCGCACACATATTCACGCACTATGGACAATTTAGAAATGCTAATCAGCCTAAAGCGCGTGTCTTCTGACTGGGGGAGGAAACTGGAGTACCCGGAGGAAACCCTCAAAGCACAGGGAGAACATGCAAACTCTATGCACACAGGGCAGAGGCAGGATTGAAACTGAATTATTTAAAATGGGCACATACTGTCTTTTAATTGGCTTACAGTCTCCCAGGTTTATAAGCACTATTATATTTTTACTCTGTAGTGGTAATCAAAAATAATAGCAAAGTTGATTAAGTTGTTTGAAAAAAAAAATAGAGTACAGTTAAGTACAGTAAATGTACTATAATTTAGTTATACTCAAAAACATATTATTACTGTGAACCATGTACTCAAGTACTGTAACAAACAAACAAACACTTGTATTGATTGATGATTTAAAAAATAATAATAATAATAATAAACTGAATAAGCCAGATAATCAACAATTGCTCTAACCAATGTTTATTAAGTACCATCATGCAGTAAACCAATAACTTAAGGTGGTTTAGAACTGAACCTAAAAAGTACATTTGAGTATTTTACAAATGGAGACTAGAGTTTTAGGGCAGTGGTAGCATCAGTGGTTAAGATGTTGGACTACTGATGGGCTCCTGAGCAAAGCCCTTAACCCAGAGTTCTTTAAATGAGATAAATGTAAAGGTATGTTCACACGTACAGTGATTTTATCGCTGCAAGTCGCCAGTAGGTGTTCCTACTACTGGTTGCCATAGTAACATGGGTGGCGCAACTAGCATTCCACTTTTAACAACAAACCAGTTTTCTTGCCGCTAAAATGAAACATTCTCGAGGGAGCGTGGTCTTATATAATATTCACCAGTGTATACATGCATCATATCCTATGAGATGAAGGAGAAGTGGTCTGTGCCCTTTGCCATTGTGGCCATCTATCCGCAGCAAAAGCGCAAGCGCCGCTTAGTTTAGCTTATGGCCTTAGCGCATTTAAAGCAAAATAATATTAATGAAACACACTCAATTTTTGTTGCAATTGAACAAAATCCAGGTGTAGCTCCTATTTCAGTAAGTGAGCGTCACCATCAGGGTATCATTCACTGTATGTTCGATGATGACCGGGGGCTGGACCGCAGCTCTTCAGCCATGGCCTCTGTGTTTCCTGGGTGAAGTGTCCGGCTTGATACTGCTCATTCCTGGGCACCGAAGCAATGACAAGATGGACACTTCACGCAAGATATGAGCTACACTGGGATTTTGCTCGATTGCAACAAAAAGTGAGTGTTTCATTATTATTTATTTTATTATTATTATTTTTTACTTTAAACCTGCTAAGATCCTAAGCTAAGCTAAGCTAATTGGCTATTGCTGCAATTGTGCTGCTTCTGCCAGTGAGTACTGTCTTCACTCCCACTGGTAGTCGCTGTACCAAGTCATTCCAAATTTGCATAAAGTTAAACTTTTCTCAACTTTCAAAGTCACTGGACATCAATGATCGTCATCGCTCATGTCATCGGAAGTCGCCAGCTTTCATTGAAAATGAATGGTCTCCAATCGCTTTGTCGCTGCGAGTCGCTGTATGTGTGAATGCACCTTAAGTCACTCTGGATAAGGGTGTCTGCAAAATGTGGCAAATGTAAATATAAATGTAAAGTAAGTTAGTATGTGTACACCTGACTATCAGACCAATAGAGTATATGGGTCTTCCCCAAACTGTTGCCACAAAGTTAGAAGCACACAATTGTATAGGATGTCTTTGTATACTTTAGCATTAAGATTTCCCTTTACTGGAACTAAAGTCCCAAACCTGTTCCAGCAAGACAATGCCCCATGCACAAAATGATGTCCATGAAGACATGGTTTGCAAAGATTGGAGTGGAAGTGCTTGAGTAGCCTGCACAGAGCCCTGACCTCAAACCCCCTGAACACATTTGGGATAAACTGGAATGTTGACTGCACCCCAGGCCTCCTCACCTGACATCAGTGCCTGACCTCACTAATGCTCTTGTAGCTGAATGGGCACAAATCCCCACAGACACGCTACAAAATCTAATGGAAAGCCTTCCCAGAAGAGTGGAGGTTATTATAACAGCAAAGGGGGGATCAGTCCGTAATGGGGTTCAAAAAGCATGTGATGGTCAGGTGTCGACAAACGTTTGGCCATATAATGCATTTTTAGGAACATTCTGTAATTTAATTTTTGATCATTTATGTGGACCTATTTTTTGTTATGGACTGTATAAAATGAGTCAGTTCAGGAGCTAACAGTTAAATAAATGTCAATTAATACAGGTTAGTTTGTAAAATGTCACTTATGATTCATTAATGCTGAATGTTCATGGTTTGTTAATGTTAACTAATGCAATAAATGTAAAATGTTGCCACATGCAACATGCATTTCATGTAAGATGGAAAAAAACCCCTAAATTTTACAGCTTCACAGCCATGGAATAATTCACTCAAAAATAATTTCTTGGTTTAAATTTAATACATTTAGACTTAAATTAACTAACATGGTCAAGTTAATTGAGACAGGCATAGTAAGCTAATACAATGTAAAACAGATTATTATCTTGTCTCAACCATATAGTTTATACTGTGCATTGACAAGAGAGGAAACATTATTACAACCGAAACTATCAAAATTATGATTATATAATGTTTAAAAAACAAAACGGTATGTTGCCTGCCATTGTGTCAGTATTTGCTATTTGAGCTTGCCTTAAAGGTAATGCACTACTCAGATCTTCCTACTCCACCTGAGTGGCTATGGTTGATATTCGAGGCGTGGTGCGTCTTACTGCCAAAATTGCATGTCCAAACAAAAAATATATATCCTATTGAAATTCACATTTGGTTCTGCCCTAGTTTTGACTCATATACATTTATATAGTGGGGAGGAAGCAGCCTCTCACGCACAGAGACTTTAGATATTATCTCATAAGTAACTATGTGCCAGGCAGATCTTCTTCTGTTCTTTAACACAAATTGTGCAGAGATATCGAGGGACGATGCCAAAGACAGGCAATCTAGATAATAAATTCTCCAATGTAATCAGCAATTTGTTTGCAGGGCTTGGCAGTAGCTCCATTTATAACAGGGTTCTAACACAAATCGTAAGATAAACCAGCATTTTAGTTAGAGATAACTTTTTTCCTGAAATGAAAAAGTAATCGTGCAGAGGGATATAAAAATCCTTTTATTATCTATGATAAATTGCATGGATGTGTGTCTTCAAGCACAACGGTGTCTGTCTTGAAATTGTCAAGAGAATTTTGATTTAATAGCAACTATAATGTTCAGACCTACGAGGGACATGTTGGGGTTATAAATGCCATTTTTGTAGGCATCTATTTTCAGCTCAGGTTTCTGACTGAGTTTGAGAATTTATATGTATAGGAAAGGTTTGAATTAGTCTTGTGCATAGTGTTGAGAGTGTTGAGCTGCCCTGCATGCTCTCAGTAGCTGGTTCAGGCATGAGTGGCCAGTCATGTCTCAGTGTGGAACGGCAGTGTTGGAAATTGCTTGGCAGACAAGCTAACCAAGTGAGCAGTTTGCATTTGGAGCACAGCTGGTGTGTGTGAAGGCTTCCTAACCCATGTCACAAGGGGTGTGCGCAAATGTGAGCAGTGAAGGTTGGTTGGCAGCATGCATGACTGCCCTTGAAGAGCTAATGATGCTGATGGCGATGAATGAGAGTCTGCTCATGAGGAGCATGCCGCTTGATGTCACCCCTCATCGCTTACATTGCCTCAGTGCATCTACACACATACACTATCATTCAGTCTCGTTTATATTTCAGCCTCTTCAGGCTGTATTCACCTCAGTCTTTTCTTGCTCTGAACCACACAGGTCTCAGGACGTATGTAAGGGGAAGTCAGAAACTCTGTGTCGGGCTCCACCCATGAACCATGGAGTCTGATATCTTTTGTACACTTTTATACACTTTTCTGACCACAACTTTCAGGATTCACTTTTGGTTGTCAGTGGTTAAATATATACCATATAAATATATAATTTGAAAAATGCTCTTTGAGCTAAGAGCCAAGAGCAAGACACAGTAGCTGAAAGTTTAGAGAATCTCATCCAAGTAATTAACTTTTTTTTTTTTTTTTTTTTTTTTACCAGTACTTGTAAAAAGAGTTAAGCAGTTTTTATTATACACTTAATGGTGAGTAGATGAGATAATCTTGCATGTTTGAGATAGATAGGTAGGTAGGTAGGTCAGTCGGTCGGCCTGTCTGTCTATCTATCTATCTATCTATCTATCTATCTATCTATCCTGTTCTTTCCCATCCCAGCTCCATTATTTCTCTTTCCTTGAATGGAAAGATTTATAACACAGAAGTTTTACCATCAAGGACTAGATGTGCCATGGTTGTTTTTTTTTTCTTTTTTCTTTAAGGTCACTGGGTTGCTGTAATAAAGGAATTTATACAAGTGAGTGCACTCCACTCTCTCCTTCTCTAGGTCACCCCTGTAAGGGCTTTTATATATTTAGAGACTGGCTCTGTCCCTCTGTCAGTGCAAGGACTTAATAGATTTACTGGCAGAAAGTAGAACTATGCTGGTCTGAGCAGAGCTCCTGTTATTCTCTTTTCTGTAGAAGGTGTTACAGACTAAGGAACACTGGTAATAGTGTTTAAGTTGTAACATTGGTGTGTGTGTCCCTGATGCATGCACACCTGATCTGTGTCATTCCTCTCTTCTCATCTCATTCTCATTATTTAATTTTTCAAATATGCCCAAGCTAACATATCCAGAATCTTGGAATTAAGTTCAAGAACCAGAAGCAGAATGGCAACTTTTCTTTCAATTTTCAAATATTAGATTTTCAGATATTTTTATTTATTATTTATTTACATTTATTTATTACATGGGAAAAAATACTATATAAATACTATAAATACTATATAAAAAATACTATATTTTTTATATTTTTGTGCCCTATATATTTTTTAACTCTATAAACGTCACCAGAAAGTGTTGCATTTTTCATTTTTTAGGTAGAATTTCAGCTGGTGTTCTTATATTTCTCCATATTAAATATATACTGTAGCTGGAACGCATGTTTCCTAAAATATAATGATATGTAGCCCAGGTATAGTTATTTTCTTAAGTGGCATATTAATGTATGCTGAGACATTTATTGGTTTCTCAGATTCATATATTTACTGATATTATGTTTGTCACCTGTTTTCTCAAGTTGACCTGTATTCCATGTGCCAAGTAATTTTTCTCAGCCATCAAAGGAGGTTCTTCCACATACTGTAATTTCACACACTGGTCATGGGTCATAAAGCCAAAATGACAGATTATTCCTTAATTTTCTGACATATAAAACTATGAAGATGTATTAATAAAACTATGCTGACTCATACATGTGGATACTATTTTTAAATATCTCAATGAAATAACAATAATTTGATAAACAGTTATTTAAATGTCTGAGCATTCAGCACATTTTCATGTACAATAATTGTATTGTCCAATACTGAAACCAGAATGAGTCAGATATGAAGACTGGAAGGAGGAGAAGGAAAGAATGAAATAGTAGAAGTCAAAGAGCTTGTAGCTGCAAATGGAGAGTGATGAGTTGAGCCAGGAAGAGATGAAATGTGCTGTTGAGACAGCAGGACATGCAGAAAGGGTTTGATGGTGCCAAGGGATAAAGAGGTGAATAAAGAGACAGACAGGCAAGTAATATGGAGACCTGGAACAGACTGAACATAGGGAGCAATGAGGGTGGCAAAAAGAATGTGTAGTATAGGAGGCTGAGCCCCAGAATGGTGCTCTGCCATTCTGGAGTTTGAGTGAAATGTCAGGCACATGAGAGATGGCAGCCACAGGCAGCCCAAAGGACAGCTTCTTCACTCCGCCCATACAGCCAGTAGCATCAATCAGCTCAAGGTTTTTCACTTCTTCCAATTTATCTTGTTCGCATAACGATCCAGCCTCAGCTTAAACCTCACTTATACCCTCCTACCCTAATTTACGAGTGCACTGTCTTTTCTATGTTCACACACTCCTTTAAGGCCTCATAACTGACATTAAAGAGACACATGTTTACAAACACAGGGAATGTAATATTCCAGTAATATTCCAGTATTTGTCACTGTTGTTTTAGGTTTCTAATCCTAATTTGTTCTTTGTTTTTTTTTTTTTGTTTGATTGTTTTTAACCCTATTTTCTTTTAATTTGATCATTTAGTGATTCCCACAAACTAGCTCTCCCCTGTCACATGAGTGCTATCAATCAGGGTTTGTGAAGGTTCAGTTCAATTCAGTTTTATTTGTATATTGTTTTGTTGAACTTATCCACTGTTCACTGATGGAGACTTGAGTGCAAAACTGTTTGTGGCAATTGCAATCCTAACACTATCATAGCAGCTGTAGTCCTAAGCCATCATAGCATAACTGTTCATATGAATTGAGGTCCAAAGCCATCTTCGTGGTTTTTAAGTGGTACCATCCTCAGTAATGTCAATGATCTTTAGGCCGCACCATGTGGGGCCATCCTCAGCAGCAGCAAGTGACTTCCAACTAACTGTAAGAACTCCAACCAGAAGTAGGGCATCAGGATGTATTGTGCAGGGCAACAGCATTCAAACATCCAAGTTCACCACAACACTCTATGCCCATGAGCACTCTAGATCTGCTCCTTTACCTAAGAAAAAACTATTCACAAAAGGCTTGACTAAACAAATATGTTTTCAGCATAGACTTGAACACTGAGACTGTGCCTGAGTCCCGAACACTAATTGGAAGGCTGTTCCATAACTGTGGGGCTTTGCAAGAGAAAGTTCTTCCCCCTGCTGTAGCCTTCACTATTTGAGGTATCAACAAATAGCCTGCACCTTTTGATCGAAGTAGGCGTGGTGGATCATAAAAGACCAAAGGTTCGCTCAGGTACTGTGGCATGAGACCATTTAGTGCTTTACAGGTCAATAGTAGTATTTTATAATCAATGCGAAATTTTACGGGGAGCCAATGCAGTGTGGATAAGATCGGGGTGATGTGGTCATATCTTCTGGTTCTAGTAAGGACTCTTGCAGCTGCGTTCTGGACTAACTGCTGCATGTTTATGCACCTACTGTAACAGCCAGCCAGTAAGGCATTACAATAATCCAACCTAGAGCTGACGAAAGCATGAACTAATTTTTCTACATTATCTAGTGACATTATATTGCATATCTTAGCAATATTTCTGAGATGAAAGAAGACTATCCTAGTAATATTATCTACATGATCTACAAATGAGAGACTGGAGTCAATAATCAGATCAAGGTCTTTTACTGCTGCACATGATGAAACAGAAAGGCCATCCAGAGTTAGTATTTAATCAGAAAGCTTACTTCTAGCTGCATGTGGTCCTAGTACAAGTACTTCTGTCCTGTCAGAATTAAGTAAAAAGAAGCTAATCAGCATCCAGTGTCTATTGTCCCTTATACATTCCTCAACTTTATAAACCTGGTGTCTGTCATCTGGCTTTGATTAAACATACAACTGTGTGTCATCAGCATAACAATGGAAGCTAATACCATGTTTATAAATAATTTGATCCAGAGGTAGCATATATAAACAAAAGAGAAGTGGGCCCAAAACACATTTTTGCAGAACACCAAACTATTTCGGGGCGGCTGTGGCTCAGGTGGTATTGCGGGTTATCCACTAATCGTAGCGTTGGTGGTTCGATTCCCGGCCCACCTGACTCCACATGCTGAAGTGTTCTTGGGCAAGACACTGAACTCCAAGTTGCTCCCGATGGCAAGTTAGCGCCTTGCATGGCAGCTCTGTTACCATTGGTGTGTAAGTGTGTGTGTGTGTGTGTGTGTGTGAATGGGTGAATAAGACACAGTATAAAGCACTTTAAAAGTGCTATATAAGTGCGCCATTTACCATTTACCAAACTTTGCCTCAGTATGCATAGAGAAGTCACAATTAACATCTACAAACTGATAACGGTCAGCCAAATAAGACCTGAGCCAGGAGAGAGCCATTCCCTTAATACCAACAACATTTTCTAGTCTATCGAGGAGAATAGTACGATCAATGGTATCAAAATCTGCACTAAGGTCAAGAACACAAACCAGGAGACATAACCCTGATCAGACGCCAGTAGTAGGTCATTTACCACTTTAACCAGTGCTGTCTCTGTGCTATGATGAGGCCAAAATCCTGACTGATACTTTTCATGAATGTTATTCCCATGTAGGTAAGAGCATAGCTGCTGTGCTACAACCTTTTCTAAGATCTTGGAGATAAAGAGGAGATTTGATATTGGCCTACAGCTGGACAATTGACAGGGGTCAAGGTCAGATTTTTTAATCAGGGGTTTGATAACTGCTAGTTTAAATGATTTAGGTACATAGACAGTGCTATGAACAAAGCACTGAAGAAATAATTGATAATTTTTAGAAGGGGTTTGATTACTTCTGGAATTATCTGTTTGAAAAAACATGCAGGGATCTAATAGATGATTTTGATGAGGAAATTAGTTAAATTAGTTCTGTCTCTCGAAGGGGAGTAAAACATTCTAATTGTTGATCTGATATTGTTATATTATTATCTACAGGGTTAGCTATAAATTTTAAATTATAAATCAGAAATCTTTGTCTAATATTTTACATTTTTGCTTATGAAAAAATTAATGAAATCATCACTGCTATATAATGATTTTGTGCATGTTTCTGTTGTGGTCTTATTCATTTTGCTAAGTTATTAAATAATAATCAAGAATCTAGGAAGGTTTCATATGCTTCCTCCAAAACACCTGAAGCCAGCCACTGCAACATTTCAAACTAATGCTTATGCACAAAGCAGCTGAACACGCATAGAGGAAAGCACTAACTTCAATGTAATGCAATAACTGCGACAACTGTATTGGTTAATGCTCTGATTGCTTGGGCTCCTGGTCACAGATGGCTGTGGCATCTTCAGGCTAATAGGGCAAAAGTTTTTCTGTTGCGTCACTCAGGAGTCCTTCTAATCTGCTCATTTTAAATGAATCGATGTGTATTGTTAGGGTGTACACACACTAGGGGATCTGTACTGTGCCCGTGCACGTTTGACCCCAAAAGTCCAGTTTGTTTGATTAGTATGCTGAACCATGCCCAGGCCCAATTGAAGATGTTAAAGTGGTTGCCCTTTGAAGAGGGCTCAGGCATGGTTCAATTGAACTCAGACATGGTACGTGTCTAGTATGATTGCTAACCGTTGCCGAACATGGAACTCGAACCATGACATCAATGATGCGACAGCTTCATTTAACAGAATATTTGGTTTTATAACGGGTTTGGTTCTCACCTTATTGATGAACAGGAACTATAGTGAGTGAGTAAATCTGCAAATTCATTACTCAATGTAGGCTGCCACCGTAAAAAATCTTCTGATACGTCTAGCGGGATTAAGTAAAAATCGCTGCGCTGCATAAATGATAAAACTATTAGGCATATGAAAGGGTCATGTGTCACCACACCCCAAATGACTCCAAATAAGCCACAAACTAAGTAAAGTTACAATGAATAAATCCATCAGCAAGAATGCTTTTCTTCCTGTTGTCTTCAAAACAAAATGTAGCATTGTAATGACGTAAGTGTGCTCAGTTCCGGAACATTAAGTGCAATGTGAGTGCAGGACAGCGGAACAGTGGGGAGGGGGGATAATCATGCTTGAGCACTGTACAAGGCAACCCAGCCTAGTGTGAGTACACCCTTAGTTAGCAGAGAGACAGTGTGCATGTGCAGCTCTGCATTGGTGAGCTCCATTAGCTCAGATTAGTGTACAATTGGATAAATCTGAGTACTGAAGGTATTTCCTAGCAACTTATCTTAAAGGTGTTCTCTGCCATGTTCTTGCTTTCACATTTATTTCAATAATTGATTGATTGATTGACTCATTCATTCATTCAAGCATTCAAATAATTTATTCATCTTCAGTAAAACACACACAATGTAACATTACCAATCCACTTACCAGCATATTTGAGAACCCACAGGAGTCCCATGTGAACACAGGAAGAACATGTGCAATACCACACAGGCAATAGTATCAATGTGTAAGCCCTGGTGATGTAAGGCACCAACACCTGAAAATTGATGTAATAAAATAATGTGACTGCAACTCAACTTGTTAAGCTGTCAAAACCTAGATGTGTCATGAAACATGTGAAGATTAAATGCTGTAAAGGAGCACAGATAAACCAAGAGATGGTAGTTATGTTGAGTTAAATATTTACTTGCAAGAACTTGAGTGTGTATTATCAACAATAGCAGTAGAAGCTTTGAAAGCAAAAAAAACACAAAAAAACAAAAAACATATAATTATTCTCTCAGGTACTTCCTTCATTGTTTCCTGAATGCCATTGCCCTCTTCTCTCCTTCCTTTAATATCAGCATTACATCATAGATGAGACACCACACACTGTTTGTATTGATTCTGCATCTTTAATAATGCAGTGCAACTCAACTAGATAATTGAAAATCTGAGAGTACACACTTGGTGCCCAGAGATAACAGTCCCAAGACACAGTGTGTATAAGTAATCACTCACTGTCTGTGTGTGTTGTGGATGAGTTTCATGCTGCAAAATAAACATTAATACCACATCTTTCACACTGGAAATCACAGAGGATTCCTGGGTGGAATTTGATTGGATACATTGCAAGAACACAAAGCTCGGGGAAAAACACAGCTCCCATCTCATTTTAACCCTACCCCCCTCT
The DNA here is from genome assembly GCA_024331685.1 of Stegophilus panzeri. Taxonomy (NCBI): domain Eukaryota; kingdom Metazoa; phylum Chordata; class Actinopteri; order Siluriformes; family Trichomycteridae; genus Stegophilus; species Stegophilus panzeri. Next base: position 21,326,246 of record JANDJT010000169.1, on the reverse strand, counting down.
CTCTCCCCCCTCCCTCCCAGTCTCCCTGTCTCCCTGTCATTCTCTCATTATCCTTTTTACTGCCACTTTGAGTTTCCTCCCCTCTAACTTCTGTTCCATCCTTCACATTCTCACCTTCTCGTTCAACACTCCTGTCATGCTGTCTGAATTAATGGAGTCAGTGCCCTTTTCATGTAACATTTGATGAAAAATATTATTTCAGTTGCAAGTATGTTCACACAGTAGGATGTCTATTTCATGTATCCACGTGTTATAAAACTCTCCTCGCATTCCTGAACCAAGGCTGATGCAATTGGGTGTATGGGGCAGTATTCTGATTCTTATGTTTGTAATAACAACACAGTTCTCTTCAAGTCATCACAAGCACCAAAAACATGACTTGACATTTTAGCCGATTTAACTCGTTTTAACATCAGTTAGCTGGAGACCAGGGGTGACAAAGGAAGGTGCTCATTGTGGAGTAGAGTGTCTCATCTCTTTATAGCACTTGCTTAGCTTTGAAATGGCTCAGATTATTCTGCTGACTTCTCTCGCTTTCTCGCTTCCTCACTAGAGAGGAGTTTGGGGTCTGCTAATACCTCTGTGTGATCAAAGTGCACGAGTAATTAAAGCAGTCACAAGAGGACTGAGGGCAAGAAGGAAAAGCAGATATTGCTGCTGTAGATAATTCAGACTGCATATACAAAGGTGAGAATTCATATGTATGCACAAGTTTGTGTTTAAATTCTTGTTTATAAGCTACTTTTTTTGACCAACATGTTTGTGTGTTTGCATTCAAATTCATTCTTATTTCTCTCATTTCTCTTAACAGGCTGTATTGGAACCAATATATTTTATTGATATTTTTACTAGTTTTCCTTTATTCTCTATCATTTTTGCATTATTTTCAAATAAAGACATACATGTTTTCTCCATCATTCCACATAAACAGTAATTATGCTGTATGAGCCAGAGTCAGTTGAAATATCTTTGATAACGGGTTAAAATGAGATTAACAGCTACTCACAGCTACTCAACACTGTTAATTTTAGGGTTATTTATGATATAATCCATATAAAATTATAGATCACTAAACCTAAAGAGATTACTGATTTCAATGTCTATAAGCTTAACAAATAAATCTCCAGATCCTGGTTATATAAAAAGAGCAGATCTTACAACCTCATGTTTTTTATTCTAGCATACAAAAGCATTCATTTTGAACAGACATCAATGAAACATTCTCTTTGTCTTAACAATGTTGTAGTTTACTGTAGATAGGAACTAGCTGACTTCAGTCTCTCCTTTAAACTATGCCCAAGCAACTGCTACTGCTGTTCTGTAATGAGGACTGGCCACACATCAGGGCATCAGTCAGGAGGCAACTAATGAGAAAGAGAGATTGGGTGAAGTTAGTGTGTGGAGGTTGTGTGATGGACATAATGAAGCATGGTTTAGAAGATCTACGAAGAATTAATTTACATGCACTCTGGACTGTATAGGACAGATGAAATATTGTAGCTCATTAATGGTTATGAAATCTTTTGCATAACATAATGTGTTGTTTGCAAAATAGGAATTAATAGTAATAGGTTTATAGAAATTCAGATGTGTCACAGAACCTTCTTGGGTTTTTTTCTGCTTTTCTTTTGCTCCAGTTTCATCGAGTTTCATCCTGAAATTCTGGCTTTGATTGTTTGCACCTATTCCTCTCACTGGGTGTCATTAATCTATATAGATCTTATATACACTATATGGCCAAAAGTATGTGGACACCTGACCATTGAACATCCCATTCACAAACCATGGGCATTGACTGTTTGGTTGATCCCCTTTTGCTGCTATGAGAAGGCTTTCCACTAGATTTTGGATCGTGACTGTGGGTATTTGTGCCCACTCAGTAACAAGAGCAAAGGAGGTTTGACATTGATGTCCAAGATGGCCTGGCACAAATTTGGCGTTCCAGTACATCCCAAAGCTGTTCAGTGGGGTTGAAGCCAGGGCTCTGTGCAGGACACTTGAGTTCTTCCACACCAAACTTAGCAAACCATGTCTTTATGGACCTTGCTTTGTGTACATGGGAATTGTCATGCTGGAACAGGAAAGGGCCTTCCCCAAACTGCTGCCACAAAACTGGAAGCATACAATTTTAGCATTAACATTACCCTCCACTGGAAAAAAAGGGGGCCTAGTTCAAACCATAAAAACAGCCCCAGACCAATATCCTTCCTCCACTAAACTTTTGTCACTATGTATAATGTTCTCCTGGCATTCACCAAACCCAGATTCATCCAACAGACTGACAGATAGTGATGCATAATTCATCACTTCAGAGAACATGTGGTGACATGCTTTACACCAATCCAGCTGATGCTTGGTATCTCACATATCTTAGGCTTGTGTGCAGCTGCTTAGCCATGGAAAATTTCATGAATCTCCCAACGCACAATTCTTGTGCTGATGCTGCTTCTAGAGGCAGTTTGGAACTCTGTAGTGAGTAATGCAACAGATGATAGGATAGCACTCTGCGGCACTGCTCTGTGAGTTTGCATGGTCTGCCGCTTCGTGACTTGGCTGTTGTTGCTCCTAGATGCTTCCATTTCACAATAATGACACTTATAGTTGACTGGGGCAGATATAGCAGGGCAGAAATTTCTTGAACTCACTTATGGCAAAGGTGGCATCCTATTCCAGTGCCAAATTTGAAGGCACCAGTTAGCAATGGGTGTGGCTGAAACACCTACTGTATATACATCTATAAACACCTAAAGTATACATATGCATACACACACAGATGCTCCATCCACAAATGCTTGAGATCTGGGGAATTTGGAGGCCAAGTCAACACCTTAAACTCTTTATCATGTTCCTCAAACTATTCCTGAACAATTTTTGCAGTGTGACAGGGCGCATTATCCTGCTGAAAGAGGCACTGCCATTTGGGAACACTGTTGCCATGAAGGGGTGTACTTGGTCTGCAACAATGTTTAGGTAGGTGGTATGTGTCAAAGTAACGTTCACATGAATGTCAGGACCCAAATTTGCCAGAGCATTGCTTGCCATAGTGCATCCTGGTGCCATCTCTTCCCCAGGTAAGCAGTGCACACGCACCCGTCCATTCACATGATTTAAAAGAAAATGTGATTCATCAGACCAGGCCACAATCTTCTATTGTTTTGGTCCAGTTCTGATACTCACATGCCCATTGTAGGTGCTTACAGTGGTGGACAGGGGTCAACATGGGCAGTCTGACCAGTACACTTTGTCAGATATGCAGCAAATGTACTGTGATGTACTGTGTGTTCTGACACCTTTCTATCATAACCAGCATTACCTTTTTCAACAATTTATGCTACAGTAGCTCTTCTGTGGGATCGGACCAGACAGACTAGACTTTGCTCCCCACATGCATTAAAGAGCCTTGGGCACCCCTTATCCTGTCACTGGTTCATGGTTTGTCCTTCCTTGGATCACTTTTGGTATGTAATAACTACTGCATACCGGGAACACCCCACAACACCTCCCATTTTAGAGATGCTCTGACCCAGTTGTCGAGCCATCACAATTTGGCCCTTGTCAATGTCTCTCAGATTCTTACGTTTGCCCATTTTTCCTTCTTCCAACTCATCAACTTTGAGAAATGACTGTTCACTTGCTGCTTCATATATCCCACCCCTTGAAAGGTGCCATTGTAACAAGATAATCAATATTATTCACATCACATATCAGTGGTTTTAATGTTTATGATTGGTACACACAACAATGTTTGGTTAGTTTTTAATAATTCTATATAGTTATTTGTAAGATCAGTTTGGATGAATAGACTTAGCAATACATAACTTTTTACCACTGTCATCTCTATTATTTAGAATGACACTAGAATTCAGAGAAAGGGTTTGTTTTAGCCTTGTCCAATATACCAAAAAAGTCCTGTCATACAGCAGAAAGGTTGTTTATTAGTATAATCTATTGCTCAGTTTTCATCTAATGAAAACTGACCAGTAGATTATTCTAAAACAGCCATGTTCCCCAAAGACTAATAGAGCTGTTACTGTTGTAAAATGTCATATATTTACAAAAAAACAAAACAAATAAAACAGCTTTTTAAATTGTAAATATTTCATTTAAATCTAAATTTCTATGTATATTTTCTCTACAGTAATTCAAATATGTGGTAGCACAATGAAGAACAAATATATTCACTGTTTTGTGTGATGGTAGCAGAATGGCTGGTGATGCTTTTTCACAACCAGAAGCAGCAGGTAATTTTGACAGGAAGCAGGTAGATCCAGAGCAAATCCCTCTGAAGAGGCCTCATAAATATTCATACCCCACATTCCTCCCCTGTAAGGCTCTTTGACAGTGACTCTTATTAAATTCTCATATACTTTAAAACCATGGTGACATTCACACAGCTAAAGTTCCCAATAACCTTGTTAGCTTAAGTAAATAATGAGGCAGCAAGCATTCTTTAAACAAGGATCTCTAAGCACACCTCACCATACCTGGCACTGATTGGCTGTTCAATCTCACCACAGGACAGGTAGATAATAAAGTAAAATGAAGTAAAAGTAACATTTACACATTCTTTAGCTTTATTTATAAAAAAAAAAAAAAAAAAAAAAAAAAGCAAGACAGGGACATTGTGAAAAATGTGATGTAGAAAACAAAGGCAGTTTATCGATAAAGTCGTTACCTTTCTCAGTCAAATGCTGTATAAAGTATAAACACTCACCAACCCAATCTTACAGAAAAAAACATTCACATCTGCAGCACCATCTATATGTTGAATATCAACATTCTAGCACAAGCATACATTGCATAGTAAACTTTCAAACTTTCGAATTCAGTGTATGTCACATTCTGTACCAACTTAATTGAACCAATCCCATCTCTATTGCTACACTATTTGAATAAGATCAATATGTAGTAAAGAATTTTCCTTTCTTTAAACATATACAGCATAGCCACTCCATTCATAAATTTTGTGCTTTCCCCGACATATAGTTAGACTTAACAGGTTCATGAAATAAGCCTAAGTTCTAACAGTCAGTTTTGCAAGTGACATAGCACAATGATGCAGGTATTTTCAAAATGCGGTTAATGCCGTATTTTTTTTAGGCTACTGAGAACACAGAGACTTTCTAATCTTTTTTTTAAAAAAAGTGTTAATATTTTGGAGAAAAAAAAGTAGGTAAATTATTTATTGCATATCGATCTTCATATATGAAGATATTTTCACATATATTACATATACAATCTTCTACTCTGTAACTCAAAGCCTTAACCACTGAGTTACCACAGCTAGCTTTATTAATACACATTGATTGCAACCACTTCTACTACTGACTAAACTCCACTAAAAGAGTGCATTGTATCAGTCAATGTAGTTGAGCTGGTTGTGGTGGTTCAGTTGTTAAGGCTTTGAGTTACAGTTCAGAAAGTCATGTATTCAAATCCCACCATTGCTTAGTTGTATACTGCATCAGCCAATTAATCAAATGTACTGGATTATGTGTTATTTTATACCATGTAAGATATTACAGTTCTTTACTGTAAATATGTTTTACAGTTGTTTACTGGCAACAGTAAATCACTGTAAAATATACAGTATTTTTTTTTTTTTTTACAGTGTATGGATGGAGAATCACATTAATGTGATTGATTGCGTGAAAAATAGGTCAGATCATTTTTTTGTGATCCTATAACTACATACAGTATTTGATCTTTTCCAAATGTAATAAAAGCATGAGATCTTGAAGTCATTGTTCTGCTCTAGGTGGACTAACTGATTTACAAGTATCTGTATTTGCGCTTGCATAGATGTGAAAGCAATTATATTAAGCTCATCTGAGACACCAATTATGGAACTTTCACTATCTCAGCGCACAGCTTGATGGTCATTTTAGAAAGTGTATCAACTATAGTAGACAGTAGTCTGCTGTGGCATGACCATGGCCTGTGTGTCAAGTGCCATGTTTATGTGACATCTTTTGAGGCAACGTTTGTTAGATTTAGGGTATGATGAAGAAAGTTGAGGAATGCTTGGCCTTAACAAAGTGTATAGTACATGGTGGATGACCTTGAATTTCATCATTCCTAGTAATGCACAAGATATAACTATATACACCGATTAGCCATAACATTAAAAACCACTAACAGGTGAAGTAAATAATATTGATTATCTCCTTATGATGGCACCTGTCAAGGTGTGGAGTACATTAGGCAGCAAGTGAACAGTCAGTTCTTGAAGTTGATGTGTTGGAAAATGGGCAGGCGTAAGCACCCAAGGCTCACTATGGGAAGAAGGGAAGCCAGCAGAGGCAGTGTGATGCTCTGGGCAATGTTCTGCTGGGAAGCCATGGGTCCTGGCATTTATGTGGATGTTACATTGACATGTACCACCTACCTAAATATTGCTGCAGACCAAGCACATCCCCTTTATGGCAACGGTATTCCCTCATAGCAGTGGCCTCTTTCAGCCAGATAAAAAAGGTCAAGGTGTTGATTTGGCCTCCAAATTCCCCAGATCTCAATCCGATGAAGTATCTGTGGGATGTGCTGGACAAATAAGTCTGATCCATGGAGGCCCCACCTCACAACTTACAGGACTTAAAGGCTCTGCTGCTAACATTTTGGTGCCAGATACCACAGCACACCTTCAGAGGTCTTGTGGTGTCCATGCCTCGATGGATCAGAGCTGTTTTGGTGGCACAGGAGAGACCTACACAACATTAGGCAAGTGGTTTTAATGTTATTTCTGATCAGTGTAGATACCTTTATATCAGTCTCAGCAATGTACAGTTCCACACTTCTGCTGAAAGTTCTTTGCCTAATTATTTTTCCCTACCAGCCTTTAAACTATCAAAAGCAGTACTATTTATAGACATAATTAATGAGTAGCCATTTGAAATGTAACCGTGTGAGTGAAATGGCATTTCTAAAACATACTGGACATTTCATAAGGAGATGGGAATGACATGCTGTGAGTTGAAAATAACTGGCAGATTTCAAAATTTTAGAATAAATCTTATTGATAAAAGTTATATTTAGAGTACATTAAATTAGTAAAGTGGAAGCTGGGCTTTTCTTCCAGCTAATGTTGCTGGGAGAAAGATTATTACAGGTTGAACTCTGAATAAAGAAAGTCTCATTTAATTTAAAGTGCTAATTTTAAGAGTGCAAATGAGCATGGGTTTAGATGTGTATTATAGTGTCTTAATTGGAAACCTGATGTGGCTAGGGCTTGAAGAGTATTGGCCATGCAGTATCTAGACTTGTACCAGTTTCTGTCTAGAGTCTGGATACAGTGAAATTTCGATTTATGTTTGCTTTAAGTCTCAAACTCTTTGAGAATCTTAGGCGCTCTCGCACCCCACACATTATTTTGCCAATCTGATTAAACAAAGATTTACATTAGAAAATATGAAAATATAAAAACATTGGCTGTACATTCATTTTAACATAATTCACTTTGCAGGCTAAGGTCATATATTTGTTTTAGAAAAGTCAGATTCAAATTTAGTTAAGAGAGGAGCAAAGTTCTTTTTATAATTGCATCTAAAGGAGTATGTGATGTTAATACCCAAATATAGATTTATTGGAGTGGAAAAGCATTATCAGGAAACTTCACAGCTAGATCATTCACTGGTAAACATTACCTCTTTGAAAAATTCAACTTAGAGCTTAAGAATATACCAAAATTTTTCAACAATATCAGTTATGCATGATATGAGATCTAAAATGTAAAGTAACAAGTCATCTGCATATAAAGAAACCTTTAGCTCTACTGAGCTCTATTATGTGACTGAAACAAAAAAAAAGGACCCAATGGACAGAGTTGCATTGTGCCTCTAGTCAAATTAATATCTTGAAACTTTGTGAGTATGTCTTGTTTGTGACAACTGAAGCTCCTGCAGTGTACAATAGACAAACTTATGTCCAAAACCTCTTCATGGCAAAAAAGGTAGTCCTATTCTACATCGTTGACTGCCTTCTCAGTGTCCAATGAAACTATCTTGAGTATTTGGATGAAAAAGGAGTATGACAGATATTAAAAACATGATGAATGTTGCAAAATATGTGCCAGCCCTTAATGAAACCTGTTTGATCATTTGAGATTATATTACTAGTGATAACTCCTCTCTGGTAGCTAATAATTTATCCTGATTTTTCACAGCATTCAAAAGACAGAAAAATGTTATAAGCGACACCTTTTCCACATTTCAATAAAAGTGTAATTGGTACTTCTCAGAGGGTTTGATGTAAGCCACCTTATGAATGCTTGACCATATTAAGTGATAAGGGTGTAATTTTGTATGAAAATTTATATAAAATTTTCATAGAAACCCATCAGGTCCTGGGGCCTTGACACTCTGCATCATACAACCCCAATTCCAAAAAAGTTGGGTAGCTGTGTAAAATGTAAATAAATAAATAAATAAAGAATGCAGTGATTTGCAAATCTTATAAACACTTATGTTATTGACAATAGAACATAGAAAACACATCAAATATTTGAACTGTGGAAATGTACCATTTTAAGAAAAAAATAAGGTAATTTTGAATTTCACAGCTGCAACACATCTCAAAAAAGTTGGGACGGGGCAACAGAAGGCTGGAAAAGTGTGACTTAAACAGCTGGAGGAACATTTTGCAACTAATTAGGTTAATTAGAAACAGGTCAGTAACATGATTGGGTTTAAAAAAGAGTATCTTAAAGAGGCAGAGTCTCTCAGAAGTAAAGATGGGATGGAATCTGGATGGAACCATGTATTGCTCTAAAACCTTTTTGCTCTTTAGTCCTCTTTAGTTTAGAGGATACGGCATCCATGATTTCCAAAAATAATTTAAAATTTTGTTTCGTCTGACCAAAGAACAGTTTTCCACTTTGCCTCAGTCCATTTTAAATGAGCTTTGGCCCAGTGAAGATGGCAGCATTTCTGGATCATGTTCACATACGGCTTCTTCTTTGCATGATAAAGCTTTAACCAGCATTTGTGGATGGCACGGTGAACTGCGTTCACAGACAATGAGTTCTGGAGGTGTTTCTATGCCCATGCAGTGATTTCCAGTACAGAATCTTGCCTGTTTTTAATGCAGTGCCCCCTGAGGGCCCGAAGATCACGGGCATACAATTTTGATTTTCACCCTTGTCTCTTATGCACAGAGATTTTTCCAGATTCTCAGATTCTTTTGATGATATAACATAATGTAGATGACATAGTTTCATAGTTTATGTTGAGGAACATTATTCTGAAATTGTTTCACAAATTGTAGATGCAGTTTTTCACAGATTGGTGAACCTCTTCCCATCTTTACTTCTGAAAGATTCTGCCTCTCTAAGATACTCTTTTTATAGCCAGTCATGTTACTGATTTGTTGCCAATTAACCCTCAGCTGTTTCTTTTTAGTAACACTTACTTTTCCAGCCTTTTGTTGCCCCGTCCCAACTTTTCTGAGACGTGTTGTGGCCATCAACTTCAAAATTACGTTATTTTTTCCTTAAAATTGTACATTTCTTCAATTTAAACATTTGAGATGTTTTCTATGTTCTACTGTGAATAACATATGGGTTTATGAGATTTGCAAATCATTGCATTCTGTTTTTATACACATTTATTTACATTTTACACAGCGTCCCCATTTTTTTTGGAATTGGTGTTGTGAAATTTGCATGCCGACTCTTCCATTAGAACAAGATGATCCATCTTTTCCCTTTGTTCAGATGAAGGAGTAGGAAACTTTTTTCCGGTAATTCTTATTTCTACAAACCTGATTTAAAAAAAAAAGTTAATTGTAAAGGGATTTGTTGTCAGTTCACCAAATTCATCTTGAAGTTGCAATATGAGTTATGATGAAGATTTTTATTTAAGATGACACACTAAGAGTTTGTCCACACACATAGAAAAAAACACTTTTTTTCAGCAAACAATAAGTTGTTCAGTCTGATGTGCTAAACATACTATATATTGAATCTAGAGAGCCTTTCATTATACAGTTCAACTGTGGGACAAGAGAATGTTGTAAAATACTGTATTGCTGATCAGTTTCTCTTGTAGACATATAGAGTTGAAGTATTTCTCTTTTTTTGCTCTGTACGTAATTATTTCCCCTCTAAGAACTGTTTTAAGCTTCTCCCAGAGAATTGATGGGGAAACGGTATCCGACTGGTTTGAATTTAAAATGTTATTGATTGAAGTTGTTAGCTTACAAAATACTTCTTCTGCTAAAGTACCAGGGGTCTATACATCCTGATTGGTTCATTAACACTGACAGATCTATGGCCTTTGTTGTGAGTGTGAGTGATTTAGGATTAGAGCAATCTAGAACTGCGTCCATACACAGATGTGGTCCCTAATGAAAAGCAAGCAGTGTGACTTTAGATTGGGCAAAGTGGGTAAAACCCACATGATGATGAACATTAATTACTATTATTGGTGTAGTGATCAGTAATCCAGCTATGATAATATAGTGGCCTTGTGGTCCTACTATTCAGCTATAAACTGAATTTGTCTATGTATTCATTTAGGGTTCCTCAATGCTTTTGCATTAAATTTTGTTTGAAAAATCTGTCCAACCCATGGTTTCTTTAATGTGAGGTGATCTGAATTATGTAAATGTGTTCCCTAAAGTAATGTTACATCAATTTTCAAACTTTTTAAAGTTCTTTTTAATATTCTTTGACATAAACCTAATAGCTGGCCATCCAGCCCCCTCCCCATCACATGATCTACCAGTCAGAACTGTATCATAGAATAAACCTTAGCAGAGTGTCCATAAAATGTGTGACATATTACACCTCCACTATCCTCAAGGCTCATTGAGTTTAGTATGAGCATACATTAAAAACTTAAAAGGAAAAAATATGTTACCCAAGAAAGGTGACTACTAACATCAGTGTCCCCATTTTTCTTTGCTTTCCTCCCCATCTGAAGCAAGCTGCAGGACTCTATCATACCACTCTCTGCAGCACATCTTTTGCTAATTTATCTTACTCCAGAGAATCCCCAAAAACCTAAAACATGAATTATTGACACTCTACAGTGCACAGCCCAAGTATACTCAGCAAAAAAAGAAACACCCTCTCACATTCAACTGCTTTTATTTCCACCACATTTCTTAACATGTGTAAATATTTCTATTAACATAAAAAGATTACACAACTGAGAGATAAACTGAACAAGTTTCACAGACATTTGATGAACAGAAATGGAATAATGAGTCCCTGAACAAAGAGGGGGTCAATA
>JANDJT010000169.1:21281331-21291333 GCA_024331685.1 Stegophilus panzeri | reverse complement strand
TGTCACATGAAAAGATATAATCAAATATTTACAAAAATGTGAGGGGTGTACTCACTTTTGTGAGATACTGTAGGTTTCTCTCAAAAAATGTGTACTATAATTCTAAGGGTAGGTGGAGTAGAACCCCACTATTTACAGTTGTGGTCATAAGTTTACATACTGTACGTCTTGCTGTAATATTTATTTATTTATTTATTTAAATAAGAGGGATCATAAAAATTAGCTTTTTATTTAGTACTGCCCTGAATAAGCTATTTCACAGATGTTTACCTAGGTATAGATGTTATAATAGATGTTTACATACTCCTTTTGCACGAATTACTGCATCAATGCAGCGTGGCATGGGGGCAATCAGCCTGTGGCACTGCTGAGGTGTGATGGAAGCTCAGGTTGCTTTGATCACAGCCTTCAGCTCATTGGGTCTGGTGTCTCTCATAGATTCTCTATGGGGTTCAGGTCAGGCGAGTTGGCTGGCCAATCAAGCGCAGTAATACCATGGTCAGCAAACCAGTTACTAGTAGTTTTGGCTCTGTGGGCAGGTGATGAGTCTTGCTGGAAAAGGAAATCAGAATCTCCATAAAGCTCGTCAGCAGATGGAAGCATGAAGTGCTCTAAAATCTCCTGGCAGACGCTGCATCGACTCTCGACATGAGAAAACACAGTGGACCAACACCAGCAGATGACATGGCAACCCAAATCATCACTGACTGTGGAAACTTCACATTGGACTTCAAGCAACTTGGATTCTGGTCCTCTCCACTCTTCCTCCAGACTCTGGGACCTTGATTTCCAAATGAAATTCAAAATTTACTTTAATCTTCCCCATGATTGTGGTTGTGTGTACTGAACCAGACTGAGAGATTAAAGGCTCAGGAAAGCTTTGCAGGTGTTTTGAGTTAATTAGCTGATTAGAGCTCTTCTCAGGTCAACATTTATGCATTATAAATACTTTATTCTAATGTTTTGAAATACTGGATTTTTTATTTTCATGAGCTGTAAGCCCTAATCATTAAAACAAAAAAAAGCTTCAAGTATTTCACTTTATGTGTAATGAATCTAGAATATATGAATGTTCCACTTTTTGAATTAAATTATGGAAAAAATTAACTTTTCCATGATATTCAAATTTTTTGAGATGCACCTGTATAGTCAACAAGACACAATAATAACTGAATTTACACAAATGAACCAGTTCAAACATTTACATACCCTCGATTCTTAATACTGTGTGTTGTTAGCTGGATGATCAATGACTGTTTTTATGTTTTGTGTTGTTCATGAGTCCCTTGTTTGTCATGAGCAGTTAAAGTCACCATTGTTCTTAAGAAAAATCCTCCAGGTCCTGCACGTTATTTGCTTTTCCAGCATCTTCTGCATATTTAACCCCTTTCCAACAGCGGCTATATGATGTTGAGATCCATCTTTTCACACTGAGGACAAACTGAGGCACTCATACACAACTAGTACAAAAGGTGCAAACATTCATTGATGCTCAAGAAAGCAACACGATACATTAAGAGCCAAGGGGATGTAAAGGTTTGAACAGGATTATTGGTGTAAAATGTTATTATTTTGTTTAAAGATCTTATTTTTTTTCATTGAGTATTGCCCTTCAGAAGCTACATAAGATATTTACATGTTTCCCAGAAGACAAAATGATAACAATTTACTCCCATTATCCGGTTCAAAAATTTGAACTGGTTCATTTGTGTAAATTCAGTTATTATTGTGTCCTGTGGACTATATGTAAACATCTTTTATGCGAAATAGCTTATCCAAGGGAATACTAAAGAAAAAACAAAATGCAATTTTAATGATCCCTCTTTTTTTATTATTATTATTAAAATTTTTCAGATTGTGCAAGGTGTATGTAAACTTATGACTGTATATCAGCAAATGTTAATTTTCATAAAGCTCTCATTCACAAGTCAAGTCAAGTGGTTTTTATTGTGATTCCTCTATATAGTTAGTATACATCAGAATGAAATGTCATTTCTCCAGGACCGTGGTGCAACACAGAACAGTATGCAAGACTACATAAAGTGCGCTACACAACAGTGTGTGATGAGTGAAGGACAACAAATAGACAAAACAGAACAATAGATACACAGGACAGTAAATACATGGAACATGGGCTGTAAACTGGAAACCATTTTGTAATGTTGCAGCAACAAGTATAGCAGCCATATTGGTAGCAAAAATGAGCGCCATAATAAAAGTGACTGATACTGCTTTGTAAGGTGTAGATGTGCAATGTTTTTGAGTTGTACTGGGTTAGGTGTTCGACTAGCCCAGGTGAGCGCTGGGAGGCAGCAGGGTGTTGAGTAATCTGACTGCCTCAGGGAAGAAACTGTTGCAGAGTCTGATGCTGGTGGCACAGATGCTCCTGTACCTTCTGCCAGATGGCAAGAGGGGAAGAATCCATGAGAGGGGTGAGAGAGGCCAGCAGTATTGCGGACAATACTGCTGGCTTTGCGGATGCAGAGGTTTTTGTGTGAGGTGTCAGTGGTGGGTAGAGAGACTCTATGATCTTTTCAGCTGTTCTTCCAATATGCTGTAGGGTCTTATGGTCAGAGGCTATGCAGTTCCCGTGAGACAGCTGGTCAGGATGCTCTCTATTGTCCCTCTGTAGAAGGTGGTGAGGATGGGAGGGGGGAGTTTGGCTCTCTTCAGCCTCTGTAGGAAGTAGAGGTGCTGCTGGGCCTTTGTGGCTAGGCAGGTGTTGTTGAGAGTCCAGGAGAGGTCTTCAAAATGTCCAGAATCCACTTGCACAACTCCATACATTGTAAATTCAGACGAAATACTAATTACCTTTTTTGTGACTCATCTTTTTCTTTTTTCTTTTTTAAATGTCTCTATTTGACAGATTTATAGATGTTTGACCTATATGAATGTCTGGACATTGCACAATCATAGGACAGTGTGCTCACTACTGCCCTACTTAGAATCTATAGAGTTATTATTGCACCTAGTGGTCAAAAATGGGAAATATAGAGGTCTATTGGTACAGGAATTATGCTGCCCCATGCTCGGGGGAGAAGCAGTGGACAGACAATCATTGACAGAGTTGTAAGAGATATTGCAAAGACTGAGAGAAGGTAAAGAGGGATTATGGAATGGATCATATCCATACATCAGAAATATGTGTGAAAGAAATATTTTTTCATGATTCCCAAATATTTGGAGCTAGTTTCAGGTCTTTTGTAGGGTTTTTGAGATGTAGTTTTACTAAAAACCTGTCAACTCAAAACGAGCTGCTAGACTGCCTGTTGGATCACTGCATGTTGTTGACTCAAAAATCTATGGACATAAGTTGTTATTGTTTCATTTACTTTGATATGTTGAAATGACAGTCACAGCTGGCACAGGGTTGTGGGGAGCCTGGAGCCTATCCCAAAGTACTCAAGGAACGAGGCAAGGGACACCATAGACAGGGTGCCAGCCCATTGTAGGAAAATGTGCAAGGAAAATGTGCTAACCACTAAGCCATCATGCCTCCCCAAGAAATTCCAATTATTATTATTATTTTTTTTAAGAGTAGCCATCCAAAAAAAGAGCAGCCATCCTTTTGCATCCCTTGAATAAAACAGGCCACAGAAAAACTTTCTGGCATCTCCCTTCCACTTTCAGAATTAGGTATCACCTTGTAGTCAGACCAAATCCATTCTGTCTCTGTCTCTCTCTCTCTCTCTCTCTCTCTCTCTCTCACTCACTCACACACACACACACACACACACACACACACACACACACTTTATGATGGATGTTCTTTTGTAGCATTGATTTATTTATTTGTTTTTGTATGGTTCATGGCAATTTTGAGTGCCTCAATCTGATAACACTTACAGTCTCAGTTCCAATACAGCCATAATAAAAAAAAAAAAGAGCCTTGAGTTCCCAGTATGAATGTGACAGTGCAGTTAAAACTGAAATACAATAATAGAATAAAAAGCACTATCAGGTACACAGTAAAACAATCATTTAATTACAGAAAGTCAACTTTGTCTCATTCTGTGGGGATAAGAAGATTTTTTAGAGTGATGAGATGAGGTCTTAGCAATGCTGTTCACTTTTCTTTAAAAAAAGAAAAAGAAAAAAAATCTTTTTGCAACTCAACTTTGCACTGTCCTCTTACCTAGGTTAATTAGTCTAATGTCACTTTATTTTCCAACTGTAAATCAGAGATTCTATCACCACTGCAAACACAGGCTTTAAAACACTTGCCATAAATGGCTGTGTAACCAGTGTCTCAGAGCGGTGGACAGGGGCATGATAGATGTTGTACCTGACCTGGATGTACTCTCTTCTAGAGCACTGAGAGCAGCTGTGTGCTCATCTACTCATATCTTCAGAGCTTTGCTTTATGTACAAACCAATCTGATTAAGCACTTTAATGCAGATGGTGCTTGCAGGTGTGACACTCTTTATGTCCAACCACAATGAGAATGAAAAGATTTACCTGTAACAGCTGGCAATGTGCGTCACGGCTGTTCACCATGAAGGTAAGAGTGATACTAATGTGTGCAGAACTGTTTCTGCAAGTGGATCTGCAATGGGAGTCATCCTCACTCCAGCTCAATCTCTCCATTATGCAGGACCACATCTTGCATTTGTCTCATGCTAAATTAATTCCTCCATGCAAAATACAGTGGACTTTTACTGTTCCAGTACTGTTTGAGTTTTTATGTTCCCGCCACATTCCACATTTAACTGTTTAAGATTAAGGTTTTTTTCTAATTATTTTTATGATGTAGTAAAAAATTGAGAACACTTCAGTATGGTGGTTATATATTAAACATTAACTGAAAGCTGATAAGTAGGAATATAAGAGTGAATACAGTATTTCTTTGTCATCATTAACAGCTTACTTTTGCATTTTCATACACCATATGGCGAAACGTTTGTGGACACCTGACCATCAGACCCATATGTAGGCCTACTCCCAAACTGTTGCCACAAAGTTGGAGGCACACAATTGTGTAGAATGTCTTTGTACAGTATGATGTAGCATTACAATTTCACTGGAACTAGGAGCCCAAACCTGTTCCAGCATGACAATTTCCCTGTGCAACAAAGCGAAGTCCATGAAGACAAGGTTGAAGTGGAAGAACTTGAGTGGCCTGTGTAGAGGCTTGACCTCAACCCCACTGAACATCTTTGGGATGAACTGGACTGCCAACTGCACCCCAAACCAGCTCACCCGACACCAGTGCCGAACCTCACTAATGCTCTTGTGGCAAATCCCCAAAGCCATGCTCCAAAATTTAATGGAAGCCTTCCAAGAAGAGTGAAGGTTCTTATAACAATAAAGGGGGACTAAATCTGGAATGGGATGTTCAACAAACACATACGGGTGTGATGGTTAGGTGTCCACAAACTTTTGGCAATATATTGTACTATTATTTTTATTGTAGATGTTATCTGCTTCTCCTAAATAACAACTATTTATGAAAATGCAGGCCATATCAAGCATTTACAGTGACACTTAATATAATCTAAATATATTAATCTTTTAGTTGGTTATGAAATACTCATATGAAATTTAAATCTGCCAGAGTCTCCTGTTTACACAGTATTTTTATTTTTTTCTTTTATGGTTATATCTTCTTTAATAGTGTAAAGCTGTCAGATAATTTTAATGTTTTTTAGTGACTGTTTTCATACTTACAATTGTTTTACCTGAATAACCACCCAGTACTTTGCACTGTAAAACAGAGCTTTGTACTAAACAATTAAGAGCAGTCATTTATGATATATTATCTCTTCATACATCCTGTGTTGTAACAGTGGAATGAGAGCACAATTAGAGTGTTACAGTGATTTTAATAATCTTTAATTGGCCTGGGGTGGCACATTGGTGCAATGGGTAGGGTTGCCACCTCACAGCTCCATAGTCTCTGGCTTAATATTGAGCTCAGGTTACTGTCTGTGTGGTGTTTTGCGTGTTCTCCCCATTTCTGTGTCGGATTGCACCTGATTGTCCGGTCTCCTCCCACTGCCCAAAACCCAGAGTAGTTACATTAAACTTACTGGAGTTAGCTAATTTTGTAGCACATTTTTCATCTTGTGTGGTTTATGTGATATAAACACATTGTATTGTATAGCACTACTGCTAATGTCTGTCTGTAGCAGTATAAAATTATAGGCTGATTAATATTTAAATGCATTCAAATACTAAATATTTTAAGTAAAATAAAATTTGACCACTCGAATACCCATACTCTCTCTCTCTCTCTCTCTCTCTCTCTCTCTCTCTCTCTACAGAGTTAATGGATTGAACCTTGAATTTTTTTTTTTTCCTCTTCTGACTTATATTATGCAGTGTTTTAACCATCTGGAATCTAGATTTAACACACCTACGGGGTGGGCATACCAAAACATAAACAACACACACACACACACACACACACACACACACACACACACACACAGTTTTGTGTTATGCATTAATAACAGAGATAGGTTTTGTAGCTCAGAGGAAGAAATGCATCTAGGAGCCGGAAGATGAGAAATTTAGCCGCAGTGATTGGATTAGCTTCCCCTCCATGGTGTGTGTGTTGCAAAGTACAATGCTGTGTAGACATGCAGTACATAGGGCAAATATAATTCACGGATGAAGTGTACTGCCTCATATCTCCCTCTCTGTTACACATGTACTGCACGTCCTTAATATAGAAATGCAATAGTTTATTAGCAATGCAGCAGTATATAGCGCAATTTCTGAATCACAGATATGTAAGGGTGAGAAAACATGCACATCTTTTGCATGTCCCAAGACATCCCAACTTGAACATGACTCATAATTGCATAATTATTTTCTGGGCAAAGCTGAATTTCTTTGCAGCAACATTTTACAGTCACGATAATATCCAGCCAGCCAAGACTGTGCTACAACAGGTGTGGAGTTATTAAGTGCACATTTCTCATTTAAGCTTCCACTGTATTTTTCATACTCTTAAAGTCGAGACATTCAATTGCAGAACACTGATGGGGTCAGTGGGAGTTTGGGATCTGCTGAATACAGCATTCTCACTAAAATATATTGTGTTGAGCTGAACAACTTACAAACAAGCAGTGCAGTGAGAAAGAGAGTTATCTTTCCAAATATCTCACACTTAATAGTTTTGTGAAGTTGATGTACTGCAATTTTGTGGGTCATGAGTCAAGTGCATTGGATTTTTCTTCAAAGCTACAATAGCTGACATTTCTGTTCAGTTTATCTATGTAACATTAAGTGACATTCATGAACACTGTGGCATTATTATTCTTATGGTGACTAATGAGAAATGGATTACTATTACAATCTGCAGTACATGAGCCCTTAATCTGCATCATGGTTAATTTGGTTAATTGATTCATAGTCCACTCCAAAAAACCTGACATGGTCACATGTAATACTTGTAAATATACACACGTGAAAACAGAAACTCTCCCTGCTTGTATAACTATGATGAGAAACTGCTGTGAGGTTTAATCACATGCAATTGCGACAAATATCTGTGCTTAGGGCATCGCATTGGAAATGAATTTGATGTACTGGATAATGGGATAAAGTGCTAAAGCGTAGGCATGCTTAAGGAATACTTAGCATAATAATGAATACCTCCTAATGGTCTGCTATCAGCCACAGGAAGCAGAGGGAAGAGATTCAGACTGGAATAAAGGGAAAAGGCACATTACCTTAAGCAACACATCCATGATATCTAGTTAATTGACAAAAAACTAGTTTAATCAGAAAGAACAGAAAGTGTGAGCCATACTAAAGTAGTATTCCAACAGAAAAAAATGCATCTATGCTGAGGGCTGGGGGGAGGTTTGAACACATGCAAGCTTTTCAAGAAATTGCTTACTTATATGCTTTGTTTGTGTTAGCAGAAGAAATGTCTGCTACGTTTATACACCGATCAGCCATAACATTAATTCCACCTGCCTAATATTATGTAGGTCTCCCTTGTGCCACCAAAACAGCTCTGACCCATCGAGGCATGCAATCCACAAGACATCTGAAGGTGTGCTGTGGTATCTGGCACTAAGATGTTAGCAGCAGATACTCCTGTAAGTCCTGTAAGTTGTGAGGTTGTGCATCCATGGACCTGACTTGTTTGTCCAGCACATCCACATCACAGATGCTTGATTGGATTGAGATCTGGGGAATTTGTAGGCCAAGTTAACACCTTGAACTTTTTGTCATGTTTCTCAAACCATTTTTGAACAATTTTTGCAGTACGGCGGGGTGCATAAATCATACTGAAAGAGGCCACTGCCATTAGGGAATACCATTGCCATGAAATGGTGTACTTGGTCTGCAACAATGTTTAGGTAGGTGGTACGTGTAAAACTAACATCCACATTAATGCCAGGACCCGAGGTTTCCCAGCAGAACATTGCCCTGAGCATCACACGGCTTTCCTCATTTCTATAGTGCATCCTGGTGCCATTTCTTCCCTATGTAAGTGATGCACACGCACCCGGCCATCCACATGATGTAAAGGAAAACAAGATTCATCAGACCAGGCCACCTTCTTCCATTGCTCCATTGTCCAGTTCTGATGCTCACCTGCCCACTGTAGGCACATTTGGTGGTGGACAGGGGCACTCTGACCGGTCTGCAGCTATGCAGCCCATACACAGCAAGCTGTGCTTTGACACCGTTGTATCATAGCCAGCATTAATGTTTTCAGCTATTTTTGATACAGTAACTCAGATCAGACAGTCTAGCCTGTACTCCCCACGCGCATCAATGAGCCTTGGGCACCCATGACCCTGTCACCAGTTCAGCAGATGTCCTTCCTTGGGCCACATTTTAGTAGGTACTAACCACTGCATACTGGGAACACCCAACAAGACCTGCCATTTTGGAGATGCTCTGACACATATTGCCCCCCGTCAATGTCACTCAGATCCTAACACTTGCCTATTGTTCTTACTTCCAAAACATCAACTTTGAGAACTGACTGCTCACTTGCTGCCTAATATATCCCACCCCTTGGCAGGTGCCATTGTAATGAGATAATCAATGTTATTCACATCACCTGTCAGTAGTTTTAATGTTATGGCTGATTGGTGTATATTACTGTTAGAAATGGACTGGGTTAGGCCACAAGCTGGGTTGCTTTTTTTTTTTTTTTTTACATTTTTACATGTCTTCCTATCATCCATACATTTTAGTGAATTTCTCCTGCTATTTCTAGGATTTATGTTGCAGACACGCTATTTAAAAATAGAATTTACAGTAACTGAAACTACTCAGTTTATTGAAAAATGTCAGCTAAATAAAATAATTTAATGAATTGCTTTAGCTGTACTTGAAGTGACTGGGTTCAATTAAGATCACAGAAAAGAGTGTAAAACCTAGTAGTTCTAATTACATTAGAGTTAGGTTAGCCTTATGATCAGTGGTTAAAATGTCTGCTGCAGCAGACATGGTCAGAATAGAAGATGGTCTTCAGTTTCTTCTGACAGTATTCAGACTGAAGTGTGGAATCTGAGGTGGGTGTCTTACACAAGCACTCAGTTGTGTGGATATGTGCGAGGCTCAGTACTGCAGACTGATTGTGTGTGTGTTTTCTCTGAAAAAGCCAGTCCAACATGTGCCCTAAACTACTGTCCCAAATATATTGGATAAAAATTATTGGCATAATTCCAAACTATTTTATGTGGGTTTAATCTAAAATAATGCTCATTTATACAGCACATAAACTTTCTAAACAATAAAGGAACTACTAATAATATTGTATAATCATTACTCCTGAATTTAGTGGTGGTTCTAGACCATAGTAGCAGGGGGCAGGCAGGGGCCACTTGTGCTTTTAAGGCACAAGTGATTTTAATTTATCTTAACCTATTTTTAGGATTATTCATTTTTCAGTCATTTTTCACAATCAGTGGTGGAAATGGCCGATAGTGTATATAGTGTATACAGATGTTTATTGGAAAGGGTTTAAACTATGTTTTTCATGCTTGTTCAATGAACCATAAACAATTATTGCACATGCACCTGTG
>JANDJT010000169.1:21268199-21279547 GCA_024331685.1 Stegophilus panzeri | reverse complement strand
TATTTTATCGGTCTGGTAGTCCTACAAACAGTGACAACACCCGAGGCAGGTTTTATGATAAATCCAACTTTTTCTGAAAGAAAAATGTGATACATTGACATGCGCTAAAAGTACTGAAAGAACTATGAGTTTCACTTTGTAGTGTTTTTTTTTTTTTTTTTTTTTTAGGTTTGATAGATTTTAAAAGTAACTTTTACATGCAGTAATCAGTAATGTAATCAAATTACAATTTTAAAGTAGTAATTAGTAATCTGTAGCCTAGTGGATTACTTTTTTTGAGTAACTTACCCAACACTGGTTAACGTAACTGTGGATATAATACTTAGCAAGCTATGATAGTGAAAATAAATTCAGATGAATGACATTCAAAATAGATTTAACCTGGATAATTTCAGGTACATGCATGTAGCTTTATCCTTATCAAAGTTTGTACTATCACATCTGCTAAAGTAACTGTTTGTTTTTGGCTCCATTAAGACTACGTTAACTTAACTGAGGTGGTCTGATGGGTCCTGTGAGGACACATGCTGATGGAGAAGCGTTCCCATTGGCTGCAGCCTGTAGGTATTATGGCCAATCACAAAAGTCAACATTGTGTAACCATGCGCAGAATATCCCCAATACGCTGATGTGCGGAACTCGCATTTTGTGCGCTTTTGTAGGCTTTTGAGTGGATAGAAACCCCTCTTCAATTCACAAAAAATATAGCCAGTTTGAACTGAAATGCTGTCCCCTCATGAAATTCACTCCCTGGACTCAGTCTCCCCGTGTCCCCCCTATTTCCAGCCCTGTTGATGATGTGAAACAGCATGTGCAGTCTCATCACGCGGTCTTGCTTCCCTGTTGGTCATTTAGTAATTTATTCTACACCTACTATGGGTTTGAAAAGTTATGGCACAATAACTTACTTTTTTCATCACTGACACCACAGGACACACCGCACATTGCATCATGTTTTAGAAAATTGTTTGGTGCAATACAATTCCGAATTGGGGGGGGCAAGCTTATTGACACGAGGGCACTGGCCCACCGGCACCCCCCTAGAACCTCCCCTGCCTGAATTACATTAAAATCCAAAAGCAGATCTTATTTTATTCTCAGGCTGACAAGCTCAGGAATTTTTTTTTTTTTTGGCCACAAACTTATTAAATTGATTAACAAAATGGAATATTTACACAGTATTACATATGTGACAATTATTTGATCAGCCTGCCTCTGTGAAACCTTCTATCCAGGTTGCCTAGCTAAACTGTCAAAGCTCTGCGTAGCCTACTTTGAGTCATGCTGTGAAGTGAAATCTTCAAATGACACTGAAGAAGGATGCCCATTTTATAAAACTCCCAGTGAGCCATCATATCCTATCTGTCTGAAGCCTGATTGACTGAACCTGTGGACTGAGGGCCAAATAGAGGACAGAAGTAGGCAGGCACAAAAGCATATTTACCAAGAAGAGACTAGTCCAAGCACAGGTTAATCCAAACCATTAGCTTAGACTCCAAAAACAGATTTCAAATTTTGAACTTGTACTCTAGGAGACCACTCACATCAGGATGGAAATATTCTATCATAAGATAAAGGTAATCAGTCAGATTAACTTTGTATTTGCAGTTGACCAATGGAATAAAAAACATGACACAAATTGGTGGGTCATTACCAGCCTTTAATTTATCATTTTCCAATAACAGCATGTCCTGACATGTTTTATTTTTTTTATCCCACAGCAATTTGCCAGCACTTCCAAGTTTTAAATAATTAATGAATAATTAATGTATACTTTTTTGCAAAATGAATGTTTGGAACTTTGACCGATACAGTAATAAAGAAGACATCAAATCATTTTTGATTATGGTATATACTTGAAAAGTACCAGACAGAACAACTCATACAGTACAACTCAATTACACCACAATTCCTGATATGATTTCAGTATTAAATGAAGCCAGTGGTGTGTAAAAAAAAAGACATTGCAGTTCAGCTATGTACCACTTAATCTTAAGAGAGCTTAAATCAGTATTCTCTTTGCTCTATGGTGTTCAAATTGTCCACCCCGATATTTACACAGTAAGTTCACAGAAATTATTATATAAATATAATTGTGCTTGGAAGAAGTGACATGTTTGCATGTTAACTAAGTATCCATGCTTGAGGAAATGAGAAATTTTTATTCATTTTAATTCTCCGATGTGGCATGTAGTCTCTAGTGAACACACACACACACACACACACACTTGATGCATATTAACCACTTGTAAAAAGTAGCCTTTACTAATTTCAGGCGATTTGAAATGTACGTGTGTCCAGCAGCAAAGTGGGACAAATGCACTGATGACTCTCTCTAGTGTACTTGTGTTGAGACAAAATGCAAAGCACATATGTTCATTGAAGCTGCACTTTTCCAAGCCCTTTAAACTGCTTTTTGCTGTATAAGGAACATATTGTTCTCTACTCAGTCCATCACCCTGAGTGCATCTAATAATATACACTGTGTTCAAACACGGTACAAACATTTATAGCTGTATCTCTCTATATATCTCTATTTCATGACTGTGGAAATCAGTGAAACATGAGGAGAATAAATTTGGTTTGAAAGCAGAGCTACCTGAGGGGTAATGACGTAAAGAAACAATAAGCCCTGATTGAGGTAATTGGATTGGGAAATGAAGCTGTGGAGAGAAGTGAGGTTCGGCATGGCACCTGTTTGATAAGAGGAGTGTGATAGTGAAAAGTGAGGAAAGGAATAGAATAGAAGCAGGTGATGCAGCGGCTGTCAAGAGCTCCTCACTTTTGTATTAAAGAGCAGAGCAAGAGATCAGTTATAGCACATCACTCTGCCATAAAGTCAGCAACTGTGTTTGTGCGGCAATTCGTGGCAAGCTTATCCTTTTACAGCGTTCTCACCTCGTTTCTGATTCACACCTCGTTTCACTACCCACCCACATGCAAACACACACACACACACACACACACACGCACACACACACACTAAAAACACTCTATCACTGACACATATTATTGCTAGTTATAAATCTGATTGGAAACTAGGAAGGTATACATCCTTAACATTTATTCTGAACCTGTCTCATCCCATCTTCTCATCTCTCTCTCTCTCTCTCTCTCTCTCTCTCGGGTTTTGTTTCAAGAGTTCTTTCCACTCCTGATAGCTGTGACATGCTTTACTGAGCCCAAACCCTGCTGCAGCAAGCCAGCACTGCCTGAGTGTGTTTATGAATCCCAGTCTATCCTGAACAAACACACTGCAGGCTTCAAAACATATCTGAGGCATTTCATGCTCATTTCATCTCCATTAAAGCAGTGGCATGTAGAGTAGCATAGAAATGAAAAGCCGATTATCCACACATCCAACATGCTTTTTGTGAAGACAGAGTGGACCCTGTTATAGGTCCTGTTTGTAGCAATAGCTACAAACATAACTATAATAATTATTACTACAAAATAAAATTACACTTTCTTTAAAAAAAACAAAAGAAAATTCCCTTAACAGCTATAACTGCTGCCCACACTTTCTTCGTACAAAGTCGATTTTTCCAGTCTTTTCTCAGATGCTATGCAGTGCCTTTTGTACAACTTCTCACAGGTTTGTGCAGCTGATTAGACACCTCACTCAAAACTTTTGATCCAATTCCTCTCTGTGCAGCTCAAGTGGGTTAAGGTTGGATGACTGCCCAAGTCATTCCATTACTGCATCTTTCCTCTCCAAATATGTCCTGTGCAGCTTTGAGGTATGTCTAGGATTGTTCAAAATCAAGTATTACTCATGAAATTTAAAAGAGGCAAGATATTTCCACGCTGTTAAATTGTTTTATATATTTATATACCGTACATTCTTCTGCACTAATCTAGACATTTCTTCCAGCTGTAACTAAAAAAAAAAGTGAAAACAAGTTAGCATTCTGAAAGTTATCACTAAAACAGATGCTCTGAGGGAAAAAAAATGTACTAGACTCTGTATTCAGCAGTAAGTTGAAAAACTACTTGAGTAATTACAAATTACTTTGTTATATGTCTACAACTGACAAAACTAATCTGGAAATGCAGTAGGCTATATTCTGGTCTAGGCATGAGCACAGGTGGGTCCACCTGCTGGACATTGCTGCCTGATTCACCTCCGATGGTGCCAGTGTGCGACTGCAGGGTCATCAGCCGGGAGCCACCCTTTACTGATGTTTTGCTCCTTTGATCCTGGAGCATCTCGAAGTGGTGGAGCAGTGGTAAAGCCGTCTACCTACGAGCAAATGTTATTCGGGAAGATATGTAATTGCGCATAAATGGTATTCATGGAGACAAAGGAATGCGCAAATGGTGATGGGCTTTATCTGTCTGTTCCTGGTTGGGAAGACTTAATACAGGAACAAAGAGGAAAGAGTGTTCAAGGGAACAGAGAGGGAAAAGTGTTCACAGTAAACTTATCAGTGCCGGTGATCCCGAGTGACTTCAGGAACCACTGGGTGGATGTTCCAGTGTAGACTCTGCAGCCAACTGTGTAGATGAATGCCCTTCACCCTGCCATGAACACCCAAATGACAGATCTGTTTACTTTTCCTTCTTTCTCTCGAAAACAGTTAAACCATAATGACCATCCCAGTGGAGGTAGACCAGAGCACGTCATCTGGCCGCAAGGAGGTTGTGGTGATCTCTTGTGGGAACTGATGATCGAGGTCAGCTCTCATGTTCCACTCACCTCCAAGAGACAGGAGGGACCACTCCCTCATGCTGCTACTCTGAGGCTAGCCCCATTGCCTGACAAGCTGTATCTACTGCTGAGATGTTATTGGGCTGGCCCTGTTTGCTTCCAGTCTGCGTGACTCCAGGATCTCAGCTAGTTTACGCAGGACCTGGTCATGATGCCATCCATACCGACCCTGCGTCAATGTTAACTTACCAAGTGATAAATGCTATAGTGAGCACCACTTTGAATATTAACAGTATAAAGAAAGGTAACATCAACCAGCTAGCCAAATGCTGTTGGGGTTTCAGTAGGTTTGTAAGCTAGCTAGTAGTGTTAATTCATACATGTTTCTAGCAAAGTTGCCTTTTACATATTATCCTGAACGTTGCCTATCGGCTGTAGTAGCACTTACTGTAGCAATATTTAACATTACAGTCAATCAATACTGCACATCAAAGTGACATATTAAGTTTAATACAGAGTGCATACTAGCTAACTATCACTCTGCTTCTTTGAAGCATTTAAAAGTGAAGATTGGGCAAGGGATGCTCATCTGTCTCACTGTCACAGTTGTTGATTAAACTGCTTTATTTTGATTGGGTCTTGAAATTGAATTGTTTAAAATTTGCACATACTGTCTTTTAAATGCCTTACGTTTGGCTTCCAGGATACTTTTTTTTCTGTAATGATCAAAGCAAAGTTCCATCCACCCATCCATTTTCTATATGGCTTATCCTTCAGGGTCACGGGGAACCTGGAGCCTATCCCAGGGAGCATGGGGCACAAGGCAGGGTACACCCTGGACAGGTTGCCACTCCATTGCAGGGCACAATCACAAACACATTCATGCACCCATTCATACACTACGGAAACTTTGGACAGGCCAAACTGCCTACCTTTGGACTGGGGTAAAAAAACGGAGTACCCAGAGAAAACATCCAAAGCACAGGAAGAACATGCAAACTCCACACACACAGGGCCTCAGCCAGAATCAAACCCCCAACCCTGACGGTGTGAGACGAATATACGAATATGCTAACCACTACGCCACTGTGCGCCCATATTGCAAAGTTAAAAAAAAAATAATTAAAGTAGTGGTTTAGTTATGCTCAAAATATTACCTTTACCATACTCAAGTACTGTTACAAGAGCACGTGTTCTTCATTAATTTTCACCTGTGGTAATCAGCAACTAAGAATTTCAACCCAGTTTTATTAAACCGATCAGGAAACATCTATGCAAGTCCTCACTTCCTGTCAATTAACCCTGAGGCCCATACAAGAGGGTAATTTACCATAGCCAAGGGGCAATTTAGCATAGCCAATTAACATACCTGCATGCTTTTCGGCCAGTGGTAGGAAAACAGAGAACCCATAGGAAACCCACACAAACACAGAGAGAATATGTTGACACAATTACAAATGCAGCAAAAAACTTGGTGCAGTTGGAATGAAACTGGCAATTGCATACTTTCTGTGCAGGAAATATTTGCTGCTTTATGAAGTTTTATGAAGTTTTATGAAGCAATATTAAAATGTGGGCAATAGGTCTGTTGATCTTACTACACTATGTAGACCTTTGTAATACAGCACTGTAAAAAAAAGTTAATATATTCTGCCTAAATGTTAAAGCCTAGTCTGTGCAGGGTCACTGTCCTCAGTATTGCCTGTATTGCCATGGCAACACTAAATCTCATTTAAGCATTGCCCAGCAATACTACTTTTTTTTTTTTTTTTTTTTTTTTTTTTTTTTAAAAAAAAGCAATTTAATTTTTTTGTTTTTGACAGTTTTTTCACATTCAGGTAAATCCAGTCCTGATTTTATCTAGGTCATCTAGATTTGTTCCAATTTTTCACTGTCAACAGTGGAAAAGATGCATACAATTTATTAGTATAACTGCCATTAATGGTTTAAAACCACCACTAGTTCATATAGATCTTTTTACTGATAACATGAAGTGTAATCATTTAATTTACTGCCTGAAGTGAGTAAGTGGTTAAATAACTAGCAATGTGCTCAGCAATTATATACACCATTCTGACACATTCACATACAGTCCCCTCCAAAACTATTGGAACGGTAAGGCCAGTTGTTTGTACTATACACCAAAGACATTTGGGTTTGAGATCAAAAAACTGATATGAGATGAGAGTTAAAGATTTCAGCTTTTATTTCCTGGTATTTACATCTAGATGTGTTAAACAATATATAACATAGAACCTTTGGTATCAGACAACCCAATTTTAAGATGAGCACAATAATAGGAGCAGATAAGTCTTGAAATAAATTAAAGTAAATAACACTTTATATTTGGTTGTATAGCCCTTGCTTCCAATAACTGCATCAAGCCTGCAACTCACTGACATACCCAAACTGTTGCATTCTTCTTTTGTGATGTTTTTTTCAGGCTTTTATCACAACCTCTTTCAGTTGTTGTTTGTTTCGTGGAGTTTCTCCCTTCAGTCTCCTCTTCAGGAGGTTAACTGCATGCTCAATTGGGTTAAGGTCTGGTGACTGACTTGGCCAGTCTAAAACCTTCCACTTTTTCCCCTTGATAAAGACCTTTGTTGAGTTGGCAGTGTGTTTCAGATCATTGTCTTGAGGCATGATAAAGTTCCTCCTGTTTCATTTGGATGTATTTCACTGTAAATTGGCAGACAGAATGTTCCTGTAAACTTCTGAATTAATTCTGCTGCTACCATCATGAGTTACATCATCAATAAAGATTAGTGAGCCTGTTCCAGAAGCTGCCATGCAAGTCCACACCATGACACTACCTCCACCATGTTTCACAGATGAGCTTGTATGTTTTAGATAATGAGCAGATCCTTTCTTTCTCCACAATTTGTCCTTTCCATCACTTGGTTGTAATCTTGGTTAATCTTGGTTCCAGAACTTTTGTGGCTCATCTCTGTATTTCTTTGAAAATTTAAATCTGGACTTCTGATTCTTACTGCTGATGAGTGGTTTGCATATTGTGGTATGGCCTCTATATTTCTGCTCGTGAAATCTTCTTCAAATGTTGGATCGTGATGTCTTCAACCCTGCTCTGTGGAGGTTGTTGGTGATGTCAATGACTGCTGTTTTGGGGTTTTTTCAAAGTTCTCACAATGTTTCTGTCAAAAGCTGTTGTTGTTTTCCTTGGCCGAACCATTCAGTGTCTGTTGCTCAGTACACCAATGGTTTCTTTCTTTTTCAGGACATTCCAAATTATTGTTGAACTGGCCATTCCAGTAGTTTCAGAGGGGACTGTACATACAAACTCATGAGTCCACCATAATTCATAGCTCTCTGTTGTCTACATTGAGGTCTACTTTTTCTTTTTAACAGCGTGTGTATTCAATCACATTTTGTCATAGGAAGATGTTCTTCATAAAATGTAAGATGTAAAATAATGTGTAAACCAAAATAACTAGGGTTAGCTTATGATGAGAACTAATGCTAAATGCATATTTAATTCACAGTCAGCAAAATGAGCAGCAACCTTCCATGTCTAAGTAAAATACACAATATATGTGGGATAGGTTCAATTGCAGTTTTATTTATAATTTTAATTTTTACATAAGTAGATACATGTTATAACAGGTGCCTTGAAAAAACAGGATGAAATGACTTAGAGGACACGAAAAGCTACCATGTGCATGTAACAGTGACGTCTGGTCAAAGATAGCCACAGGAGCAAGGGCTAACATGCATATAGAAAGCAGTTTAGAAGACAGTAGATTAGATCAAATGTCAAACAAGCAGGTTTTGTTGGTTGCGTTGAACAGAATTCATACAGATGTTTGAAATTCCTAAGAATGCTTGATATTTTTAAGTTATATTTTCATGCTTGTGAAATGTGCTTCACCATCCTGATGCCACTGCACTTTGCATGTACTGTATGCATATGTTTGCAAGTAGGGGCTTTAGGGAAAGGTTTGGATACAGGAGTTGAAGGGAATGTTTGAACTATTTTTGTTCTTAGTCTGGCACACCTTAGTAAGAACCTCAACATGCAGTCGCTTTAATTTACCCCTCTCCTGTACTCTGGCTTTCATGTACCAACAGAAAGCACCCTATTTGATGAACTCTGGTCAACAGATAACATATTGCCTAAAAGATAATGGTGGACAGTGTTGCTTCTTTTACATATTTAATGTTCCCTTAATGTGACCATGACAATTATCCATGTTTGAGCCAAGTGAGCTAGTTTTTTGTTGTTTTTTTTTAATGAATGACCATGTGTTTGGTAAAATAGAAAGAGAATATGTAACAGGTTTTTGGCAGACTCTTCCCTGCGGCAGTGAGCTCAGAGCTTTGATGTTGACACATAAGCTGAATAAGGAGAGTGGCTGTTAAAAATAGAAGTGTTACACAGCCACAGTGCTTTGAGGGACACTGGATTTCTAAGGAAGATAAGCAGGAGTTTGACTCCTTTTTAATCATACAGCTCTGATGAATGCTTGCAATCTTGAATAATCCCTACACAGCATCACAGTGAGTCTGCTATTGGGCCCAATTATGAAGGACTTGAATTATTTTCAATTAGCACCGAGTTAATGGCATTAGGCTTAATGATGATTAGCACAAATGAGAGTAGAGCATTAGTGGCTAAGTGAGTACTGGCCTGAGGAGAGTGAGTGTGACTAGCAAAGAGAGAAACGAACTGCAATTCAGTTGACAGCTGTCTACAGTAGCTGCCCAGTGCAGCGTTCAGCTTTGTAGTCCTGTGATCTCTGTACTTCAGCTCTTTCAAACTTTATGAAGAGAGTTTCTGATTGGTTATTTCAGATAGCCATTTGCACTGTATATGTGATTTGCTATTTGATCTATAGAACCTTTAAAAACAGTTGTGAACATTTGGTAATGGTCACTGGGACACAAACGTGTGACAGATGAGATACAATACACACAAGCACCACTGCAGCCTACATATTTCTCATTAAACCACTTTCTCCATCCATTCGACCTTCTGTGTGGCCCCATCTCTCTCTGTCTCTTCCTGTGTCTGCCTCCATCCTGTTGGCATCTGATCATGTCCTTGACATCAGTCACCATAAGTCACAATCAAAGCGTCATGCTGATGATGCGTAGCTCAGCAAAGGACGCTGGGTAAGGACCTATCCATCACTCTGTCCATCCAGCAAACAACTTGCAGCAAAAGTACACACTGCATGCTTTCCTACATCCTCTACTAACAGTCTTCAGGTACTTCTCATTTAAAAAAAACAAGGGGCTGTACAGACAGTAGCTGACAGATAATAATTTGTCATTTTGAGCAACAACTTGTACATGGTTTAAGTAGAATAGATGATACTATTAGAGCAGGGTGGCATTGTGTTACTGTCTGTGAGGAGTTTCACATGTTCTCCCGAGTCCATATAGGTTTCCTCCGGGTTCTCCGCTTTCCTCCTACCTGCCAAATGCCAGTACGTGAATTGACTGCTCCTTAGGTCTGAATGAGTGTGTGAATCCAGTGTGTATTCCTGCCTTGTGCCCAGTGTTCCCAGGATAGGCTGAGCAGAATAAAATGGTTACAGAAGATGAATGAATATTATAGCAATATAATATCATTATAATTGTGTTTCTGGTCCATCAATCCAGATATCTCTTACACAGTCAGTGCTTTTATAATTAGTCAGTACAACATTAAAAGACAGATGATTTTGTTTCAAGGATTAAATATAAGCCCAAGACATGTACACTGCCCATGCTCATATATTTGATCCAAAGTTTGGGAACACCATGCTTTTCAAAACAATTTTTAATACTTATTTACTTATTTACTTATTCGTTGCCTAAATGTGGCTGTCTGGTGGTCCTGGGATTCAAATCAATGATTGTCTGGTTACTAGCTTACAACCATTGACCCACTGACTATTTTCATATAATTTATATGTTCACCTTTTTTTTTTTTTTTTTAGAGTAATAGTAAACAGTAATTGATTAAACATAATAGTTTAACCTGGATTATTTTCAAATAATCACCTTTTCCAGGCATTTCTCAGTAAAAATTTGCAGTGTCCCTTGCAGGACACTGACTACTGTCTGTGCAGCTCAATTTTGTTAAGAAAGCTCCAGTAGGACTGAACATACTATTCAATTCCAGACAGCACTGGCTTTCTCCTCTCCAAATATTTCTTCCACAGTCTCGGGTCACAGACATCCAAACATGCTCAGAAAATAGCAATAAGAAAAGGTGTCACCAAAGTTATGATGGATAAATAGATAACTTGTATGCCATTTGGGTTTTTTTTTATGTTGTTCTTGTTGTTTTTTTGCACACCCAGTTTGACTTGACAAACACTACCGAATTACAGTATCTTTCTCAATGACAAAAATGTAAGGGGGGATCAGTAGCAGTTATGTTGGGGTACAGGGGTTCAATGGGGCAAAGGAGATCCTCCAGAATCTACCCCACCCACATGCAATTTTCACCTTTCACTGTTTCACCATTACACCTACCCTGATTAATGGTCCATTCATAGCATTCACTTCAACATCTACTAAAACACATTATTCCTTGAGGAAAGCACAGATTTTTACACATTGTCATGCAGTACTCTCAGTAAGCATTCAGTTGTTTAGACAAATGCCATTACATAATCTTTTCTCTCCTTCTGTCGAGCCACACACAATGTGTGATTTATGGAGATACTAGAGATCCTGATCCTCTCTG
>JANDJT010000169.1:21245705-21262634 GCA_024331685.1 Stegophilus panzeri | reverse complement strand
TGTCCTGCTGGAAGGTCCACCCACATCTCATCTTCATCATCCTGGTGGATGGCAGCAGATTCTTCTCAAGAATCTCCAGGTAACGGGCTCCATTCACCGTTCCTTCAATTATTTGAAGTCTGCCAGTACCATGCGATGAAAAACAGCCTCACACCATGATGCCCCCACCTCCAAATTTCACATTTAGTATAGTTTGGTATACTATGGTATAGTGCTGGTATATATATAGTGTTTTTAGGGTGATGTGCAGTGCCATTTCTTCTCCAAACATGGTGTGCAGTATGTCTGCCTAAATGTTTTTAAACGAGTAATGGAGTCTTGCGGGGTGAGCGTGAGCAGTGGAATGCATTCCCTATTGCTTTCTCTGTGACGATGGTACCTGCTGCCTCCAAGTGTTTCTGGAGCTCTTTCCTAGTGTTCCTTGGCTCTTGGGCTACTCTTCTGACTATTTTTCTGACTCCCTGGTCAGAAATCTTGCAAGGAGCTTCTGTGCGTGGCTGGTTGATGACAGAGTGATGTTGCTTCCACCTGTGGATAATGGCTCCACTGGTGCTTACTAGAAGATTCAGAAGTTTTGAAATACGTCTGTATCCGATTCCATCAATGTGTTTCGCAACAATAAGGTTGCGAAGGTCTTGGGAGCGCTCTTTGCTTTTACGCATCATGAGATGTTTCTTGTGTGACATCTTGGTAACAAAAAGCCTTTTTATAGACCATCAATTTACTAAACCAGCGGACATTAATTTGCACAGATAGGGGGTATAATTACGTACGGATTTCAGCTGGTTCCTGGCCTTACCTTGCCTTTGAGAACTGCTTTTTCTTAGCTTTTTTTTTGTTTCAGTTTCATGTTCAATACTTTTTTCCTGTGTCATTCCACTTTATTACACCTACAACTTTATTTATGGACTTTAATGTTGTGAATTCTTTATATTTGCAAATTTCCTGAGTTAATACTGATGTCTGGTGAAACTTTCATATGAATAACCTCATTGGAAATATATTTACTGAAAAAAATGTTGACGCATTCGATACTTATTTCCCCCACTGTATATGAACTACAGGCCACTGATGAAAATAATCAGAAAGTAATACCATATATAATCTTTCTTGCTTCCTCCCCTTTTTCTTTCATGTACAGACACCAGGACGCCACAGATGGCCTTGTGTCACCCATCAACAACAGAATCAATCAGAATAATGTGACATTACTCACACACAAACACACACATCCAATTCATTGCTGCAGTGAACCATCTGTGAGTCTAATTTATGTATTCAGAGATAAGCATCTCTCTCTCTTTCTCTCATCACACACACACTCACCCAAACTCTCTCTCTCTCTCTCTCTCTCTATCTCTCTTTCTCTCTCTCTCTCTCTCTCTCTCTCTCTCTCTCTCTCTCTCTCTCTCTCTCTCTCTCTCTCTCTCTCTCTCTCTCTCACACACACACACACACACACACACACACACACACACACACAGAGTGTTCTCTCTCCACCTTACTGAGCCGTAAATGGGCTGGGAGGAAGAGCTGGGTCCTCTATCTTCATCTGAACAAAATTCTCAGTCCATTGACCAACATTTCTCTTTCTCCTCTGTCTCTCTGGATGGAAGAAGACACAGTGATGAATAACCAGCCTGTCTATCTTTTCTGCTATTTGGAGCTAGAAAAATAAAGGATATGAGACAAGAATATAACTCAATTCACACTAGTACTGGAGTAGAGTTCTCCATGACCCCTGACCTCACAATAAAAACAAGCTCAACACTCTTAAGAGCACTACAGAATACCAATCAGAGCACACTTCAATACTTTACGATCACTGCAGACATCCAGACAAAAGAAAATGATTATTTATCACACACATTACATAATAAAATAATAAATAGGTATTCCATATTTGCAGTATCATCCATGATTTAAGGGAGTTGTGTAAGGGAAGAATGGGAAATAATATATAGTTCATTATAAATCATTATATAGTTATAACAGAACCGAAATGTCTACTGTTAGAGCCCTGTAGCACTGGTCTCATGTCAAAGTTTAGTGTTTCTTCCTCTGCCAAATTTCTGGGGGATGTACCCACTGCCTGCTCAGACCTGATCTGTATAGGTCTCAAATTCTCAAATGACAAACAGTTTATTTAACATGAAAGAGATGTCTTGTCACTTGTGTGTCTAGGCATGTTTTTACATATATCTTGATGAGGACCAAATGTCCCCACAAATTATGGTGGCATTTGGCTTTTTTCAAAACTGCAGTTCTTATTTGAGAACCTAAAAGAGGTTTAGGTGTAGGCATAGCATTAAGTAACTGCATTAATATTTATGTCAGTAGAAGGTCCTCACAAAGATAGTAAGACAAATATATATTTACTGTATGTATGTATGTATGTATGTATGTATGTATGTAGATACACTCACCGTTTTATGGAACACCAATGCGCCTGTTCATTTCAGTTATCCAAACAGTCAATCAGGTGGCAGCAGCAGAACGCATAAAATCATGCAGATACAAGGCAAGAGTTTCAGTTAATGTTCACATCAACCAGCAGAATGAAGAAAAAGTGTGATTGTGGCATGGATGTTGGTACCAGGCTGGTACCAATAACTCTGCATGATTTTATGCACAATCAAATCTGCATGATTTTATGCATTGTGCTGCTGCCACATAATTGGCTGATTAGATAATGCATGAATGTGAAGGTGTACAGGTGTTCCTATTAAAGTGGATGGTAATAGAAAAGTAGTGAAAACTAACATTTTATGTACAAAAAAAATATTTTTTGGAGTGAAATATTCTGAAAAGCAGCCAATAAGTGTCCAGCATAGGTGGTAACTCCTTTAATACTATTTAAAAAGCATCTCAGGATGATTCCTCAAGAAGCTGGTTGAGAAAATGGCAAGAATACATTTCTGGAAATTGTAAATGCCAAAATATGAAATTCATTTAATTTATTTTTATTTTTTATTACAACATAATTCCCATAGTTCAATATGTGTTATTCCAGAGTTTGATGACTTAATTATTGTTCTAAAATTTGTGTGTGGGGGTGGTGGGCGGGGTGGGGGGTGTATATATATATATATATATATACACTAGTATATAGTGTATATATATACACTATATATTGCATTCATATTGGGGTTTCAGCTGGACTAGACACAAACAGGCCTGATTACTGCAAACCTTGTTCTAGCAAATCAAGACTTAAATAGAACTTTTTCAACAGCATGAAGTTGGTTAAAAGGTCTTACCCAGTAACACACTGTGCCAAAATTGAAGGATATTCCAGAAATGAAGAAGACGAAGGTGATTGAAATACATCAGTCTGGGAAGAATTACAAAGATATTTCAAAGGCTCTGGGACTCTAAAGAACCACAGTGAGAGCCATTATCTCCAAATGGATAAACTCTGCACAGTAGTGAACCTTCCCAGAAGTCGCTGAACTTCCAAAATTCCTCTAAGAGCACAACAACTACTCATCCAGCAAGTCACAAAGAGCCAAGGACAACATCAAAGGAACTACAGGCCTCTCTTACATCAGTAAATTTCACTGTTCATGGCTCCTCTATCAGAAAGACACTGGGCAAAAATGGCGTCCATGGAAGAGTGGCAAGGTGAAAACCACTGCTAACCAAGAAGAACATTAAGGCTCGTCTGAATTTTGCCAAAACACACCTTGATGATCCTCAAACCTTTTGGGAGAATGTTCTGTGGACTGATGAGTCGAAAGTGGAACTGTTTGGAATACAGGGGTCCTGTTACATCTGGCGTAAACTAAACACAATTCCATAAAAAGAACATAATACCTACGGTCAAGCTTGGTGGTGGAAGTGTGATGGTGTGGGGATGCTTTGCTGCTTCAAGGCCTGGGCAACTTGCAGTAACTGAGGGAAACATGCATTCTGCTCTTTACCAGAAAATCCTTAAGGAGAATTTCCGGTCTTCAGTCTGTAAGTTGAAACTCAAGCGCAACTGGATTATGCAGTAAGACAATGATCCAAAGCATAGGAGTAAGTCCTAGTCCTAGAAGTAAGTGAAAGACTGATCTCCAGTTATCAGAAGCATTTAGTTGCAGTTTTAAGTTTTTCACATGGTTGATAGGTGATAATTTTTTTTGCTTCAATAAAAAAAATTAACTAAATACAAACTGTATTGTGAGTTTACTCAGGTTGCCTTTGTTTTATGTTGTATTTTGTTTGAAGATATAAAACTATTTAGTATGAGATATACACAAAAACAGAAGAAATCAGGGTGGGGGCAAATATATTTTCACAGCACTGTGATATGTGTCTGTGTGTGTGTGTGTGCCTGGCAGCAGTATTCTCTGAAATCGTTTCTTATCTGTAATTGTGTGCTCTACCACTGACACACTTAGAGTAATTAAAAAGCAAACACTGAATACTAATCAAATTCATTGAAAACACACACACACACACACACACACACACACACACACACACACACAAACACACTCCCCTGTGTGAACAAATGGAGTGACAAAACATTTAGCTTGTCTGTTTTAACATATTATGATACTTATATCATATTTATATTCATGTATATAGTAACATTAACTCAGGAGAAACTAAAAACAGAAATACATCTACAGCTACTTTGATGCAGTTTAGTCTGTCAATATAAGAAATAACTGTAACAGTAATTATTTCTCAAATAGCTAGATTTTATCAGGTAACCTTTATTCATTGACATTATATACAGTGGTGTGAAAAAGCATTTCCTGATTTCGTCTGTCTTTGTGTATATCTCATACTAAATTGTTTCAGAAATTCAAACAAAATCTAAGATAAAAACAAAGGTACCCTGAGTAAACACAAAATACAGCTTTTAAATGATGTTATTTATTGATGCAAAAAAGTTATCCAATACCAATTGTGCCTGCGTGAAAATGTATTAGCCCCCATAGTTACTAATTCCCCAAATCTATGAAACTACATTTAAAATAGGGTTCATCTGGGCAAATACTTTTTCACAGCACTGTAATGTCATTATAGCCTGGCAAATTAAATCAGCAACATAGTAAAATAGTTTACTTTTAACTTGTCATGATCAGCAGATATCAAGACATTAACAAAAACATTTACACTGTTTCACGTAGTGAATCTTTTACCTAATGTTAGCTAATGTTACCATAATTGACATTAATTGATCATTTATGTTACCATAATTGGTATTAGGATGTGTTGGTGAACTGCATTTCAGCCTTTGATATCTGGCACAATTGTAATTAATTTGTCTGTAGCTGCATGTCTGTAATAGGTATACAGTATGTATGTACACAAAATTGACTAACAACATTCATCATGATACTGAGAACTGAGAGATAAAATAGGATTTGGCAATATCAGAAATTCTAAAATTACCACTTAAGTATTTTTCTCATGGGTTTGTCATTTGTCTGTGTCATTTATACCAAACTCTTTACTTGCACTCACTATTGGGGACTTTTCACATATAGAGAGATTGTGGTGGCTGGGGCATGGTCAAGCGTCAGCTGTGGATGGAGAACCGGCAGGTAACACGTGATGATTCTCAACAGTGTCTTGTTACTGGCAGTCTACTTATTTGTGTCTCTTTGTGCTTTCACTGACTCCCATAACTGGGGAGAGAGAGAGAGAGAGAGACAGAGAGAGTCTTCTGCCTCTTGAGTCTTCCTCCACATCCTCATACACCGGCTTCTACAGAGATGTAACAGGAATCCGTCAATTTACAGCACACAGGTCTGGGTCAATTTGTACAAGTTTTAATACCTACGTGATATATATTTTAATATATATTTTAATACCTACATATATATATATATATATATATATATATTTCTAACTCTACACCTTTATGGCTGCTCAATCATTTGCAAAACAATATGACAGGAAGTGTGAATATCTGCCAGCATAAAACAAAACCACAAATGCACAATCAAATCAAACATCTTTGTGAGTATGAGAGTAAAACATGAGTATGACCTGAAATATTTCCTGCCTTGAAGTTTTCATTTACTTCTTAGAGGTTCAAACAGA
Source organism: Stegophilus panzeri (assembly GCA_024331685.1). Taxonomy (NCBI): domain Eukaryota; kingdom Metazoa; phylum Chordata; class Actinopteri; order Siluriformes; family Trichomycteridae; genus Stegophilus; species Stegophilus panzeri. Next base: position 21,256,589 of record JANDJT010000169.1, on the reverse strand, counting down.
GCATGTGTGAACAGTCATCTGAAACAAAAACTTTATAACGTTATGTGGTGGATGCACTTGCTTGAAATTGAGCTATGTTTTTTTTATTGAGTCATCAGTATGGTAATACAGAGAGAGTCATTTTTAATGAGTTATTATATATATTGTTAACAACCTGCTTTTCAATTCAATATATCAAAGTATATTTGGACATTTTTGAGAGATCCTTTGTTGAGAGATCATTTGTAAATTGGAGTAAAATAGCATAGCAATATACAAAACGTTGTGTGCAATACACTTAATTAAACTGCAGTCTATTACTGCCATAACTCTGGAATTACTCTGGGCCTGATTTAGTATTTGCTCTTCAATAATTGTTACACCTGATTAAATATGAACATGGAAGATTGTGTTAAATAAATGTTGTCAAACTAGAAAAAGAAACTACTATTTCTTAATACTTATGAATCTGTAGGAGGCATTCACAGTATTCCGTCATGACAAATTGCATGGCAGATTAAAGAGCAAATGAGTCATCAAGCCATCTACATTACTGATTTGCAAACCAAAACAAAAAATAAAATACTTAGGTAGTCAACTATCTTCCAGTTACAATACTAACAGTCTTCTTCAGAATTATTTCATGAAAATTAGCAAAAATTAAAATATAATATGTATTTACAACACACGCAATAAGTGATATGTTGCAGCTGCACAATGGATACAATCACACAGATACAGGTCAAAGGGTTCAGTCAATTTTCACATCGAACTTAAGAATGAGGAAAAGCGTGATCTCATAGACTCTGATCATCGCTCAAAATCACACAGTCTTTTTCGGATCTTTAACTATCCAGTTTGGGTGAGCCTGTGTCCACTGTAGCCTCCTGTTCTTGGCTGACAAGAATGGAACCCGATGTGATTTTCTGCTGTTGTAACCCATCAAGGTTTGATGTGTTGTGTGTTCTGACATGCTTTTCTGCTCACCACGGTTTTAAAGAGTAGTTATGAGTTTCAGTAGCCTTCCTGTCAACTCAAACCTGGCCATTCTCCTCTGACCGCTCTCATCAACAAGAACTGCTGTTCACCGGATGCTATTTTGGTTTTCCTACCGTTCTGTGTAAATTCTAATGTCAGTTATATGGGAAAATCCAACATCATCAGCAGTTTCTTGAATACTCCATACCAGCCCATCTAGCACCAACAACCAAACCATGGTCAGAGGCAGTGAGATCACATTTTCCCCCATTCTGATGTTTAACTGAAGCTCTTGAACATGATTGGCTGATTAGATAATTGCATGAATGAGCAGGTGTACAGATGTCCCTAATAAAGTGGCCAGTGAGTGTATGTGTACTTCTACATTAAACACAATAAAAATATTAGCATTCTTCTGAATCACAAGAGCCTGGGACACTAAATAAGGTTTATTGATATGTATTACTTTTGTTTTCCATGATGGCAATAATTGGTAAACTAACTCAGCCTGAGAAAATGATGGTGTTTTTCAATGTTACTTCCCTGGCATCACGTTGGAAGTATTGATGAATATGATTACCTGTGGCCTTGTGCCTATGGTAAAATCACAGCTGTGCCAGTATTCAGTATAACCACACTCTTGCTTGTGTGATATTGATAATTATACATTGAGTGTGCGTGTTATAATTATATAAAGCCCATTTTAAAAGGTATTTGCGTGATTACAGCTTGTCATGATAATGGTTCAATACAGCCATCAGTGCATTGGGGCTGATGAGGACCATCTTTTGCTGATGCTAAACTAACAGGAATTTTACTGTGGCTTAGCTGCACCGGGACTATTTAGAAACTGCAGCGTGTACTAACAATAATAAACTGTTCAATGAAATTAGAATGGTAGCACTGGGGGGCCTTCTTAATAGAAGGTTTTATTCCAAAACTTTCATCCAGTCTCATATAAAAATTTGTCAAAGCAAACTCACCAACATTTAGTTGAATTCAGTTTGAACCCAATGAAAATAGATCTCATGTTCCTGAGTTAAGCTGATCTAGAGTAGGAGGAAGATCAGAAAGCAAAGGTATTTTATTTCCTTTTCTTCTGCCTGGTCCATGGATGTTGCAGAATGCTACATTGGTTTAGCTGTCCTGTGAAGCCCTCAGTGCTTCACACTGATAAAAACTGAAAGAGAAAGCATTCAAAGCCACCCACAGTCACCATGAAGACACTAAAGGAGACAAATGCAATTTAATTTAAACTCAAATTAATTTAAATATTTGATGTCCAGCTTTAGACCTGAACTGACAGTTCAAACCTCAAACCCATACCAACTCCAATTTTTGATGTTCCATTTGTTCTGAGGTTTATAGTGTCTTTCATTAGAAAGGATGGTCAAGGTAAAACAAAAAAAGTGTTTAAATGGTTTCAAAATGAAAAGGAGACAAATTTCAATGGTTGGTCAAATGGATGCTACAACAGAAAACCCAGTAAATATTCAGATTTGTTACTGTATTCCACAATTCAGAGACAGTAAATAGTGTAGGCATTTTATTATTTAGGCAAAATATAAAATAACATACTGGAGTAGAAAATAAGAACCCATTTAAAACCAATATAAATGTGATTACTCTGGGCATTTATTAGAGTCGTAATGGTAAATTGGTAATTCCCAATTTAGTACAGCATCATTAAACGGATGAATAACAGATTTCACAGTTGACGCAGATATAAATATGCCCAGAAATTTTCTATGATTTCTGAAGTAATTGTATTTGTAGTTTACTACCCAGCAGCAATCTGAAATTATTTTTTCTACAGTAAAGAACTGTATATTTAATAGTGCCCTTAATCTAGTGCTTTGCAACACTTCTCCAGGAGCATTGAAAAGAAGCTACCTGGAACATTAAAGAATGATAATATGACCTCGATCATGTTATGAACACATTTCTACATATTTCTGTGCATGTGAGGTAGAAACACTGTGCTACAGAGACATATGTAATCATGATGCTGAAAAGGACAAAGAGGTTGATGGTGGACATTCAGCAGCAGCAGCAACAGCTCTTAGTCAATGTTCATATCATGTGGATCTGCAGAGACCCAAAATTATAGAAACAGGATGGAAGATTTTTGAATTTTGCCCGCTCTGGTAGAAAAATACTATCACAAGATAGCAAGATAATGGGTTGTGCTGCGTTCTTCCTCCATTAATCTCACAGCTGCAAATACACACGTTCAGATAGAAGGCTGTGTCCCAAACAGCATAATACACACTTAGTAGCCTGGAATATGTAATGGTATAGTATGAAAATGGTGTAGTGGTGTACTATTTAGTATGGTAATACACAGTTTGAAGCGTGGTCCAAGTACTCGTGACTTGTGACTGCTCTGCATTAAAGTAGTATGAGAATAAAATAATTTATTGTTCACAATGTGGCAGTTACTGAGTATCAGATGAAAGAGTAAAACAAAAAATTTTGGTATGAACCAGATAGTGTTAGTACACAAGCTAAAACCCTCATTAAGTCCTCATTACCACCAGATATACACAAATACAAAAATACAGAGAAACTCACAAGCACCTCACATTAGGCACTAGCTGTCTATCAAGAGTTCTCTAGCTAAACAACTTGTCATTCGGATAATTATACAAACTCCACAATAAGGATAAACCAGCTGATTATCATTCATTATCATAATATCCAACCAAATCAAAGAAGAAATAAATGCCTTATCTTTTAAGCCAAAATACAAATACAAGTCCATCGGTCCTAAATGTTCTTTCATTACAGTATTCAGTTTATACAGGATTTTGCTGAGTTTTTTTTTCTGAGTTTTGATTTTGCTACAGCTTTTTTTAAAATTTGCGATGCAACTTGCAGAATTTTTTGTATTTTTTTTCTTCAGAAAACTACTTGAATTGGGAAAATAGAAAGTGCACAATATTGTTTTGCACGGTCTTTCACAGTGATGTTTTTTTGGTAAATGAGGCCCTTTACTCATGTTTGATGCACGTGAATTGAAGGGGGCTTTGACTGAATGCAAGTTGTGATGATGTCACATGACATGTCTTTGCCCAAAATCTGCGAAAAGTTGGCAGTAATTTTGAAAAATTGCAAGCTCCTCCGAATATTGTGGAGTCCATTTCTGTGATCGCAAAATCGTGGAGGGACTGAGTATTTTATTTGACTCACTCTCACTCTCTCTCCTGATTGGCTGCTCGTCACTATTTAATTGAACTTCTTTTGTGCTTAAAGCTGAGGCATGGTGAGATTTGATGTATCCAAGTATGATAACCACTATATAACCAAAAGTTTGTGACACCTGATCATCACAACCATATGTGATTTTTGAACATCCTATTCCAGATTTAGTCCCCCACTTGCTGTTGTAGTAACCTCCACTCTTCTAGGAAGGCTTTCCACTAGATTTGGAGCGTGACTGGGAATTTGTACCCATTCAACCACAAGAGCATTAGTGAGGTCGAGCGAGAAGGCCTTCGGCCTTCGGAGAAGCAGTCGGCGTTCCAGTTCATCCCAAAGGTGTTCAGGTTTTGGCCCCTTAGTTCCAGTGAAGTGAAATTTAAACACTACAGCATACAAAGACATTCTATACAATTGTTTGCTTCCAACTTTGTAGCAACAGTTTGGGGAAGGTCCACATATGGGTGTGATGGTCAGGTGTCCAGAAAATTTAGCCGATATGGTGCATGGGTACAAATTTCACACCAGTTTCCACCTGACTCAGGATTATCAGGGCAACTCACACCAGCCCTGGAACAGCTGATTATAAATTATCACTGGAGCTTGAACTAATCCCACATGAAAAGTTTCTAATATAAATAGAAAACAGATTTCACATTTTCACAGTGCTGCCATTTTTGGAGCCAGGTTTGAATAAATATTACAAATGTGATGCTAGAAGTTTGAAGGTATAAGACAAATCAAATAAACTCAAGCTAGTTAAATGCCAAAGCAGTGGAGAGACCTGCCTTGTTTCACACATATTTAAAGGAAGATTTTGCAATCACTAGTTATTCTCATTGTCATGCACTAGTTGCTTGTCATTGAAATATTTGCAATAAGCTTCACAGAACTTGACTTCACCATGTCATCAACAGATCATGCCAATTCACACATAACAGTTTCTTGTTTTATCATTTCAGATGAAAAAGTGACAGAGAAGAATGTCAAGTTGTCAATCATTGTCAAGAATTTCACAGACATCTGCAATACAGTAATTCTGGAGGTCCAACACTGCCCCCTAATGGAAAGTGAGGCTCAGAGGTGAGGAGATTTAGACTGATGCACATAGAAACATTGTTCATTATCACATTTATTATATTTTGAACTAACATGTCCTCATTATTTGATAGAAGTGTTACCTTGCAGGTGTACTTTAAGGGAATATCAAAAATCATAACAGTTCCAGCATGTAACTGTGAAAAATAGTAGAAATAATTTCTGACTTCCCACTGCATTCTTTCCAGTTGGCTCAGATATGAATTTGCCACACTCATTATCACTCTCTCCATGATATCGCTGTTATTTTTGTCTTAAACGTTTACAACCTTACACATAAATAACAGTACGGACAGTAATCATCCATGGATGCAACCAGTTAGGCATGTGTGGTTTCATGAAATGTAAAACTTTGTCAGGTTCTTTCGGTCTTTAAACTGAGCTAAAGAGCTTCCCTTAATACTTGCAGCACATATCCAGATGTTTTATTTGCCCATGTAGCTGGATATCTCTTTGTCCATGGTAAGTGCAAAGCGATGGTTAAGGAAGAGGAGCTGCCCATGGGGAAGAAGCCGCTGAAGCATTGCATCCACCCGATCACTTTTTAACAGCACCTGAGGATGATACCAATGGAGAAAGAGCATTTGTCTGACAGATAAACAGTCTCATTACATAATAATAATAATAATAATAATAATAATAATAATAATAATAATAAAAGAAGAAGAAGATTAATTTATATAACACATCATATAATGCCTTTATACAACAAGATATACTGCAAATAGGAGTAGTGGAATAAAGGTTTGATGAGATGTCAAAAAGCAGAAAGAGATAGTAAGTGTACAGAAGGAGGAGAACTGCCTTGTTACTGATGAAAGAATGACAGTACTGAGGAAAAAGGTTTAGAGCTCTGGCTTGAATTAGGAAAGAGATGAGATCACTGAGGCTCAGTAGAAGTGTATTCCAAAGCTTGGGTGCTATGACACTGAACAACCTGATGCCTGTGGAAGAAAATCTATATCTAGGGAACACAAGAAATCTGGACCTAGAGAATGGAAGTGTATGGCCATAATAGTTCACCAAGAACTGTTTCAGGCTTTGTATTTGGGAAGCAGGATTGTGTTTTGAATACAGCAGGGGATGGGGAACCAGTGTAATCTAACGGGAGTGCGTGAGCAGCTGAATTTGATATATACGGTCGGGTCCATTAATATTTGGACACTGACAAAGTTATTTTTATTTTAGCTGTCTACCACAGTATACTGGAGTTGAATTATAATAATAATGAATTGTCAAAGTGCAGACTTTCAGCTTTAATTGGAGGGTATTTACATCCAAATCAGGTGAACAGTGTAGGAATTACAACACTTTTTATATGTGGTTCCCCCCATTTTTTATGGAACCACAAGTAATTGGACAATTGGCCAGGAAGGTGTTATTCCTTCATTATTTCACTTACAAATAAGCAACTAAAAAGTCAAGAGTTGATTTCAGGTGTAGCATTTGCAATTGGAATCTGTCGCTCTTAACTCACAATATGAACTCCAAAGAGTGGTCACTGACAGTGAAGCAAGTCATCTTTAGGCTGAAATCAAAACAAACCTATCAGAGAGAGAGAGAGAGAGAGAAGCTAAAGGTGTGGCCAAATCAACTATTTGGTACGTTCTTAAAAAGAAAGAATGCACCGTTGAACTCAGCAACCCCAAAAGGCCTGAAAGACTTGTGGACTTCTGTGTCAACAATCAAGAGAAAACCCCAAAATGTAAACCACTGTTATGCTTCAAAAACAGGAAGACCAGTTTAGAGTTTGCAAAAAAAAAACATCTTAAAAAAGGCTGCACAGTTCTGGAACAACATCCTATGCAGAGACGAGACAAAGATCAACTTGTACCACAGTGATGGGAAGAGAATAGTACAGACTCACTGGATGGTGCTTCACAGTGCAGCTGAACAATGAGGTGACGCATACTTTGAAAGCAAGCCAAAACATTTTTAAGGTAAAGAAGTAGAATGTTCTGCAATGGCCAAGTTGTCACCAGACCTGAATCCAATTAAAATGTGACAAAAGTGAAGGCACAATGGCACAAGAACCAGCAATATCTGAAGACAGTTACATTAAGGGCATGGCAGAGAACCACCAGGGAAGAATCCCAGCATCTGGTGATGTCTAGAAGATTCCAGACTTTAGGCAGTCATTGACAATTTAATTTATGATTACATTAGCTTGTCCAATTACTTTTGGTCCCTTAAAGAGGGGGACTTGCATATAAAAAGTGCTGTAATTCCTACACTGTAATTTCAACCTCAGTATACTGTGGTAGACAGCTAAAATAACAATAACTTTGATAGTCAGGTCCATAAATATTTGGACGTTGTCAGAGTCTGTTGAGTGGTCTGGCAGGAAGAACAGGTGTGTGGGTGTGTGGATCTGGTAAATCTTCCCATTGAAATCAATACAGTGTGGTGCAGTAAACACGGTAGTGCACCATTAGCCTCGACTTTCATACAGCAGGTTTTAAATAAGTCTCAAATCTACCAGGCATCAAGCTCATGTCTATATATAATTTAGCTCCAGTTGGTTCAACATCGCATCAAGTGTTAAATTAATAAATAAATGTCCTGTATCTCAGAATAGAACAGCACAGGAGATGATGGTCACATGAATATGTGATAGTTTCACTCTTGAAAACACTCTTTTACCTAGGTAACTTCAGCATTTTTAATAGTCATTCCTCATCACACTCACACACCTCACTTCCAGGTCCAAGCAGACGCAGTTCCTCCAGGCAGTGGCGTGTCAGGTTCCGCAGAGTTGCCTCAGCAAGCAGCAGGTTCTCATGTGGCTGACACACCAGAGTGAAGGCCAGAGCCTGAACCCCAAGCCACAGAGCAGCACAGCGCCCTGCAAATGGCTCCCTGTGAGCCAAAGACAACACGCCATATTCAGCCTCACTCAAAGCCATGGCTTCTTCACCAAGCCCGGCCTCCACAAACACTCTGCCTGACGCCTCCCTGCTTGCAGACACAGCACTGCGCACCTGCCTGAGAGAAAGAGGCAAAATAGACAGAGAGAGAGACAGAGAGAGAGAGAGAGAGAGAGAGACAGAGAGAGATTCCAGTACAGTTTATAATGCACTATTATCAAAACCTCCCCACATGGGGATCACCAAGTGTGCATCACCTACATGAAATAGAAGTCCCTTGCAGCACAAGGAAGAAAAGATTTTAGATTAAATGGATTTGCCCTTTACAGCTAGAACAATGTAGTTTTCTTGGAGATTTGTAAGTTTTTGTCAGATTTATTTTCTGTTACATTTTTAAATATGATTTGATTTGAAAATGACATTTAAAATGAAAAGCCTTCTGGGCAAGTTCTGCTCCTGAAGTCTATCTGTAGCTGTGCACTCGATCCTCAGCCAAATTAATGGCCCTTAAAGCCTCTTTCAACATGGTTTCAAATGATTAATGATTGTTTGTGATCCCAAAGATGTGTCAACATTAACTAAAGCTAGATTCAAGACTCTTACATAGAATAAGAATCAATTTGAAATCAAAACCATTTTTATTTTATTTTTTATCTTATTCAATCCCCTTGTCTCAATTGCTCAGTATCAATCATCCATCCATCCAATTTCTGTACCACTTATCTTGCAGGGAAGCCTGGAGCCTATCCCAGGGAACTCGAGGCATAAGGAGGGGGACACCCTGCACAATCACACACACATTCACACACTACGGACATTCTGGAAATGCCAATCAGTCTTTGGATTGGGGACAAAACCTGGAGGATACCCTCAAAGCACTGGGAGAACATGCAAACTCAATGAACAAAGAGGAGGGGGTATTCATACCCTCAACCCCGGAAGTGCGAGGCAAATGTGCTAACCATTAAGCCATCATGCCCCCAGTATCAATCACTGGGGGGGTAGAGACTTGTTTACTTGTCCATCTATAATTTGTTCTTATTTCTAATTGTCATTTTTTCTTATTTATTTATTATTAACCAGTGACATCATGTTACACCTCTCCGTCTCTTATCCATCAATGAGCGAAAGTGTCTGTGCTTGATTACTACTGTGGCACAATTAGCTTGTTTTAACAAGCTTACACTGACTATCTATTGGTCTGCCCTCCTCAGTCTTTCCTCATAAGTAAGAGCACTGAATGACTTATTGACAAAATTAGTAGTGTCTGCCAGCTAAGCTGTTAACTACCTAGCTAAATCTATTGCCACTGATTCGGGCACATCAAAGGAGGTTCACATGCAGGTTGTGCTGTACACTGAAAACAGTTTGCATTAAATGAACAAACAGTGTAATATTGGAGTAAGACATTTGATCATTTGATTCACTTTCACCTACAGTGATGTGATTGAAACACTTTTTAAACATTTTTAAAAAGTTAATTAATGACATTTTAGGGGAGGCCTAATACAACTAGGGCAGAAATACAGAAACCCAAAACTGGAAAACTCAGAAAATGGAGGACTTTGGACCCCGCAGATCAAACACAGTTGGTGTGTAAATTATCTGTGCCCAATTTGGGATTCCATGAAGAAAAAACATCACGTATCAAAACATTACATCAACCACAGGCTGACAACTAATCATTCATTCATTTATTCGTCGTCAGTAACGGCTTCATCCTGGTCAGGGAAACTGGAGCCAACCGCAGTGTTGGGTGCAAGGTGGGAGATGGGTCATCCATCGCAAAGCACCTTTCACACACACATTCACATGCTCATTAACACATGGGCAAATTTAATGCAACCAATCCACCTACAGGCATGGTTTTGGACAAAGGGAAGAAACCAGAGAACAAAGAGGAAACCCACACAAACATAAAGAGAATATATGAAACTCCAACCAGACAGTAATACGATCTCAGGATCAAAGACAGGACCCTGTAACAGTGAGGGGGCAATGCTACCCACATCATGCTGCCTTGACAGCAAATCAGTTTGAGTTAAAAGCAAATTAGTTAGATTTTTTGTATATAAATTAAGAATAATATGATTCAGCAATTTGAGGTTCTATAAAAATATGATGAAATAAAATAACTTATATAATTTTTGTGTTACTGGTATATAGGGCTGCAACTAACGATTATTTTCATAATCGATTAGTTGGCCGCTTATTATTTTTTAAAATGTATTTTTTAAAAATGTTTTCAGATTAATCGATTAATCAGATGGGGGGCAAACTTTCAGTCCTTTTTTTTCATTTATTTAAAATAAAATCCACACACTGAGTGTTACAAATATAAACTTCAGACTAAATCTTTACACAACTGTTTGTCCAATTATATAAGACTGAAAAGAACCCAATACACACAGACAGGCAATAGAATATATATTATTAATATAGGACTATAGTTTAATTCCGTGCTTTTTTGCATCTATAAAAAGTAATACATAAATACTAATATATATATATATAAAAAACTTGTTATGGATGCACAAAGAGCACCGAATTCTACAGTCCTTGCAATCCCTGGTTGATTGGTAGAACCTGTCATTCCCCAGGGATTGGTTCAAATACCACTGGTACAAATACCAGGGGGGCTTAGTGGTTAGCACGTTCGCCTCACACGTCCAGGGGTTCGATCGCCACCATGGCCCTGTGTGTGCGGAGTTTGCATGTTCTCCCCGTGCTGCGGGGGTTTCCTCTGGGTACTCCGGTTTCC
>JANDJT010000169.1:21227337-21237357 GCA_024331685.1 Stegophilus panzeri | reverse complement strand
AAAGTCAATGTGAACAGCTGTTCATATTGTGAATTGAAATACACATATATCCCCTGTATTTTATTCCATTGCTACTTAGAAACAGCTGATTGAAGTTATGCAAGTAGATCAATCACAGTTGATTCCCATCTAGGAAACACTCTCAGGTGTTGAGGTTCTTTCAATTGCATGACCATATGGTATACAGTAAAAGAGGACCTCTTTGGGCTGATCTTGTATGGAAAAGGAACAATATAGAGCAACAAAGAGAAAATAAGGAAAATGCCTGCATGAGTGAGAGGAAGACAAGTATTAGGACAAGGGAGAGGAGTGGGACATGGTATAGGGAGAGGAGGTAGATTGCGTGGTGGTGCTCAAAGAAGGGCCAGAGCTAGGGTAACTGATGAAATAAGAGCTACTATCATAGGCCATATCATAAACCACAGGCTATCATACAGAGAGGCTGGTGAACGAGTACAGCCAAATCTCAGCTGGGACACAGTGGTATCCATTGTCTGGATTTTTCGAGAAACCAACAGGTAGGACACTGTATAAGGGCTCCTCTCACTGCAAAGTGTAAATACAGTAATTTTTCCCTGTATTACTGTACAGTAACTGCCTGCCTCCGGTCTCTAATATATAACTGTTTATTGTATAAGGGCAGACCTGACATAAAATAATGCAGTTTCTGTAATTCTGATATTAGTGTTTTTATGACATTGTGCTATGATTGACTAAATGTTCCTGTTGGAGGAGAACATGTGTCAGTGGGTTGGAAGAATTATTTGATTTTGAGACATGTTTGCAGTGTTTTGGTAGACATAGTGTATTATTGTATTTTGAAAATTAATGTTGGAGTTTAGTTTACAATGTGTGATTCTGAGCATGAAATTAACCGTTTTGCCAATTGGGTGTCTTAAGAGTTTAGGAAAATTTTTAAAAGTATTGAAAAAAAAGTAATAATAAAATTGTCATCGCAATCGTAAAAAAAAAAAAAATTTAATACTTGCCCGAATGAGACTACAGTATTTCAGGGAAACAGCTGGCCACTCCCCATTTGGCAACTTTGGAATGCTTGAAAACCCACTAATGTACCATTAGGGCCCATTCTGCCAGCAGGATTTGAAAAGTAAGACAGACAGCAACAGAGCCCCGATGAGCATATAACTCCATAAGAGGGAAGTCACCACATTCACACAAATAGATTATAGTAGTTTATTCCCCCAACATAACTTCATTATTGCAGTTTACACAGATCTCACACTCACACACAGCCAAAAGCACAGAGGCTCAATACACCCGCTACACAAAAAAATTAACATTCAGGGAAGGAGGAATATCATAATGTTATTTAAAAAAAATTTAATAAAAAAAACAAAAGCCCTGATGTTAGATGCAAGTTTATAGCTGGGCATATTGGTGGTCATGTAACACTGACCAGCAGCAATCAGCCAAGCCTGTTCTCCTGAGTGAGTGCAGTCATGGACAGGTTCCATGACATAGCTGCTCCCACCCCTTATAAAAAGGTTTTGTTTCCAAATCAAATATAAAAATACAGGTATCAGTATCAGAAATAATCTTCAAATGGAAGAATTTATATTAAAAAAAAAAAAAAAAAGGCAGCGCAAAATGGCTAAATAACCCACACACTGCATTCACTATTACTCTAAAATTCTGACAATTTAACAGCACTAGTCATTCATACTCAACTGTTAAAATCTATCAAAACAGTTAAATACCTTCTTTAAAATAACCACTGATATTGACATTGGAATGTACATAATTGAGTAATGACATTTAAACACTGGCTGGTTCTGATACAACTGTAATTACAATAACTATAAATGGCTCAGGTCCAGATTGGCAGGGACAAAGATTGCATTTGCATCAGAAAATAAAGGAGCACTCTCCACCATAAACACTAGAAATGTAAGTGCTTTGAGGTCTTCAGCTGGAATGGGGGAGAAAATGGGAGTGATAAACCCACCAGAACAGGTAAAGTGGGGTGTGTGAGTTAAAGCAGTAAGTGTGCTTTTTGACCATGAGCAGATGACTTGAGTAATACCCAATGTAATTCATTGGGTCACTGTCACATACTGATCATATGAACACTGTGAGAGAGTGAGTTTAGGCAGTAAACCGAACGATTTTTATGTGCCTCAAAGCTTTTTAAGCCGGCTGTACATGTCTCTTTTGCTGCGCTCCCCAGCCCATGTCCGGCTCTTCAGGCGAAACTTCCTCAGATCATCCTTAAAGTCCTCATGATGCATTGGCCTGTAATCCTGAGGCTCACATTCCACCTGCACACGAACAACCAAAAATCAGTAGAGATCTAAAATTATAAACACACCTGCCATGGAATATTAAAATTACTTATAACCAAGATAAAACACATCACACACCTTATGTAGGGGGAAAAAGTCCTTGTAGCCTCCCTTTAGAACATAGAGTTCAGGGTAATGGAGATTAGGATATTCATTGATAACACGGTCTCTCTCACGAACAAAGCGACACATTCGTGGGCCACGTTCAGACGAAAACTCACAATGGAATACCAGCAGCACACGCTTTTCAGGGCATTCTGAGAGTATGGGCTGTTTGAAAAAGCACTCCTCAACCTGGTCCTCTTGATGCAAGTTTAGTGCACCCTGACCAAAAAAAAAAAAAAAAGAAGTTATTAAATCAAATGATAGTAATGCCAAGTGTAACATGTAAGATCTCAGATTTAGTGTACTGCTCACAATGCACACCTTTTTGTAGACATAGCAGTGCGCACATTACATGAGCAATCACAGGCAAGGCTCAAACACTACACAATCTTTCACCTGCAGAGATCCCGGCCATAGTGTTCCTGCACCACAAATTCCACTTTCTAATAAAAACAGCTGTCCAGCTGTGCTCTTTTGTATGGAAACAGAAATATGCTATAAATGTGAAGGAAGGGTCGCTTAGAGACACAGGCAGTTTCTAGTTTTTATTTTGCATATGATGTGCCAAATTTCTTATACACACACACACATCGTCCCCCACAAATAGCTGGATGATGCAACTGGATTCTGGGATCTGCTGACCACGACAACAAATTAAATAAGATTTCCTCTCAAACGCTCATTGGTTGTTTCTCACAAATAGGTCCCAGATCCCTGAAATTAGTCTGCGACAGGCAAAACGTGTAGTGCGCATTCGGCATAACAGCATCAAAAGTTAAAACACATGAGGCACTGTCTATAGATTAACACAAACAGCACCATCCTCACCTTGATGTGTCCTCCTTCATATTCGTATGGATAGCGACAGTCAATGATAAACAGCCTCTCCACCACATCACTGAACTGTCCGTTCATTGCTGCGCACATCTGATACACAAAAATGGAAGAAGCTTAATCCGATAACATGGGACTCAGCAAGTCTAGTGCTCAGAAGTTCTAATTACATAGAGTGAGGAGTATCTACTTACAATTTCTGGAGTGATGTATTTCAAGTCTTGGTGTCTTCCATCCACTGTGGGCAAAGCAGGAGGCTAAAGAAAAAAAATAAAAAGAAAGACAAACGTATCAAATCTACCCAATAACGAAAATTTCAGCCAAAAGGTAGACGTTCAGACAAACTCACCTTGGTAAAATCTCCTATCACATTACTGGGGTCAGAGTCCAGTAGTCTCTCTATCTCTGAATGATTAAAAGATTTTGAGCGTTGAACCTGTAACAAAGCGAGGTCTGAGTCAGGAACATGTTTGCAGAGATGTCACTCATTTGGTGTAGTCACAGGTGGTGGGTCTAACCTGTTGAGGAACATCATCCTCCTGCTCCATGGCTGTGACATGCGACCCAGCAACACTCCTCCTCCTCTTCACACGCACAGGCGTGTTCTCATCTCTGGGCCTATCTGGCCTTTTAAGTGGGGCACGGCCTCCTGCTGGCATGGAGGGTGAGCGAAACAGCCCTCGTGGCCGACATCGAACCGGCTACAAGCCATAAAACAAGCCAACAATTCAGCTATGGGCATAATCAGTGTGGCATCTTAGATTTAATAAACAGAAGTTAAGTTGAAACATACAGAGACTGCAGCTTCCATGCTTTGGTCAGCAACCAGAGGAGCAGTGAGCAAACTAGCCATTCCCATAGGTACATCAGAGTCTGTCTATCAGTGACAGAAAAAGCAAAACAAACACATTATAATTTAACTGGGTTATTAACATTTTTAATGCTACCCAATCCCACCCCTTCCAGTTTCCATTTTCTATCCTATACGCCGAAACACAAGTCACCTCTACATCATCGAGTACATCTAAAAAGCCATCATCATCATCATCATCATTAGGAAAGCTGGAAAATGATGTGCATCGCAGTGTGAAGGGACTGTCACTATCTGGTGAGGCTAGCTGATTAGATGAGGTAGGAGAAAGCTGTGGGAATAAGAGAAGGAAAGTAAGTCACCATGTTCAAAAAAAACAAACAAACAAAAACAAACAAACAAACAAACAAACAAAAAAAACCCCACCAACGAAACACGGAAGGACTGACGTTCAAAATCACCATTACCATAAGAGCAGGAGCAGAGTTGGGCCGGCTAGCAAAAGCTTCCTTTGCCTCCCCAGTTGAACGCAGTCGACAGCGAGAAACAGGCTTGGTGGGCTTCTTAAACTCAAAACTTGCCTACGTAAGAAGGCAAAAGTTAGGTAGGTAAGGCTAAACAGGCACTTGCCTGAGAAGGTTCATAATTGTGATGCACAATAAAGACTTACATCATGCAGGTTCTCCTTGTTGTCCAAGCTGAGTGTGCAGCTCTGACTAAAGACGCCATACCGAGGAGTGTCAGAATCTTTACTCCTCAGATTGGGGCTGTGACCCAGCAATCGCAACTAGAGACAAAAGTCAAAGAATGAACAACTGTCTAGTTCACTTATGGATAAAGCAAGGTTTATCAAAAACCTGACCCTTGCCTTAACGGCACCAATCCACCTTGAGTATTACAACTGCGCATACTTACTGGTAATGAGTTTATCCTGCGAATGGGCATTCTTCTGTAAAGACAAAATTAAAAATGATCTACATTGTGAAACAAAAGGTTTCAATTTGGCTAAATAAATAAAATCAACTTACTCATTTATCACTCTGGTAGCATTCTGTATGGCCTGCTCAAACCTGAAAGAGAGCAAAGAGACAGTTGAATGCATGCCCGACAAGAGTCTGTCAAATAACAGAACACAGAAAATTAGGACACAAAAGGAACTTAACGTCATATTTACGTTCCAAGACTGGGCCCCTCACCACATACTGGGGGTTAAACACATTGTGAACCCCACCTGTATGCTAAAAAGCTCCTATACTGAGAAGGAGGATTGGGTCTTCTTAAGTCAACCATATGCCCACACGATGCTAACCCCTAATGCAAGCCCCCGCTGTCAGAGCACAGAATGAATGGTGCTTTGAGGGGGGGGGGAGGAGGAAAAGAGTGTCTTTTTTCGAACAGAGGAAAAGGGGAGAATTAGCGAGCCGAGTGCAACCAGGTTGGTGGGGGGGGCTCCTTTCATTACAGCAGCCCAGACAAGCACACATTATCAATACCACTCTATTCAAAAAGATTGCGAAGTGTGCCGTTCCATACACACAGCCCCCTCTGGCTTTGTGCAACAACAACAAAAAAAAAAAAAAGGCACCCACTACCGCATGGGTAACAAACAGCTGCTAGACGAAAGAAAGCTGTAGATGAATGGGATCTTCACAAATAGCAATTGGTCAAAAAGGCAGCACACCTCACCGTAGAATGGCAGATGTCCAGGCATGCACGCCAACAGAAAGAAAGCCTGCCGCAATTACTGTAATGCAGAATAAGCGGTCACATGTACTCACATTTTCAGCTGCCGCATGTTGCGCTACTGAAGTGAGATGTAATCACTTCACAAAGTCCTTCTTTATAGCACATCTTTTACTTACACATGCAGAGTAGGCACCCGATTTCTATAAACTAACATGCCCAATAAGTCATAAAGAATGCAGTTGCCACAACGCAACTCAATCCCTAAAAAAAGTATAGTTTGATCACAAACTGCAGGGATTAGATTTACAATCCTCAAGCCTAATACTCGCACGTGAAGCCACAATAAGACACTACCAAATAAATGTATGGACTGTACATCATGGTAAACCATTCACCATCCATAGCTTGGCAACAAGCATAAAATTGAGGCCAACCTGTAATTTTAATCAAATTCCAAGCCTAATGTAGTCCTACAGTTAGTATTCACAAACAGAAATAGAGTGCTGTGTTAATACTATAGAGTAAGGTATACTGGACTTACTGTTCACATGCCATCTATGTGGCCAGTTTTGCATTGCATACAATTATGGATTGGAAATTAGAATTAAAAAAAAAAAAAAAAAAACCCATTCAACATGATCAGTTCTAAAAGTATATATAATAAAATAAGTACAATATAACTATACAGTATAGTTTGATGCTGACTAATTTCTTTTCATCAACAGCTGAACCAGAAAAGGCCAACGGGAAATGGGGGAGAATGTTAGACCTGGGAGGACAGCGTGTGGATGCTGAAAGTTTGGATGGAGAATGCTTAACGCAATAGTAAATATGACATACTTCAAATAAAATGTGTAGCATTATATACTGCCACCAAGTTAATAGAAAAACAATTGTATAGCAAAAACAGTATATGCTTTTACAACATGGAGAACACATTGGGATCCCAGTGCAACTACACAGCACATATTGATATTTTTGCAAGTTTGTGATGAGAACTGTGCATTTTCTTGGCCAAACTTAGCATGCTAATCAGCCTGTAGAGGTTTTCCAGTGTGGATATAATAACTCACTTTTGTTCCGCATCCACTGGGTCTACAGGGCTAGGAGAGTCCAATCCCAGTCCTGAAACACACGAGACGAAGGGAACAAATTAGACTTCGTATTTGCAACTACATTCCAGTGGCATGACCATACTACAAAACAAGTTAAATGCACACAACACACACTACCAATTCATATTCACATTTGAGAGGAAAAACAGCCCCGAACCCGTCATTATTAGAATTGAACAGATTAATGAGAGCGAAGAGGGCGGAGGACTTCACCTGCATCTGAGGAAGTGTCTGAAGCGAATGATGGAATCTTCAGCAAGGGCACATTTTTGTCCAGTTTCTTCCTTTTGGGGGTCTCACATTGCCTAACAAGACAAAACAGTTATAATTACCTACTAAAAAGGTATTGCATTACTAATAAAAACACACGTAATATTTCCCTCATACACAACTAAACGTTTTAGTGCTCTACAAAACAGCTATTGAAATAGGAAGTAAAACGCACTAGCCGGGTAAAATGTTAGCAAGCTAACCAGACCTGCTAACTGTGACTAACATACGTACACACGAATAAAAGTACTAGTGAGTAAAAATGAGAACTGTTGTTAATAATGCTCACCCTTCAAGAACAGCGAGATTGTCCAAGTTGAGTGTCAGGTTGGTCACAGGAGACAGCACGGTGGTGGTTCCAGGGGAGAAGAGGTTTTTGATGCAGGGGGAGTCCTTCAGCCAAATCTCGGGCAGAGCTGGACGGGAAACTCTGGGGACGTAGTCAGGGCCCGCGCCCAGCTCCAGACTCACAGGGCTGAAGTTGCTTGCAGCTTTACCGATCTCCATTTCCATACGCTCACCGTGGCTGAGGGCAATTCAAAACTAAATTTCAGCCAGTATTAGGACTGGAAGCGGCAGATGGTCTTACAGGGGGGGAAAGGGTTAGCTCGATGGCTAACTTGTTAGCAACCAGTTTCATAAAATAATTTGTTTAGGATGAAGAAAAACACGCTTCAGGACCGCACATGACGTCGAAGCTTAAAATAAATAATCCGAATTAAACGAATCGTTTATTTGAAAAGGTCATCTCCTTTGTGCCTTCTTGTCAGAGAGCTACCGCAACAGGCGCACTCTCTCTGACCCTTTCTAAACTCTGCTGTGAGAAAAGAAGTGCTGAGGTTAGCCCTTATTTATGTTCAAAATAGGCAGCCCACGAGCGGCAATCGGCGTGACCAATCAGCGAACGCGATACATCTGATCTGTCCAATCAGAGGACTTTGCTTTTTTTTCTCCACAGTGTTCTTTAAAAAAGTAGGCATGACAGGCACACCGTGTGGCCAATCAGCGATTAGCGCACGTGTCATTACATCCAATGATATTCCGTCTTTGACATTTACGTGCGGAGATGAGTGAAATATCCGTATAGAAAGGAGTAGATTTTTTTTCCCGCGGAACAATTCAAGCCCAGCTTGGATACGCCCTCAAAAAGAACTCAGCCAATAGTAAGGCAGGAACCACGCTCGGACTGTACCACAAGGTCGAAGATAAAGGTTTAAATTTTAGCACTTCAATTGATAGAAAATGTAACCAGTCTATAAAATATATACTCGATAATTTAACTGAACGTCATTGAAGGAGTAAAGAAATAAAGGTTTAGTAAACATGCACTGTCGCGTTTCAGTACATCTGTATTTCACCAAACTTTTAAAAATGATATACTTGTTTGGCTTTGTGATTGTTCTTGGTATTTAAACTGCATTTTTTTCTACTTTTTTTGTCATCAAAGCCTGAAACATTGTGGCCAATGAGATTTTACACACAAAGTATACCTTTGTTACAATAATTCTTGGAATAAGAGGCAGCACTATTCACAGGACCATTGTTAGTAGGCTTCCTTAATACCTCCAGAATATGTCTCCTTTACAGTGGCACACTGAACAAAAATATTTATTGGTTAGTGGTTATTTAAAACCTTTTCTGTCCCTATTTTATAAAGCAGACCTGACCCTACATTCTACATCTCATAGCAACCAGCCGGTCTCTGAAAGCAGCTGTCCCCTTTTTAACAAGATCCCTCAAAATCCAGTACAAAGGAGCTGTGAGAATGTTGGGGGAACAGTAAGTATAGCTAAAACAGCACACTTTGTTGCTTTTAATAGTCTCGGTTTAATAGTTTTGGAATAATGGTAGATCACCTGTGCACAAAAATACATCTCAACAAAAACAAGATATCTGGTCATGTAAAATGCCTCAAGTATAGTCAAACACTTTAAAAAGAGAACAACGTGCATCATGGTCTGTGGCTTTAACTGTAATTCCAGCATAATATTAATAGTTTGTAAATAATTCCATCTAGCCTAACAGACAATATACTGTAATAAGCCCAATTATAGAAACGGATGTATACCCTGTATCCTGTACAGCACTGGGTTAAACAGACCTAAACATGTCTCCATTTTAAAAATACTAGACAAGATGCTATTCAAACCTTTTGTCCTGAAGCTGTTGGATGCTAACTCTCATACTAAGGCACTTTTGTCTCTCACAAATATATCATAGCTCATCACAACAATTTAATGGGTATGCCGTATTAGATATTATATGTTAGATAAATCTGAGCTTTTCCAGTTCCTCTCTTATTTGGTTCTCTATGTTGTAGTTGATTCAAAACAATTAAAAATGGTCATAATACTACCTTTTCTGTTTCTGTTCTTACTGTGCTCCTAATTTAGTGTCTGATACATTGTGTATTGTAACAGAATGCATCAGGTTTATGGTGAAACTGGTATAGGGAAACAAAGCAAACAAAAACATCATTTTATGGGTTAGTATGAAATAGTAAATGTAATAGTATATGTGTTCTTGGTTTAAAAAAGTTAAAGTGTATAGGACAAGTTTAATTGCCCTTCACTAGGAAAGAATATGTTATTAAACATTTCATGTTTTTCAGTTATGTGCTTAACAACAGAGAGTGAAGACATTCAAATTCATCTAGGTGTAAAAACTAGTTAAACTGGCCCTCTGTAAAGGAGTGCCAGAGGCAAGCTCAGGCATTTCTATAGATAGCGGTTTGCTTACATGTAAAGACGTGTCATGAGGGTTTGCACTAGGATGGCAGGGTTGGTCAGGGTGTGTGAGCTAAACATGGGTTGGGTAGGGACAACTTTACACATGCTCACTTATATTTATCAAGAGGGCTAGCATGCAGTTTCAACTTCAAAGAAGCAACAACAAA
>JANDJT010000169.1:21194079-21219164 GCA_024331685.1 Stegophilus panzeri | reverse complement strand
CTGACAGGCTGACCCCCCACCCCTTCAACCTCTGCAGCAATGCTGGCAGCACTCATACGTCTATTTCCCAAAGACAATATTTTATAATAACTATCCATCCATCCATCCATCCATCCATCTTCTATACTGCTTAATCCTTTTCAGGGTCACGGGGAAAGCTGGAGCCTATCCCAGGAAACATCAGGCACAAGGCGGGGTACACCCTGGACAAGGTGCCAATTTTATAATAACTAACTTTTTTTTTTTTTTTGGAATGTGGTTATGGGGATTTGCTGATTCAGCCACAAGAATATTAGTGAAGTCAGGAATTGATGTTGGGTTAGGAGTTCTGGGGCACATTCCAGTTCATCCCAAAGGTGTTCAGTGGGGTTGAGGTCAGGACTCTGTGCAGGCCACTCAAGTTCTTCCACTCTTACCTTGGCAAACCATCTCTCATGGACCTGACTGTTTTGCGCTTGCGACCAGTAACTGAATCCAACTGTTTGTCCCACTCTCGCACTTCTTCATTCTTCTTTTCCAACTCTCTTGTTGAAGTTATTTACAAGAAATAAAAGCAAGTAGCTGTTTACTTCATGGCAGTTCAACTTTCATGATTACTCATTGTCACGGCTTCTTTTTCTCTGCGTTCTTGATAGAAAGTTTAGTATTTTGGAAATGCATAAAATTTAGCTTGTGGTGCCATGACCAAAGATGAGTTCTTTCAATAAATTATTTTATTACTTTCAATAAAGTTATTTTCTATTCTGATAAAACTATAGTCTATTTTATTTTATTATATATATATTCTGTGAAAATCCTTCTTCTTCATGCTCCCTATAATTTATAATTTGATATGCCAATGATCATGATGTATAATTTACTATGCAAATTGCTTTTTTTAATAACCATATTTCTACCATCTTCTCAATTCACTAAACTTTACACAATAACCACTTCTTAATTCACTTATATCTTTTGCTAGGTATGATTTTTCAGATTTTTTTGTATTTCAAATAATTTCAAAATGGCTTCAACAACACTGAACAATATTTTAGAAAATACCATAACAAATAAATATTGGTGTTACTGGTGTTTAAAAACTCTTTCTTCTAAAGTTTGGAGAAGAAAGAACAAAACTGATGAGATTGATACAGTTCCATTTATTCTGGAGTTGCAAACATTTGAACAATCACATGACTATAAATAGATACATTAAAATGCTAACTATTTATTAAATCACTGTTTTATAAAATCTGGTTAGAGTTCTCAGCTTTCATCATTTCATTGCTTTTGACCAGATCCTCTACATTCATGGTTCTGAAAGTGGGGTTGGGAACACAGACTGTAAAAAGTTTTAGAAGCCTTACATCATTGTTTTAAAAACATTTGTAGACCACAATCAATATCAATCAATCAATATGTGCACTTTTTTCTTTATGTGACTTTCTGGTAGTCTTTTGTTTTTTACAATCTCCTCTGCATTATCTTTGAAAATAGTGTTTTATGAACTTATTCTGTGCAAAACCATATATAATATAAAATCTTTTCCATTCGAAGCATTGATTTGGTTTTGGGTGACTCTGAGCAAGCATTTGATTCGATTTGTTTATGTCAAATAGGGACGTCTGTTTAGTCAGTCCATACAGGACTTTGTGTGGATTTTTTGTGATTGTTGGCCAAAAATGCTTTTGCTGCAACTTTTTTCAAAATTTGAGATTGTTCATTAAAATTCTTTATGACAGTTCAAATATCACATCATGAAACAGGTTAAATAGAAGTTGAACTAATTATGAGATACTAATACAATTAAAAAAAAAAAAACTTTATTATGGCATATTGTTGACAAACATTTTGATTACTTGTGATTATGACTTAGTAAACGACTTTATCTTTTTTCTTATAGTGGCAAAAACAGACTTCCATGTATGTCAGATACAATGATTCATGCATCATGATTCAGATGCTGGTGTTTGTCCAGCAGATGGTGCAGTAGACCTGAAAACCTAACATCATTTATGTATGCCGGCGAGTCTACACTCCTGGTGAGTCTACACTCATGGCTTGAGTAAGTCTTGGGTGTTGCACCACTGAGTCACAAGGGATATTTTCACTCTGGACACCTGTAACTTGAAATGTTTTAAGTAATTTCTTCTCATTATAATTTGCTGTGGAGTCTCACAGTGTGATTATATGCAAGACGACTCTCAGGCTGTTAGCCAGTTGAGTTAATGCCCATTCACACACATTTATAGTACCTTGCACATACCCTACCTCTGATATCCATGTTTGTGAAACGTATAAGAATGTGAAATGTAGGGATTAAGAGTTCGAACTCTTTCATAGTGGAAGAACAACATCCAGTTAGTGATTGGCTCAGTGTCAGCTGGCAGAGGTTGGGTATAAAATGATAAAAGTAGCTGAGGTATTCCAAGTCAAACAGAATCTGTCATTGCTTCAAAACACAGCTAAAGACCCACCTCTTCCGTGAGCACGTAACTAACCCCTAAAACGCCAACCCCACAACATTCTTTTAAAAAAAAATTTTTGTTGTTGTTGTTTTGTTTTTTAAACTTACTCTGGCTCTTACACATCTATTCTGTGCACTTTGCTTTTCTAGAACTCAATTTAAAAAATCTTGTATGGTAGCACTACTGTTACGTAGCGGACTCGAAACGGAAGCAAGTGCAGATCAAAGTCTTTATTCCAAACACAAAGTCAATAAACATGAGCAGAGATACGCGGTCTGAAGCATGAAACGAGATTCAAGGCATGAAACCAAAACAGGACACGAGAGCAAGACTGCTTAACATGAAGGTGGCTAACACATACATGGAGTCAACCATTTAACTAAAACCGAGGCATGAAAGTAGAACAGGGCATGGCGCCGCTACCGCGTGGCACAATTACCAATTTACACATCTAACACTGCGCGACGTGCGCCGCAACACGAGGGCTTTAAATAACAAATGTAATTGACCTTAAACGCTGATAGCTGGTAAAAATTAATACACACCCTCGAAATATAACCAATGACTAGCCAAGGTGTAACAAACAAACTAACACACACTAACAAACGCGTGCCCACTGTAAACAAAGTCTCCGTGGTTCCTACGCAACCCGCGAGCATGTGCTCGCTCTGGTTCGTGCACGCGCGCGTCCTCCGGATCTCCGTGCACATCGCCGCCACATCGCCATCTTCCGGCGAGATCGTGACAACTACTTGTATTGTTCTCCGCTTGATATATCGCTTTGCTTGTATTTCCTCATTTGTAAGTCGCTTTGGATAAAGCGTCTGCTAAATGAATAAATGTAAATGTAAGTCAGTATTCAAAAGTAATGCTCAGGACAGGGGTTTATTGGCCTGAATACTGACTTTACTCTTGTGAAAGTACATTCAGCATTAGTGTTTGAACTTTTGTGCAGTCTCCTCTGAATGTATTGGAATGGCAATCCCAATTCCCGCAAAATTGTGAAAAAAGACATTTGGGTTTGAGATCAAAAGATGAATGTGATGATAGATCCCGAATTTCAACGTTCATTACCTAATATTTACATCTACTGTGCTGTGAAAAAGTATTTATGTTGTAATTTGTTTGAAGATCTAAACCTATGTAGTATGAGATATACACAAAAACAGAATAAATTAGGATGGGGCAAATAGTTTTCCACAGAATTGTAGATGTGTTACACAACTTAGAACATGGCCCCTTTTGTTTGAACGCACCCATTGTTCAAGTGATCAAAAGTATTGGAACACGTGACCAACAGGTGTTTCTTGTTATCCAGGTGTGCCCTGTTAGATTGAATGTTTAAACAATTAATAGCTCTGAATGTCTACTCTTGGTTTGAGTCCTGAGTTTTACCTGTAAAGACTGCATTTGTTGTTAAAAAATTATATGGGAGAAAAGCAAGCCATTTTGAAGCTGAGCAAAGAGGGGAGATCATTCAGCCATTTTGTAATGCCAATTTGGAATGTCCTAAAAAAAAAAAAAGAAAGAAACAGCCAGACACCGAACAGGCCAGCCAAGGAAAACAACATTCAGTGACATCACCAACAACCTTCACAGGACAGGGGTGAAGGTATCACAATCCACCATTTGGAAAGCAGAAATTCATCAGCAGTAAGAATCGGAAGTCGTGATTGGACTTTGCAAAGGAATACAGAGGTGAGCCACAAAAGGTCTGGGTCCAAGATTAACCTCTTCCAAATGATGGAAAGGCCAAAGTGTGGAGAAAGAAAGGATCTGCTTATTATCCAAAACATACAAACTCAACAGCCAAGCATGGTGGAGGTAGTGTCATGGTTTGGGCTTGCATGGCTGCTTCTGGAACAGGCTCACTAATCTGTATTGATGATGTATCTCATAATTGTTGCAGCAGAATGAATTCAGAAGTCTACAGAAACATTCTGTCTGTCAATTTACAGAGAAATGCATCCAGTCTAATTGGGAGGAACTTCAGCATGCAGCAAGACAATGATCCAAAACACACTGCCAACTCAACAATGGACTTGTGCAGTGGTAGCTTAGTGGTTAAGATGTTAGACTACTGATTGGAAGATTGTGAGTTCAAATCCCAACACCACTAAACTGTCACTGCTGGACCCTTGAGCAAGGCCCTTAACCCTCACCTGCTCAGAAGTATAAATGTAAGTGACTCTGGATAAGGGGGTCTGCCAAATGCCATTAATGCAAATGACTTCATCAGGGGAAAAAGTGAAAGGTTTTAGACTCTCCAAGTTCAACACCTTAACCCAACTGAGCATGCATTTCACCTCCTGAAGTGGAGACTGAAGAGAGAAGCCCCCAAAACAAACAACAACTGAAAGAAGTGGCTGAAATTCTGATCTACTGTCTTGTATTCATCTTTTGATCTCAAATCTTAAGTTTGAGATCTTCAGGTATAGCAAAAACAAAATAACTGAACTTGTTGTTCCAATACTTTCAGAGGAGACTGTATATCTGTTTTTATAATTTCACATTCCTTGAATATTGCAGGTTGGGTCAGTTCAAATTGTCCATACACTGTCAGTCACTTACAGTAACTGCTTTATCCTGATCAGCATTGCAATGGATCAGGAGCCCACAAACATTGGACATGAGATTCCATGGACATGGAATCCATCGCTGTGCAACACACACATATATACACACACACACACACACACACACCCCTAGTCCATCGTGGCACACCATTCACACACACAAATACAGGCCATTTATTTTTGACAGTCAAATTAATTGCATGTTTATAGAAGGAGGGAGGAAATCTGAGAGACTGGAGGAAACCCATGCAGACACATGGAGGACATGAACAGAGACTCAGCACAGACAGTAACCCAAGCTCAGGATCAAACCAGGGACTCTGGAGCTGTCTGGTGCCAATGCTACCCTCTGCATTATCCGTCACCAATACAATTATAATAAAATAATGATTGTGACTGATTAATTCAATAACATGCCTCTTCACACATGGTACATGAAGCAAGTACTGAAAGTAAAACAGACTTATTTGAACATGTCTTTTAACAACAAAAGGAATTATTAAGGTATGAAGATACTAAGTTATTAAGGTATAAGGAATAAGGTATTATTACCTTCTATAATGTCACTGATGTGTTAAAAGTTAATAAATTATCTGACAGAAGTCAGGAGAACCTCCAACCAGTAAGGTCTGAAATAGTGCACCCTAATGACCACAAGATATACTCCATTTAAGAATGCAGGAACACATTCCTCCCAGGAAATTGTGTGTTTATATGGGACATCTCCATGGATGCAGGCCTTTGATGTAGAATTTCAGAGGACCCAGTAAAACACAACACAATTCTAATATTGTTGACTTTAAGCACAGAATAAAATGGCCAAAAATCACTGGTACTTGTATGTACAACAAGTCATCCAAAACCAGACTTAATAAAACTGTATTTTATAGTATGTGTGTTAATAGGAGAATTTAATCAATAATTTAATTCTCTAAATAATATTGTCCCAAAATAGGCTCATATCACACCTGACAAGCATTTTAGTTTAGACACCAAACACAAATTTAAAAACAGTAGATTGTCAGGAATTTAATGATAAATTATTTTGACCTTATAAAGGATCAAGCCTTTATACACATTATAACATTGTACAAACTGCCCAGAAGGCATTACATTTATTAAATTGTCTAAATTGTGTGTTCCTTTTGCCAACATCTGCAGGGATATTTTAAGATAAAATCATAGTAATAAAATCCAGTACCACACCACATTTACCCCGTTCTCTCTCTCTCTCTCTCTTTTCTTTCTCTCGGGTGCCTGTAAACTTACAGGAAGTGCAAACACTGATGAAGTGTCAAAGTCCAACCCACCACTTCTCACCTCCATTAAAGGGTGTCTCCATGCATAACTTTCTCAAATACCCCTTATAGTACCTTTAGGCCTCTAAAACACCCCCATATAAAGCCCCCCTCTGCTTTTGGACCACCTGCATTGTGGCACTTGAGGAATAGGGCCATACATTACATATTCCATGATGGGTTTTATGAGATTTCACTAAACATCGCACTCTGTGTACATTGTGTGACTTTCTCACATACTGTCCTAGCACACTGTAATACGTTCAGTGAAAGTGTCAGGCACTGTTGTAACAGTAAAGCTGAGAAAGTTGTGTATATGTGGTTGGTGCAATAAATTAATTACATACATTATTCTATATATATTTTTAGAATGCTGGGTTAGCATTATAATATATATTTTAGAATCACTGGATCATTTGTTCAGACTTAATTATTGTAATATTATAATGTATAAGTTAATGCAAAGAGAATTTTATTATTTTTCATTTCAGGACGTATAAGGGCAACTACTAACTATTTTTTTAATCAATGTTTAATTCTGATATTTAGTGTCTTAATGTCATTACTTAACCAAAGTGGGAAAAGAATGAAGCCTATTAGATGCCATAGTATGTAAGATCCACTGTATTGTTCCACCTATGAAGCTCACAGAACAATGGGCCGGTGGGGTAATGAAGCATTAGTCACACCTACAGAACAAGTGTGAGAATGGAGAAAGGTTTTAGAGCCTTCATTATTTAGAGATGCATGAATGATGCTTAGTGCTGCAGGAGAAACTCTAACTAGGATTCCATGGTTAGACCATCAAGAAGGACGAGGTGCGATCTAACAGTGTCAGACAGCTTGAATACACACTCAGTTATTTTGTACAAGATTTTCACTGCTCAGTTTCACCATAACCATAATAGAAAATGCAAACATAACTTGTATTTGTCTGCAAAATGTGTACACAAAACAGACTAATGATAGAAGAGAAAAAAATGCTGCTAAACATGCATATCATGTAATACGAAAGAGCTCAAGGGCAATTATCAAGATCTGAGGTTGATTTCTACCCGTAACCAATCATTTTTGGCAATTTGAGCATTATGGATGTGACATTTGTATTCATATTCGCTAACAAAATGTTACACAGGAGAGACAAGTTGAGGATCAATGAGTCAATTTGCATATGTTCTCATTTAACCTCTTGAGGACAATGCACAAAAATCGTAAAAACTTGTGTACTGATTTACGTTTCAAATACATAGCAATTGATCAGCATTATGTATGTGACATCAAAATGAGATCACAAACTGTGAACCACAGAAAAGCATCATTCAAATATGTGTGTATTTTATGTGTATTTTCTATGTATTTTGTATTTGTTTTCTATGTATTTTGCTTGTATTTTCTCATTTGTAAGTCGCTTTGGATAAAAGCGTCTGCTAAATGAATAAATTTAATGTAATGTAATGTAATGTAATGAAATGAAAGATGGTATTTGTCTTGAATGAATACATAGTACAAAATTAAAAATATTCCTTATTTTGGCAGTACATCATTAAGAAAAAATGGAACTATGGATGTGATTTTTTTGCGCTATGGATGTCTGAACCACAGTACTCCATATATTTGATGTACAAAATTATGTATAGTTTTCTCTATAATTTGACATAAGAAGGTAAATAGTGAAATATGAGTGAAAGACATGAAAAACATTAAAACAAATTAAATTTAGCCCTCTGCTCACAAATGTATTTTTTAAGGATGACATTTGCATGGAATAACCCTCTTATGCACTTTTACAAAATACTCAGTGGTTATTTGGATAATTATGGGTGCTTACCTTCCTAAAGTTGTTTTGCATAGAGCTCTCTTTCGTGATTAAAAAAATATATCAAAAACTTTATATAACTTGTCTGGTATGTTTTTAAAATTTGCCATATTTTCAATATCAGGGCAACAATAAGTCAGGACAAGTGTCATCTGGTTATTTTGTATGAATACATATACACATGTACATATGCATTTACAGATGCATAAATATACACATATATATAGCTACAAAACACATAAGGCATTTTATTGTAATTTAGTTTCTGGTTTGAAGAGTAAGAACTGCGTATGGAACAAAAAATTAAAAGCCTGTCCCTATCAAATATGTAAATAAAATTAAAGGCCTCCCTTTTAAGTGCACAGTGAAAACTCACAGGTACAATCATAGCCATCTCTTTTGAAATGTCCTTTGTGTGTTATTGACAAAGCAGTCTTTCATGGAAAGGGAGCATACTGTTCCTACTATGTTTTAGCAATAACTATCAATTTCAGCTGACATGAAGCTTTTTAATTCACTGGTCTTTCTGAAAATGCTTTGTCCCACATCAGTTTCATACTCACTTTATCTCTCTAAACAGCCTCAGCCCTTTGTTTTTTATTTTGTAGCTTTCTTTACAGGGCTGAGATCAGGTGTGTATTGGAGCCAGACGTGGTTTACCAGGTCATCCGCCCAAGCCACTCTCGGCAGTCAAGGCGAGAGAAAAGGGCCAATGACTCATTATTGTTTCTCCCCAATGACCCTTACAGTCCGTGCAAGAGCAAAAAGAATGAGCCTCTGCAATGAGATGGCCCATTCATGCTCACGGTGGTCGCTTAGTGTACACATTAATGGAGCTGAGAAAAGATGGCTGTGATGTCTGTTGAATAGGTTTAGGTGAGAATAATGGTCCATTTTCACCTCAGTAATAATGATGATGATCAGCATGTTCATGAACTGGATCACAAAGCAAAAAGGATAATTGTAGTATTAACTTTGATATGTGTGAAGTGAAAGAGCAAGCTTGTGTTTCTGCTATTGTCGATTTTCATCTCTTTTGAACAGACAGAATAAAACAAATGTATATGAAATCTAGTGCAAAATAAAGACTTGTTTACTGTTCTTACTTCCATATGCACGTGTATTATCCGACACAAACATATACCTTAGTTTATTAAGAGCAGTCTACATATAGACGATATATGAAATGCTCTAACGGGAAACTTGTGTAAAAAAAAAAAAAAAGATAGGTATTGTTTTCATGGTAAGCAGTGAACATGCATTTCAGTGAGTTTCAGATTTTTACAAGAAGGATGTTTTGTTGTAGGAGGGACAGCTACTGGTCTCTCACATGACTATGAAAAGACCTCCGAGACCTCAGTGTATTCTTTGTCTGGCTGCAATACACAAATCCAGACTTAGCCTTGATTTTAGTTGGTCAGATCAACTTGACCTAAAAATGCTTCATTTACAGACATGTCCCAATGGTTATCAAAAGCAGGATTACATTCATGGCTTTCTAATAGTACATTGCCTCATTCACTAGTCTACTGGGGATATTTTATCTAATTATACATCAGGTGCACTAATCTGGTTTGCATAGCATTTGCAGTGTAATACACTGGGAGTTGGGAGTTACATTAACAAGCGGGACAGAGAACACACTATCAAACAGAGCAGACAAGAAAGGATGGTTAAGCTACAAATCATTAAAGTATGATGCAGGAAATAACTGAAAGGCATATGTTTCTTCTATAAAGGCACACAATATCCACACTGCTGACTCTGAGGGGGAAAGTGGTTGTGTGTTTAGTTGGGGGTGAAGTGAGAACTAAATGGTAATATGTAAATACCGCCTCTCTCCGCTTGATTCCTGTTTCGCATATACTGTTCAGAAAACGCGTTAATAAACAAGGAAGCTTTGACAGGGTGGTGGACCAGCGGCAGTGCAGAGGCGCACACAGATGTGCTGTTGGCTGCTGTTTGCCTGCTTCATTAAGCGCTTTGGTGTCAGGCGCTGCGCTATAATTAGAAAACGCTCAGGTCAAAGGCAGAGTCGTGTTTGAGTGCGTTTTAGCGAGTCCTTTCGAGCGCTCTCAGCTCAGGCCAATGAGCCCGAAGAGTTTGCAGAGCTGGCTATAATCCTCGGTTAAAAGAGACACTGTTTGTACTAACGCGGTGTAAGAAAGTGAATCACTTCCTTTAGTGAAACCGGGGCTTTTCATCTGTAGCGTTTCATCTCCTAATTGACAATCAGCAATGAGAAAGTCCTTCAGGCTATAACACTAATTTCTATTAGGCCTAAACACCCCCCGCCCCACCTCTCTCTCTCTCTCTCTCTCACACACACACACAAATAATATCACTGACACATATCATTGCTACTTATAAATCTGATTGGAAACTAGGAAGGAATACATCCTTAACATTTATATTATGAACCTGCCTCATCCCAGCTTCTCATCTCTCTCTCTCTCTCTCTCTCTCTCTCTCTCTCTCTCTCTCTCTCTCTCACACACACACACACACACACACACACACACACACACACACACTAATTTGAATGATTTCAGCCACGTTTTTATTTGGTAGATTCCCTATAACTGTACTTCATCATGTCATTTTAATTAAGACTCCACGTTTCTCCTCCATTATTAAGTGATCAGATCCCGGATTAGGACTCTCATCAGATTTATCCAAATAGTAGAAACATCAGTGCTGTGAGGAAACTGACGCCCGGATAAAACTACCGAAGGAGACCATTGCAAAGCTGCAAAAACACACACCTCGTCTAAAAGTGTCTTTACCGGCCATGATCTCGAGGGAGGAGATCTGCTTAGTGT
Source organism: Stegophilus panzeri (assembly GCA_024331685.1). Classification (NCBI taxonomy): domain Eukaryota; kingdom Metazoa; phylum Chordata; class Actinopteri; order Siluriformes; family Trichomycteridae; genus Stegophilus; species Stegophilus panzeri. The sequence continues at coordinate 21,208,205 of JANDJT010000169.1, read as the reverse complement.
GCTTACACGAACCAACACGTAACGATGGCCCAGAACAGACCTGCGACTTTCACTTGACACCTTGAAACTGAAACTGAGATCATGCACTATCAATGCCATTTCAGGTGTCAAATGCATTTTAAACATTTCTAATGCAGTATCGGTCTGAAAAATCGTTTGTGTCAGTTGGATTCAAGTTCGCTATATTAAGATACAGGATTTCAGACTGAACCGAAATGTGATTAGAAGGTTCTGGTGTGTGTTTTTTTTCCCTTGTTGACCTCTGAATGTGAAGGTATTTGTTCCGCTGTGTGGCGCATTTGGCGGCGCGCTTTGATTCCCGAGAGCCGAAATAAGATGATTTAGGAACATCAATAGTCTCTCTCAGCTGCACCGGGCGCTTCTGGCTCGCACAGCCATGCAGGAATTTGTACTAAATCTGGACCCCCTGCTCCTCATCTCCCGACCCCTTTTCTGTGTTCCCGGGCTACCTCCGGGGGCATATAGTGGAAAGAGCCATTAGGATATTTGACAATCTCAGCTTGTTACAACTCCATCAGTTAATTGGATCCCTTGTAGCGCCGCTCGTTTGACTCATCTGCTACTTTGAAAGACAAAAGCGCGAAAGGGGGTCGTTGACACCTCGCACTACTGGGCGTGTATAAAAGAGCCGTGGCCTCTCCTGATTATCACTCCTCTCCACGGAAGCCTGAGTCTGGAGGCACGGATAACTTCCTGCTTTATTTTCTTTGCTTTGACTTTATCTCAAACTCAAGAGGAAACCATGCAGATCCCTGCACGGCCTCTCGGACCCTACGGATTTTCAATGCGTCCACAGGCTACTCTCCACCCGGACTATGCGAGCAGTGCGTGTCTGGCCACTGCTGCAAAACCCAATGCGGGGAAATCCTTCACCATTGACGCTCTTCTCGCCAAGCCTGACACCACCGAAAACAGTAAGACGAGTCAATTTCAGAGCTCACTGAACCCTGCGCCAACAACACCAGGTCTCTTTCTACATGCCGGTCAGATGTGTTCTCCATTTCCTCACTACCTGTACAGCCCGGCTATGATGCACACACAATCCAGCTATCCAGTCTACTGCTGTCCGCCCTACGGATACCAGACAACATGCCCAGGAGCTGTTTACTCACAAGGTAAGCATGGAGTTGTAGGCTATAATAAGTAATTTCCCTTACATAAGAAAAAAAAACAAAAAAAAAACATCATGGTTATTGATAGTCAGACAACTAAAATGTTCTGCCATTCTACAGGTGCCTCATTGTCTAAAGCAGGTGTTCACTCGCACTACAAGCACAAAGGTGGGAAATCAAAGCGGATGCGCACGAGCTTCACCAACGAGCAGTTGTCCCGCTTGGAGAAGGAGTTTGCGCGCCAGCAGTACATGGTCGGATCAGAGCGCTTCCTCCTCGCATCCGCACTCCAGCTCACCGAGGCGCAGGTAAATAGTGGCTCAAAACATCCAATGTCTTTAGCATATCACAAAAAAAATACCTACACTAAACATATTTATCTTGATATCAATACACTAAAAAAACTCTCTTTTTGTACCAGGTCAAAGTTTGGTTCCAGAACAGGCGCATCAAGTGGAGAAAGCAGAGTCTTGAGCAACAGCAGGCCAAACTTGCCAAACTGGGTCTCGCGGTTCCGCCGAAAAGCCCCGGATCTCAAGGCCGCGAGGATGAGGGAGACGAGGACGAGCACGTTTTCACAGAGGACTCTGATGTTGACATCGATGACTCCCTGCGCGCCTGAAAAGCGTTACAGTGACTTTACCAGCCAACACTGCTTTTTGTACATATTTGGAATGCTACATATTTTGTAGTAACACCTTTTGTATAAAAAAAAAAAAGAAAGCAAAAAAAAGCAATATATTTAAGTAATAGATAGCTATATATTTAAGACCTTTCTGTATTATTGCTCTTATCAGAGTACAATTCCTTCCTTTGTACACGTTTGTACGGATGAAATAAACAGAATATATATTTTTAAAATGAACAACTAGTAGAATTATTTCGTTATGGATCTGGGGCTTTGTGGAGACATGATGAGAAAGTTTGAAGTCATATTTGAGGAAACATAAAAATGGCAAAATGATATGTAGATTATAAAGTGCTTAAATACTGCATAAAGCATTAACAAATGTGTAATATGATCAGCATAAACATTTACTTGGGGAATGAATAAAAAGGGTGTAATCGTGCATTTACAGAATTAAAATGTTTAACTCATAGTATTTACTTCATAAATTATATCTGAAAATGGAATCTTGAAACAGATAGATGAAGAAGAAGAAGAAGAAGAAGAAGAAGAAGAAGAAGAAACCTATTGAACTGTTATCATTATTTGGTTATACATAGCAGGCTTTTTGTATGGCGATTTTATTTTGTAGAATGTAAAAAGTCTACAAATTGAACAATTTTCTCAAGAAGTTCATTGATACTGGTAGTTTTGACTGTCTAAAAAAATATTTATTTGGAAAAGAAAAATAACAATGACCAACTTGGTATAGGCTAGGAGTTGCAAAAGATGTGAAATTTTTTAATCATGTTCTCAGCTAAACAATTTCCACTTAAGTTAAAGAAACTCATGGTCAAAAACTCATAGGAGCAATTAAGTTGCCAAATCCTGCAGTGATCATTTACAATGAAAGCAATAATTAAGACCAAAAACATTTCAGTTTAAGGCCAGTACCAGTACTAGTACCATGTTCTACATCATTTCTCTCTGCTGTATTTGGCTCAATAACCATCTACTCTATTGTGGAAAGCTTTGGAATGGAGTGCAGATTAAACTCAGTGAGGCTGAAGCCGTGTTAGGTTTCTATCATTTAAGTTCTGAGTTATGAGAATATGAGAAGTAGCCTTCTGAGTTGAGCCACAGGTAGTCATAATCTCAATCACAACTGTGGGAGTCAGAGAAAAATGCTGCCTCTCTGGCACCAAGCAGATTGATTCATTTTACAGAGAAATAAAGTGTGTCTCCCCTTCAGAGACAGAGCCTTTTAGGCATGGTGCTGTCCTCCTCTTGTGTTTTCTTGGTAGCACACTGAAGCACGCTAAAGCCCGTTAGCATGGTGGCTTTGTGCAGTCATGGGCCTGACGATAGTGATTAGTTTGGATTAGTAATCCTTCACTGAGAACACAGCAATTATTAGTTAACATACTTGTCACAATGTTTCTTTTCTGCTCTCTTAAGCCAGTTAATCCTTTATGGCAAAAATACAGATATGCTAAACCATCACAATAATGGTGAATTACAGAGACAGAACAATAAAATTAACAAATGTGAGAATAACTGAAACAAATTGATAAGCTTTATGAGCATTCCTTTTGGTGAACCTGGAGTTATATGCTTAGAAAAAGGTTCCTAATTTGGTACTTTGATTATAGTGAAATACTCTGTTGTAGAGTTCAACCAGGAGGACAAGTGTACAGTTCAGAGGCCATCAATAAACAGAGTTCCCTTATTTGTATCTAACCAACATTTTACAGTAAAACAAACTTACTAAAACTTACTAAAACTACATTATGATTCATCATAAAATTTAATTCTCAAAGTAGGGTTCAGGGTACCCAAGGGGTCTGTGAAGTAATTTATATAATAATAAAATTATTATTATGCATTATTGAGCTTTTAATTATAATTAATATAAATAACTTGGGCCGAATGTGTTCTGTCATTGGAAACTCTGGGAATAAACTTGTTCTAGGGTTCCAATAAATAGACAGAATATTACAGTACACATTTGAATAATGAGTCTGATATTTAAATAATTGGATTATGTAAAAAAAAAAAAAAAAAAAAAAAATACATCTGTGCTGAGAGAGTTTGTGGAATTTATTTTACAGATAAAGGGGTCCCTGAATCCTTAATCATAATTCATTAATAATTTATGAAGACTTAATTTAGACTTTTCTTTACATTTTAATATTTAATATTTAATTTATTTAATAAGTAATTTACAGAAATATTTAGCATGCATTATACAGTGCAATCCAGTGGACTTGTTTTGTAGATATTGAAAAACCCTGTGTATAAGATACATTTTATATTGTCAATCACAAATGGAAAAAAAATTAATATAGTCCATGCATAAGATGTACGTGGAAATGCCTATAACTGAGTTTACTAGAACACTGATCTGTGTTTCCTTGGAACTTACTGGTCCGTGGACTACATTTCACATGATTATTGGCTTTAGAGATGAAAAAGCCTATTAGGGGAGCACTGTCAGAAAAAGCCTCCAGTGTTTCATTAATCTCCTCTTTCAGCAGGTACTTGTAACCGCTCTGTGAAACATACACAGAGCGAGAGGGGGGACAGAAGAGCATATTAGGAGTATGGGGTGTCACCGTGCCTATAAAAGAAATTAGATATATTAATTAGATATTAATAGTCTCTTCATATTCTACTGCATGTTCACTGTGTCAAGTTACATCTCTATATCTCTCTACAACTCTTGTGTGTGTGTGTGTGTGTGTGTGCATGTGTGTGTGTGTGTGTGTGTGTGTGTGTGTGTGTGTGTGTGTGTGTGCGCGCGACTATGTATAAACAAAGCATCTCTGATGTGATCTAGTGTAATCCACAGCAGACTGAGAGATTTGGGGGGGGGACCCTGAGAAAAGCCACAGGAACAACAACAAAGGGGAGTGGAGCTCACCAGTCCAATTAGTCGTTGTTGCTCTCTACTCCCCCCAATGTGCTTCAGTCTGCACCATCTACAGTCAGCATTGGCACTATGGCTCATGACTTCACCAATGCATAATATTCTACACTGGAAAAAAAAAAATATGTGTTGGATTTACTTAAAATATATATGCACCATTTTTGCTTCACACATTTTAACTTAATTCAACTTGAAGTAATTTTAAGTAGTCTAAAATTAACAAGAAAACCTTTGTTAAGTGTACATAAATATATGAGTTCATGCAACATTGTTTACTTAAAAAATGTAAAACCAATAGAATCTACCAAGTAATTGCAAGTTGATTCAAATTAACATTTAAGCTTTTATATGTAGCTTATTTACATTAATACAATTAATTAATTGAGTTGATAATGTAATAAATGTGACAAATTCTCAGAAAAAAAACTGATCTGTGCTTTCTTTAACACTCTGGAAAACATAGTAAAATGTACAGATGGAGTGCAAAAATTTACTATAGCATCTCTTGCTCTCTCTCTCTCTCTCTCTCTCTCTCTCTCTCTCTCTCACACACACACACACACACACACACACACACACACACACACACACACACATTTATATTATATCTTACTATCCTTGTGATGACTTTCCATTGACATAACTGTTAATGCAGCTAATTGATGCTACACCAAAATCCTACCATTACCTTAACCCTAGTAACCAAAATGAATAATTTTGGCTTGTTCTGTCGTTGTTTTTTCCTCATGGGGGCCAGCCGAATGTCCCCACAAGGTCAAAACTGTAAGATATTCCTATCCTTGTTGGGACCGAGATATAAAAAAATATACCCCTCCACACACACCACACACACACACACACACACACACACACACTACATATGACTTCACCAGTGTGATTATTATTTTACAGATAGCAAAACACATACTATAGGCTACTTTATTGAACTTCACGTATTATGGGATGGTTAAAAAATATTTGGCCTTTAGGCAAGGAGACAGGCAAGAGACATTCTTTCAGTCCAATACAAAGAACATATAATCTATGTTGTGTATTTTTAAACGTTTAAAACCGACGTAGGTGATCGTAAAAATCTGGTGTTTGCATTTTATTTGTAGAGCACTGCCCTGCCACTCAATCTGGCGGTCATTAGCATTCATTACTAACGTTTGAAGTAGATGAGAGCCATTGTGTCTTTGTGAAGGGTTTCGTATGGGACACACAATGACTTCTAACGCGAGCTGAGGCGACTGAAAAGAGCACAAGTAGAGGCCCGTTCTAAACGAGCACTTTATGCTAATGAAACATCCCGTGTAACTTTTCAATGAAGCCTTTTTTTACTCTCAGGAAATTGAGTCGTTCCTGTTTTCTCAAGTGTTCGAGAGAGAGAGAGAGAGAGAGAGAGAGAGAGAGAGGAAAATTCCAACGGAGCTAAAATACAAGACCAATAAAAAAGATGGCGGCAATATGGGGATATCAGTAACATAGGCTAACGTTAATGTATTACTCACTGCACAATACCGTGTGTGTGTGTGTGTGTGTGTGTGTGTGTGTGTGCAGGCCCGGATTAAAAATTAATATTAGGTATGCCTACTATTTGTTGGAAACACCTCTACCTTATACAGGATTTACACTGACAGGTTACAGCCTATGATCACAACCTGAAGGACAATTTAGAGACATTCTGTAGATATTTTCCAGCATACAGGATTTACACCACATGATTGCAACAATGCTTTTCTGGACAAGCAGAAACAATATCAATAAGACATAATAAGACATGTAGTAGTGTAACTCACACACAAACACACATACACACACCTGTTCATGTTTCCTTCCTGTCTGTCTCTCCCCTCCTCAGCTCCTCCTCTCCTGTCTCCAGATGTTCTTTTGCCGCTCTTCTCCTCGGCTCTCCAGAGGCTGCCTCGATTTGTCTGTCTCCCTCCTCCAAGCGTAAGGCCAGGTTCACAGATACTTCGTTTGCAGTATTTTTTTCCGTGCCCATGTTCACAGGTTAGAGCATTCACACTGCATACGGATGCAGCGCGGCCAGTGCCTTACAGGAGCGGTGTGCAGCAAGTGTGCACCGAACGTTTCCGCACCAAGTCTGGTTTTGCTGTGCTGCATACGCTGAATTGAGCTGAATTGAACACATACTCCGTTTGCAGTACGGATGCGGTGCGGAAGCAGCACGCACCATTGTGCTTTCACATAAGGGAGAAACGCGAGTTCGGCAAAAAGTGGATTCGAACTCGGGTCCAACGCGTCTAAACCTACTTTGAGACGCTACACTCCCGGCGGCCTCCGCAACTGTAGGTGTTAAGTAGTGTGCGTCTTTTTCAATCTTGTGTGGCCCAACCAGACCTGGTCCTCCGTTTTCAGCAATAAAAATAAATAAATAAATAAATAAAAAGATTATAAAAGAAAAGGAAAAAATGTTTTCTTCCCATCGCTTGGGTCCCAAGTTCGCATGGGCCCTTGGGCCTGTGCCCATAATGCAGTCCGGCCCAGAGTGTGTATGTGTGTGTGGGGGTGTGTGTTACCCTCTCGCAAGTGTAAAGCTGCTTCATTTGACACACAGGTGCCAGTAATACAGTTGTTAGTGACTTTTCCCAGCTCGTTTAGAGAGAGTGAAAAACAGCAGCTAGATAAGGAGAACACATTAGCTGAACACAGAGTTAGTGTGAAACAATGTGGTCAATTAGTTTATTAATGAATCGAGGTGCGAGCGCGTCACCGGACACCTTTTTTTAAACATCCTCTCGCTTTCTATCTCTTCTCTGTTTACTGTCATGAACAGCGTCCATTTAGTGCCATGATGAATAAATCCAGCCAACGAGGTATCAATCTGCCCTCCTTTCAACTTCCGTGTAAATGGTGCCCGTCACACCCCCAAGCTATTTTGCTTCACCGTGTTTATCGGTAAACTGTAAACAGAAATTAATATTAGCATTGCAGCCTAGTGTTAAAGGTTAATATCCATAGATAGATGGATAGAGATGGTTGGATGACTTTATTGCAGGGGCGTATAGCCATCATTTCAGATGTGGGGAGGATTATTTTCTGACCTTTGTCTAGGCTAATTGATGGGTTTTATCTCTTCTTGCTCTTAATTGCCTTAATATGCAATTTATGATTCTGTACTTGCATGTTATATTGCATATTGCACTTTATTATTTAAATATTACAAAATGTGTTTAGTGTGCATTGTATTGCATATACATAGCACACAGTATATAATATATACTTGTATATTCACACACTACTTTATTCTACTCTATTCAACAGTCCACAGTTCAGAACAGAAATGTGACTCAAACCACACTGTTGCAAAGAGACTGCAACGGAACTAAACTAACAAACATGTCACTGTAAGGAAACCTTATATCAGTTCAATAACATGTTATATCAACAATAACATGTAATAAAATTTAGTGTAAACAAAGGTGTGTCAAGCTCTTTATTTGTGTGGGACTGTGGGTAGGCTAATATTACCATAAAATCTGACTAATTATTCATCAATGGAAATAGGCGGCGTTTAAAAGGAAATATGTAGCAAACTATTCATAATTTGTGCATAACGAATAACACATGCCAAAAGAACGTAGTAAAAAAGGAGTGAATGCGACTTTTTTTTTTTTTGCCTCATCTCAACCACTGAGCGCTCAGCGCGTGTGTGAGCATGGGCGTGACACGTGACGTGAGGACCAATTGTCATGGCAACGTCAGGTCACGTAAAGACTTATAGACACGTACACTTATAGAAATCAAAGATACACAAATTGGCCATGGCCAGTGAAAAAGTGCAGGGGACGAATTTACGTTTTATTAAAAGGATTTTACGCCCATGCTATTGATCCCGAGAGGGATTATGTTACAGCAGCATAAAGCAAAATATAACATTAAAAACAGAATTGCAAAAAAAACCCACATTGAATATTAAATAAAGATATGTACAAAATCAAAAAGAGTAATAGTAATAAATAAAAGAAAAGGGAGCAATAAAAACAGATGTGTGTCCAAAAATGGCAGTGAATAATTGATATAACAGATGTGTGACATAAACAGTAGGCTATGTAGGCCTACAGATGGTTGTGCAACAGTGTGTTCACCCATCACACAGAGATGAGCTGTTGTACAGTGTTATGATGAAAGGTAAGAATGAGTTCCTAAAACATTCTTTATGGAAGCAGAGCTGAATGAGTCGATTGGAAAATGATCTTGGCAGTCTTTGTAGTGTTTCATGAATTGGGTGAGATGGATTGTCCATGATGGAGAGCAATTTGTTCAGTGACCTCCTACTCCTCACTGACTCAAACATCTACAGGTTTTGTCCAAAGATCGTATGGTGCTTGTGACCACATACTGGTAGAAGATCTCCAGCATCTTGGTGCATACATTGAACTATCTGAGTTTCCTCAGAAAGTAGAGTTCCCTTGCTCATCCGCTTCTTGTACACACTGTCTGTGTTGGTCCTCCAGTCAGTCTGTTGTTGAAGTGGACACCCAATTACTTGTAGTGCTCAACAATTCCAACCTCCTCACCCATGATGTTTATGGGCTTGTTCGCAGTTCTCGTCCTTCTAAAATCCACCGCCATCTCCTTGGGGTGCTATGTAGAACCTAGGAACCCAAGAAGAAACTTTTAGGAAGCAAAGAACACTTAAATATCTGAAGAATAATTTGAAAATTTTTAGATTTCTAACCCCATTTACTGATGTCTTTTCCACATCTTGACATCTGCCCTAATAATGCACTCTGTTTAGAGACACTTGGAACTTTTGATCCTACCATTTTGATTAAACTGCTCAGCACGTTTATACCTGCCACAGGGTATGGGAAGATGTTAACTGCTTAATGCAGTAACCTATCAGGCAGCATCTGCACTTGTTACAATATGTTTCTCCACTTTAATGTATGTACAGATACATACATTGCAGGTATTAATGTATGTATTAATGTATGTACAGATACATACACTGCAAGTCAGAAGTTTTTGAACATGCTCTATTTTAGCATTTTGTTTAGCTGCCTTTTATATCAGCCTATTGTAAAACTGGAAAAGCTAACCTGCTTTAAAGCAGGTGCAAATGTGCAAAAAAGAGTTTTAAAACTAAATTAATTACTTTTTAAAAAGTGGTGCTTGGGAGGTTCTCCAACCTGTTCACACAGTGGCTATAAGCAATATTACAACTGTGAATTTATTTGCCTGCACTCTGCAGTTATCACAACAGCTAAAGGAAAAGAGTGGAGTGGAGAGAGAGTTATATATACTTAGTGTGAAATATATATTAATAGTTATACATTTGCATTTCAAAAACCTGTCAAGATAATACAATTTTGCTCTCTCTGCACCAACACACCTGCACCAATACATAATTTAAAAACAAGCCGCGATTTTATATTCTGCTGTGATAGTGTGGTCCACAGGGGGGCACTAGAGCATTTACAACTAACATTCCGTTTAAGTCCATAGTCTATGATGACTAGTGATCTAGGAGTCCTCAAACCTGTCCTAGAGGACCCCCAGCAATACACAATTTGTATGGCTCCCTTATCTGACCCACCCAATTAAGGTCTTGCAGTCTGTATTAATGAGCTGATGAGTCGAATCAGGTGTGTTAGATGAGGGAGACATACAAAATGTGCAGTGCTGGGGGTCCTCCAGGACAGGTTTGAGAAGCACTGATCTAGGAAAACAGCACAGGTATATTCCCCTTAAATATAGAATTTCTTGGAATTATTGTAGTTTTTTGTGAGACTCCGTAATGCATAACAGGTGTGCACAGCATTCTTTGCATTTACACGATAAATATTATTTTATATTTATATTAGACATTTTTTATAGATGTTTTCATCCAAGCTAACATACAAGTGAGGCAGAATGAAATCCAGCCATGCGGCTCAGTAGTTGAGGTTTAAGCGTCTTATTCTGTGACAGTCCTGGGATTTAAGCTCACAAACTTCAAATCAGAAACGCTGAAGTGATCATTGTATAGATGTTAAGATATTGTCTTTCATCTTAAGATTTTATTCAACACAGAGAGGGAAAAGTTACCATGAGAGATCGTTACATTCATATACAACAACATTCCATTTTTATCACTAAACACCCATGAATATATTTAATCTTGATTGTCATCTGAGAAAAGAAATGCATACCAGAAAACAGTAGTGCTGGTATTAACTCCAGAATGATTTAAAAATAAAAAATGTGATGAAATAAATTGAATAGCACATGGCAGTGTGAGCATACATCAAACGTTTTAGGACGCCCAATATTTTAGTATTTTTACTCAATTGACTGCATTTTAAATACTCTACAGTTTTAACCTTGCCAAGGAATAGGTATAAGTGAATGAAGAAATGTTTATTATTAAATGGTTATTGAACAGAAAATGTTATACATGATTTGGAACAATTTAGATCTATTCTAATCAGAAAACACCAAATGCTTTATGACTCTAAGTGTGCACTTGTAGCACACCACATATTTACATTTTACAGTTAATATTAACACTACACTGTCTATGCGTCTTTAATCTATGCTATACACTTAATAGATTTAAACTCCATGTGTGCCTGACATTAATAAAGCATTCATTTAAAGTCCCACTGGGATCTTAGAGCAACCAGTTAAAAATTCCACAAAGATTAATTGATTGATTGATTTTTTTTATTGCAGTTCTGTATTTTAGTATGGTTCATATCTGGAGACTGAGATGCAGATTACCAACCACTGGTTTTGTGCTTGTGCTAACAATTTGGATGTAACTTTGAATGCAAGTTTTGGGTCATTGTCTTGTTGAAAAATTCATCTACAGTCAAGTCTTAACTTGACTAAAAGCTTTTCCTGGTATGCACTCCACATTTTCTGCCAAACATGTCTACAATTTTCATGACAAAAACTTTGATTTTGTTCTTATCTGACCACAAGGTAGAGTATGATTTAAATTGTGGCGCTCGGTGATGTTCAGGCAGTGTGCTTTCAGGGAAGGCTTTTTTCTTACAAAAGCTGTTTCAAAAGTAGAGAATTAGAAACTAGACATCGCAAGAATCAATTAAACTGTGCTTTTCTGAAACTGCAGTCTTTGTGCTGTTATTTGGCTCATGTTCATGCATCTGATTCTTGGCAAATTGAAGCAGAAGAAATAGATTTATCACACATGTACTGTAAGTAGCTTGTGAGGAAGCAGGGGCCAGATATGGTACATGCCACTGAAACAAGCAGGGTTCAGGCTTTGCTCAAGGACCCAACAGCTTGGTGGTGCTGGAACTTGAACTTAGAACCTTCTGTTCAGCGGCCCAGAGCCCTAACCTCTGAGCAGCCCTCAAATAAGCGATGCATAACAGAATGAATAACTACTTATATATTTATATATTCATTATCTGCTGTGCAGATCAAATTATTGAAATGTATTTGGTTTTGCCTGTGTTAATGGATGACAAAGGGATTTTACATGATTTACAAGGTCATTGATGAGTTTCAGGCATGATCTCTGTGTCTCAATTCTGAAGGTCTCTAGTTTGTGTCATGATGTACTGGAACCAAATTGTTTTGTGTTCTTGGCATGTGTTGTATGAGTATGCATTCCTAATCACCCCACCTTTCATGCTCATTCACACTCTCTCGGTTCGTCTTCTTCTCTTATTATCTGGTAGTCTAGACGTCTTGTGGTTCTTATGTCACTCGAGCATACGTAATAGATGTTTTGATCTTATCTGTGCCTTGTTCCAATTGACATTTATCATTATTTATCAATATTTCTGTGTGTATATATACTATGCTTTCTGTATCATTAAACTAAGAAGCTTTCACTGAACAATGGTGTTGGTGTGACCTCTTCCTGGGCCCAGACGAGTGGAAATCAGCCAGTGCAAGGTCCAAATTCTGGTTCTGTGACTGGTATCGGACAAAGAACTTAACAGTCAGGTTTACTCAATGGCAACCAAATAATTTATGGAGACTGTGAGAAATCTTTTTAATGTGACTTTTTTTCCCCTAGAATGACAGTTTTGTTTGCTTTTAATTTAAATATTCATTTGGGGTGTAAATGATAGCCTACATATGTTTTTGAGGGAAAATATATTTTCTGAATGTTTTATTGCAGAAAATATTATTGTAATTTTGCCAATTTTTACGGAGCTAATAATGATGGCTTTGAATAAATATCCACTTCGATTTGCAGAAATAATTATGATGGAATTTTTCAGATCTTTTCAGGCAGTTACCGACACCAAATTGTTTTCCACCTACCTCTAGAGGGCAGCAGTGGACAGAAGGAATGCCATTACACAGTTCATTGGGGAGAACATTCACTCAGATTCACTTGTGTTTCATTCCACTGCACTGGAGCGCTGCAGTTTTCAGGCTGAGAACTTGTGGAGGTTGTTTTACTAATGCATTTAAATCTCAGGTAATCATTAAGCCCGGGTCACGAAGTCAGATAGTTAGTTAGCGCAGGTCTGTAACCTAACGTTCCTTGGCAACACTTTTAAAATCAAATCAATGGAGCAACACTGGTATTTTTATGCATACTTTAATGAATTATCTGACATTTAGAGCTGGGATCTAATGCGCATTCAGCATATTGCTGTTACAATGTTTTTTTAATCAACAGCTGTCCCACTTCCACTTTTCCCAGATGGGGTCCAAATAGTGCTCGGTGTGTGTGTGTGTGTGTGTGTGTGTGTGTGTGTGTGTGTGTGTGTGTGTGTGTGTGTGTGTGTGTGTGTGTGTGTGTAAAATCTCCACATAGCTCCATTTCCTCACGCCTGGGTTTGCTGCAAGGTTAAATCTCTCACCCATCCTCCCATCTCTGCCTCTCCGTCCCTCTTTCTCTCTCTCACACAATCTATCTCTCCCTCTCAGCGTGGTAGATTTTAATTCTGTGTTTGTGCAGATGGCTGGTTGCTCCATTAGTATTCATTACAGATTCCATGAGCTCTTAATTACGGAACGAGAGAGAAAAGTGGCAGACAGAAACATTGGGTGAGACTTGCTCTCTCCATCTCTACCTCACCCAGCCCCCACCCCGGCACATTTTAAAAAGAGATAGCAATTATAAACTATAGATGTGTATTAAATGCTTGTAGGGTATGTGAGTGGAGCGCTTACACCTAGTGTGTATCGGATTCTAGGCAGGTTCTGTTCTCTCTCTCTCTCTCTCTCTCTCTCTCTCTCTCTCTCTCTCTCTCTCTTCCTTTAGGTGCTACAGCTTTTTTAATTAAACAGTGATTAAACAGTAGGTTTATTGGAAATTATCTGTCATTCAAAGTAAGTGTATAATGCAGTGACGACCTTTTAGAAGATTATGCTTTTGTCTTTGTAAAGCGGCAAACACGCGCAAGGAACTCAAGAGCAGCGCACTTAAAACGGTTTTGTAACTAGTCCTCTCTGGTCCAAAAATATATATTTTTAAATTATTATTAATGTTATATAGAATGAAATGTTATGT
>JANDJT010000169.1:21163777-21179901 GCA_024331685.1 Stegophilus panzeri | reverse complement strand
ACACACACACACACACACATATATATACACACACACACACACATTTGTACTTGGACAAAAATTAGTAGCCATAACATTAGTAGCCTTTTACAAAAGTAAGAAGCATTTCCTGACTGAATTTATTTGTTGCCATATGTGTTGTATTTATAGTGTATGTATAGAAGAAGATCTCAGCGTCCACTCACACGTCTGGCTGCCAGCTTAGAGGTGGCCACTATGTTACCATGCTCATCCAGCACACTGATGCCTTCAGACAGCTCGCTGTGGCGCATCAGCAGCACATTACACACATTGGCACTTGCTATGAGGAACAGAAAGGACAGAAAAGGTGGTTAGAACAGAAGCTGTAAATAAATCAGTGTTCTCTGAGCATCTTGTGGATGTAGAGATCCTCTTAATTGAGAAGACTTGCATATGCTTCTATTTATAATCCTGAATGGAGCACATAAAATGATTCAAAATATGACTAAGAAATCTTTGTCAGCAACAGTGCTGCACAAAACAACACAGACAAAACACACTGTTATAATTAAAGTTAAAAGATGTGCTTGGTGATTTAATTAACAAAGTAATAAGATTAAAACATTAAAATACAACTTTAAACTAGCTCCACACATTACACAAATCACAATGACATTAAAACAGGACAGTGATTTACACAGTTTACTCAGTGTGTGTCTGTGTGTGTGAGAAAGCCTGAAGCATTTTTAATTTGCAGGCCTTGTGTTGTGAGTTATCAGTGTTTGGCGCTGCAGTGTTATGGGGCTGAGTTAATTGGCTGAGTAAATAGCTATTCATCTCTGAGGGGTTTAGACCAGATGAATTAACCATATACATGGGCGCACACACACATACACATAGGCACAGATACAGGCGTGCGCGATCACACACACATACACACACACACACTATTTAACATGTGCAAACGTACACGCTTGAAAACATCAAAACACTTCAAACAGAACATGAACAGTAAACGAACTCTACTTTAAGTCTTCTATGTGTGTCAGAATGACATGGAAATCATACACAGTCCAGAACTGTTGCAATAAGCTTATGCACGCCTGAAGCATGTCTTCAGACATTAACAGAATTCCAGACCTGAGCTAGGCTACTGCAATAAGGTCAAAACATCAAAGTAAAGTCAAAAATGAAAATTAAGGTAGTATTTCAAACCAATCACCTCTATTGTGTCCAATTAGCTCAATTTAATAACCTTTTATAAATAAACACTGGGGGAAAACAACAACAACAACAAAGACGACGACATGGCGGCCTGGAGACACACAACCCTGTGCTGACACAGAGAGCACTTTAGGCCTAATTAACCAATTAGAGAGCAGCAACCAAGAGCTAACAAGGCTCTGTTACCCAAACCAAAAGGTAAGGGGGGACTGGCTGATTTAATTAAAGGAGAGGGGTGAGGGGACAAAAACAATTTAATTACAGCCAAGTATCCCCAGGGCATCCTGGGACTGTCTCTCAGAGCCCCTCTGGCCTTGTTAGAGCCGCAGAACGCTAATGGAACAGTGAGATAGCGTTCCAGCGATTCCCCTCTGACACGAGTCAAAATAGAACACACCAATAAACAAAAATAAACAAACGCTTAATGTATTGGTGGTTAAAGGACAGTACACGTGAGTGTCATTATAATTACAAACACAGGGCAATGAGCGTTCAGACAGAAGATGACATGACATAAACGCTCACATGATCTTAATGAATTAATATTTAGCTCTACTGATTCAGTCATTTAATTACATCCTGTTTCTAATCATTAGGTATGCATAAGGCCTTGAAGACAGGGAGGGGGTACCTTTGGAAAAAAAAAAAAGACTAAAACAGGACCCTAAAACATCAAGACATTTATTAATCTCTCCTTCACACACTCACACACACATACACATACCAACTGCAGGAAAAGGGATGAATCTTTGAACCAGAAGTCGTGTGGCTGGGCTGAAACGCTCGGCTCTCTGAATCAGAACGTTCAGTCCCACCTATACAGTACAGTACACACATGTACATACAAACACACTTGAAAAGCTGTTATGTAACACTACTCAAACAAAGTACAATCCAGATGGTATAAATTAATCTATAACACTAATTCATCTCTAAAATTAACCATAATAATACTAACTCAAACCTAAACCTTTAGTATAAACTCAACCCTAATTCACATTAACGACTGCAGCAAGCTCCTCAGTAAGCTTCTTACTGTCTCTGGGCAGGTAGCTTTACAAGCATCCCTACTGCTCAATACAGCTTTCTGTGCTCCTAGAAGACCATATTCATCACAGGTCTGTTGATATATCATTATCATCACTGTTCAGGACTGAAATAAAAGGACAGAGTAACAATAATAGTGATACTATGTCACTGGACCATATCAGCTTAATATCCACAGCTAAATAACCATTACACAACTGCACTGTGTGAATGACTTATAATCACAAAATCATTATGCTGTGTTGTTGATGCATGTTGAGATCAGTTCCTATTAGACTTGTAGTCATATTTTAAATATAACAAAAATGTCCTTAAGTTGATCCTTTGGATAAAAACTCTCACATAATTAATAAATTAGTTTTCCTGTGTATAAGGACAACAGGTCCCCTATGGACCCATGAGGCTTGGTGACAGGTCATGACAGGCTGTGTGAAGTTGCTTCTTGCCTGTCTTTGGGAGTCTCTGGTCATTTCCTGCAGCTCCTGTTACAGGCTTGTCTAACTGCCATCTAACAGCTCTCCCCCTTTCCCCTCCATCTCCCCTCCCCAGCAGGGGGCCTCGTCAGGACTGGGGTTTTAATTAGTGACCCCTCCCTTCATGTCCCACAGGCATGGGGCCATTTGTAGTTGCTGTCACCGTGGTTATGGTTGTCGTGCCCCAGGGCATCAAACCGCCGCCCAGCAGGACAGCTAATTGGCTCTTGAGGACATAGGGAGGCGTGGTCACATGGACACATGTGCTGAGATCTGAGCTCTTAGCTGGTGCACAGAGGCAATGACTGACAAATTTATACTTGACATCTAGGATCAAATACATTCAAAACACTTTGTGTGGCGCACTTGAAAACTAGGTGTTTGTGTCCTGTGTTGCATGTATGTGTTAAACTCACTGCAATCATCACTGCACTGCTGACTGCACCCAGGTATCCCTGAAATAATTTCGACATCCCTGTAGACTACAAAACAGAGTCAATGGTTTTAAAACAGCAGTGATAACAGGAAGGACAGGCAGATGGAATGTTTTTACATACACTGAAGACATTTGGTTTTGAGATCTAAAGATCAAAGATCACAATTTCAGCTTTAATTTCCTGATATTTACAACTATGCTGTGTTAAACAACTGGCACCTGTGATTTGAACCCACCCATTTTTCATGTAATCAAAAATATTAGAACATGTGATTGACAGGTGTTGGTTACAAGAATTGGTTTTAATACTTTCAGAGGGGACTATACATGCAGCTTTAAAGCTCAAGTAAAACAGTAAAATTTATTGGAGTTGTGAGACTCCAATAAATCAAGCCTAATCGAGTTATTAAGACCACCAGAAGTGCTCTTCAAGTTGGACTAACTACAACACCACTTGCACATCTCTACTGCACCCTGGAGGAGACTGAGCTGCTTAGACTGTACCTTAGATGCGTTGCGATTGCAGTAGTTCACGCAAGCATTATGGCTCTGGTTCAGCCACTGAGAGATCCAGAAAGAGAGAAAAAATAAGACAAGAGAGTGAATCATCAATAAACTAACCAGCATTTTTATCTATGAACACTTAACTGTTGAAAGGAAGGGGCTGTACCTGCCAGAAAATAGTAGAGGCCAGGGTCTGACTGGGAAGTAGAAGACCCACAACCTATCAGAGTGGACAGCAGTTATGAGAAACAAGAGGTTTTTAAAGTACATTCAAGCTTAATAAATGTTCCATGTGATAAAATATAGTTTGGCTGTCAAATCTTCTTCAAACAAACCAAAACAAACTGGATTTATAGTATGGCTGCCCTCATGCTCTTCATTTTGGGTAAACAACTTACCACTGGGGTACCAAAGGGGATATAACCTAAGAAAACAACAACAAAGAAAAAGATGTCAGAGAAAATACAGAATAAGTGAAAGTAAAGCTTAAGATTTGAGAGCAAAAACCTTGGAAAGGAAAGAATAGGGGAATATCTTATAGACAGACTCCCATATATTATTATCATTGACCTTTCACATGGGAATACCAGTGTGATTAGTCTAAAAAGACTCTAGCATTCATTCCTGAAGTAGCGATCTTCAACACTTTTCCAGCAAACAGGTCTCCTTCCTTCCTTCCTTCCTCCTCTCTCTCTCTCTCTCTCTCTCTCTCTCTCTGTCTCTTTAAATAGCTGTGTTAACACCAGGCTAAAACACTCCTATTTCTGAGAGGCCCAACAGCATTTCCAGGCAGCAGGAGCCGAAGACTTTAATCAGAATCCAGCTGAGTGTGACCTTTCCCCAATCGCTCGGTCCACACAGTTCGCCTGCTATTCTGCCAGGTCTCCTGTGCTGGTAACAAGGAGCAAACCGACACACACTCACACATGTTAGAGGCATACTGACACCCTCACCTGACATGCGAAAGGGCATGAGGATCTTCTCTCCAGTGTCTGGATGAAAGATGGCCTGCGGGTGTAATGGCCACACAGCAAGCACCGAGGGTGAGTGAGAAAGAGAAGTTGGGTAAAAGAAGACAAGCACACGGGCTAACACAACTTGTGATCACTTCATTATTCTACTTAAGACTAAAAGATGGTCTGTCCGTGAATATGTATGCATATGTGAATGTACATAGCATATGAGCATTTAAATAATCACTAAGTGATTACTACTTTTAGATTTGGACTCACCTGTTTTACCTTCTGAGCCTCCCAAAGCTAGAAAATAGGAAAGGATGAGCTATACTTAATTTGTGACCTTAAAAAAAAACAGTGAATAAATGAAAATGTAAAGGTATGTGAATGGGGCAGATAGGCTAAGTGTATTCAGGTACATGGAACCTGTTTTCACACAGTGGCCTCTGACCTCCCTGACACCTGTCATGAACTCCCCAATGCTAACCGAATCAGACAATCAATAGAGTGCTGCAGGAATGAGTCCTAAAACCTGGAAATGAGTTAGCATTTTTGCACTTCCAGTTCCATTGTCCTGAAGTCAATGGGTTTTTTTGAATGGGGTGTGTGTGCATTAAATGTATAGAAATATGATTTATAACAGCCTTACCTGTGCATTTGTCACACCTGTAGGTAGAGTGCCATCTTTAAAGTGTTCTAAGAGTTTCACACATTTATTTAGGTGACTCTAAGATGGAAAACATATGCACATTGAAGAAGAAGAAAGAAATTCGTCATAAAATGTTTGACATGATCATAATTTTCAACCAAAGAGTGGGATGCAATGATTTGTAAATCTCATAAACCCATATGTTATTCACAATAGAACATAGAAATCAAATGTTTAAACTGAGGAAATATACCATTTTAAGATAAAAATAAGGTAATTTTGAATTTGATGGCCGCAACACGTCTCAAAATAGTTGGGACGGGGCAGCAAAAGGCTGGAAAAGTAAGTGTTACTAAAAAGAAACAGCTGGAGGAACATTTTGCAAATAATTAGGTTAATTGGCAACAGGTCAGTAACATGATTGGCTATAAAAAGTGTATCTTAGAGATGCAGAGTGTCTCAGAAGTAAAGATGGGATGGAATCTGGATGGAAGCATATGCTCTAAAACCTGTATGAAAACCTGAAAGGTATTTCAGCATTTCTGGTGCCTTTCCAGATGTGCAAGAAGCCCATTCCATAGGCACTAATGCACCACAATACCATTAGAGATGCAGACTTTTGAACTGAGAGCTGATAAAAAGCCGGATGGTCCCTCTACTCTTTAGTCCTCCTTAGTTTAGAGGACACGGCATCCATGATTTCCAAAAAGAGTTTAAAATTTCGATTTGTCTGACCACGGAACAGTTTTCCACTTTGCTTCAGTCCATTTTAAATGAGCTTTGGCCCAGAGAAGATGGCAGTATTTCTGGAACATGTTCACATATGGCTTCTTCTTTGCATGATGGAGCTATAACCAGCATTTGTGGATGGCACGGCGAACTGTGTTCACAGATGCAGTTTTTCGCAGATTGGTGAACCTCTGCCCATCTTTACTTCTGAAAGACTCTGCCTGTCTAAGATACTCTTTTTACACCCAGTCATGTTACTGACCTGTTGCCAATTAACCTCCAGCTGTTTCTTTTTAGTAACACTTACTTTTCCAGCCTTTCAAATTCAAAATGCCTTATTTTTTTTCTTTAAAATTGTACATTTCCTCAGTTTAAACATTTTATATGTTTTCTATGTTCTATTGTGAATAACATGGGTTTATGAGATTTGCAAATCACTGCATTCTGTTTTTATTTACATTTTACACAGCATTCCAATTTTTTTGGAATAGGGTTGTACATAATCAAATTTTTATCATTTGTATTCGAGAAATGGAGCAAACAGTTATTTTGCATGACCTGATTCAATTCTAAACAAACTGTCTGCTGATAACATACACTCATACATGGTCACTGAGTCAATGAGTTGGTCTTTTTTTTTTATTATTATTTTCTTCACTTTTCAAACCTGCTCTATTCTAAAGTGGCACACCCACTTTTTCTTTTTATACCCAGAATACAAACGCATCTCACATACCTCTGATACAAAGAGTGTGCGAGGGTCAATCACATCCAGGAAATGTCTTAACCTCCCATAAAAGGACCCCTGGGACACGTAGAAAACACAATAAACAATCCTGCGGCATTATCTCCTACTATTGACACAAAGCGACGAATGGTTCGATTTACTTTGAACATAATGACGGATGAATATAATGACCCTCTGAAGCAGCTGTTTCAAAATGAATTTTTTAAAAAGTAAGCTTTTCTCCAATTCATTGTTAATTAGTTTTAATTAATTTTAGATTTATTTATATTAGATCATATTACAGATTTCCCAGCCTCAGTTTGTAGGTTCTAAGAGGCAGCTGGTGCATTCAGTTCTCAGCAGCAGGACTAGCCAGTTGTTTTTGCCACCAGGTGCAACTGGCTCGTTACAAACACCAACTGTCTGCTAGTTCATAAGCAGTGAAGGCAATTAAAGTTTTCGCAAGTGTGTGTGTTTGGCAAAGTTCCGCTTTTCACACCATATTTTACTCTACTACATCTCTGAAAACAGACGTTATATTCACCTGTTCCCAGTCTTTCGTTTAGCATGGAGCTGATTACAGCACATCTGCAGTCTATGCATTCAGAATATCCTTCATCATTTGAACACTGACACTGATCATGCACACCGGATAATAAAACATCATTAAGCATGGAAATTTCATCATTTGGATCAAAATGTACAATGTATAATGTAAGACAATGTGGTAGAAAATAAATCATTTATAGAGCCATAATTTTGGAGAAAAAAAAATCGTGGCCTGAAAATTTAATTCTTTTAGACAAAATAAATGGGTTTGGTTTTTTTTGCCACTGCATCTCACAAAAACACTGACTTAAAACATAGGTGACATAGTGTAATGATGCATGGCTTAGTTGTTAAAATGCATCACTGAGCTCATCAAAGTGACACAAACAATCACGTCCATCCAGCACTAGTTAGTTTAGAGAACAGCAAATACAGTTTCCTTCAAAACTATTGGAACGGCAAGGCCAATTCTTTTGTTTTTGCTGTAGACTGAAGACATTTGTGTTTGAGATCAAAAGATGAATATGAGAAGAGAGTTTAGAAGGTCAGCTTTTATATTTTATTATATGTAGATGTGTTAAATGATATAGAGCATACAAAATGTGCTATCAGACCACCCAATTTGTAGGCAAGCAAAAATATTGGAACATGTGATTAACAGGTGTTTCTTGTTACCCAGGTGTGTCCTTTTAGATTGACTGATTAAACAATAGCTCTGAACAGCTACTCTTGGTGTTACCCCTTGGTTACAACTGTGATGACTTCATTTTTTGCCAAATAAGCCAGAATGAAGGATAAGCCAAAATGAAGACCAGAGAGCTGTCTATGGGAGAAAAGCAATCCATTTCGAAGCTGAGAAGAGGGAAAGTCAATCAGAGCCACTGCACAAACATACAACAATTTGGAATGTCCTGAAAAAGAAAGAAACCATTGGTGTACTGAGCAACAGACACTGAATGGGTCTGCCAAGGAAAACAAAAACAGCTGATGACTGAAATATTGTGAGAGCTGTGAAAAAAACAGTCAGTGACATCACCAACAACCTCCACAGAGCAGGGGTGAAGGTATCACAATCCTCCATTTGAAGAAGACTTCACAAGCAGAAATATAGAGGCCATACCATAAGATGTAAACCACTCATCAGCAGTAAGAATCATAAAGCCAGATTGGAATATGTAAAGAAATACAGAGATGAGCCACAAAAGTTCTGGAACCAAGATTAACCTCTACCAAAGTGATGGAAAGGCCAAAGTGTGGAGAAAGAAAGGATCTGCTTATGATCCAAAACATACAAGCTCATATGTGTCATGGCTTGGGCTTGCATGGCTGCTTCTGGAACAGGCTCACTAATCTTTATTGAAGATGAATCTCATGATGGTAGCAGCAGAATGAATTCAGAAGTTTACAGGAACATTTTGTCTGCCAATTTAAAGAGACATCCAGTCAAATTGAGAGGAACTTCATCATGCAGTAAGACAATGACCCAAAACATACTGTCAACACAACAAATGACTTCATCAGGGGAAAAAGTGGAAAGTTTTAGACTGGCCAAATCAATCAGGTGACCTTTAACCCAATTGAGCATGCATTTCACTTCCTGAAAAGAAGACTGGAAGGAGAAACTCCCCAAAACAAACAACAACTGAAAGAGGCTGCAGTAAAAGCCTGGTAAAGCTTCACAAATGAAGAAACCAACACTTTGGTGATGTCAGTGAGTCACAGACTTGATGCAGTTACTGCAAACAAGAGATATACAACCAAATATTAAGTGTTCTTTACTTTAATTTACTTCAAGACACAGCTGCTCCTATACTTTTGCTTGCCTAAAAATAGGATGGTCTGATACAAACGTTTCTATGTTTTATGTTGTTTAAGGCGTCTAGATGTACAAACCAGGAAATAAAAGCTGAAATCCTAAACTTTCATCTCATATCCATCTTTTGATCTCAAACCCAAATGTCTTTGGTGTGTAGCACAAACAAATGAATAGGCCTTACCGTTCCAATAGTTTCAGAGGGGGACCGTATCAGATATTGAATAGATTGTTTATGGGGTGAGGTAGCAGTAGGAGGTTAGCTTTTATACACATGAAACTGGTACCGATTTTCAAATACAGTTTCAAGCAGAGATCAGTAGAAGAGAATGGAGTTATTTGGCACACATTTATATACACCATCTAATGCAGTTTTAAAATGAAAAATAATAAAATCTTAATTTATAAAAGGCAGTGGTTATGAAGAGGTAATTGTTACCTCATACCTCAAAATAATATTTTGGTTGTTAATGCAAAACACCTTAAAATCAGTTTAGTCACTAAAATGTCAAAATGGAGTGCACAGTCAAACTTTCATTTAAGCGCTTTCATGTGTAGGTAATGTTACATTTTAGTAGTATGTTAATTGTTTTTGCAATTATAAATGCACAAAGCATAGTCTATCATGTAGATAGATGTAGATTCATGCAGCAACAGTTGTGTCAGCTGATTACAGAGAGTGAAATGTGCCTGAGATTTGATATCCATTTGGGCTTTTCAGTGCAGTTCTCTGTCACAATCATAACACATAATCAGCAGTTATTGAGAAGGCACATATGAAATATAGTCATGGGTTTAATTAAATCAAATGAAGTGGATTATTTACTGTCATACTTTTCCCGCCAAGATCCCTTTGTAGAATCAACTAAAAAGTAGATAGACTTACCACACACTGTCCAAACAAAATATATATTATTTTAAATCACACAAAAGGACCAAAGGCAGAACTTTAAGCTTAGTGATATTTGCTTTGGGTTTTTTTTATGAAAGGGTTGCAACTTTTCTGTTTACCATGTTTTGTAATTGGATCAAACATGGCATGATCCCGGTAGAGCAAAGATTTAAATCATGAATGTAGCTGCCTATTTGTCTTTAAATGTGTGTTTGTGGGTGTGAATTATTTTTGCCCCACATCATTCTTATTACGCTATAAGCCTCATGATATAACGCATTGCTCAACTCTAATAGTTTCACAGTCAAGCTGCAGATAAACATAGGATTTTAGCTCTCAAATCAAACATCATGCTCTCTACATTATATTTGTTTCATATGCTCTCTGTGTTTCTTTTCTTTTACAGTACTCATTCCTTGTAAGTTTGGCGTGTAATGACTGTCAACCCCATGATGTTGGCTATTCAAAGCCTATCTTACCATGCTAATAACAATGTTACCAAGGATGCATTCATTCTGTGCATGACACTCTGTGCTTTCATTAAATATAAGTGTGGTTATCATCAGTTATTTGATTAAAGAATTATACAGCCAGATTGAAACGCCGGGTGTGTGTGCAGTGGCACTATAACACCAATAGGGGTCTCTATCAGTGTGATTTCTCCACACCAAAAAAATACTGTATGAAAGCGAGTCAAATTAGCCAGCACACATAACACACCCGTATGTATGTCTTGTTATTTAATTAAGTTTTTTTTTTTATTCTGCACAGAGTCAAAGTAACGAAATAAATTAGTGAACCAATCGGGCAGCGCATGCGTGTGTGTGTAATGCAGTGGGGTTTCCCCACATTTACCTGATCAAACCGAGACTCGCCAAGTCTAAACTGAGGATACATTGTGGACTTAGACATAGTGGACCAAACCCCGCGCAGTGACACTGAGTAAAGTTTGTGCCGAACTGCTCTTGGTGTTGTGTAGTGTGAGACACAAATAACACACAATCTGGTCACGCCCCCTAAGTGCAGCGTCATCGTTTCCTTGCATTTTGGGTAATGTATTTTTTTCCCCTCCTCAACGTGACTTACCGTTTATACTTAATACTAACAAACACATTATGATGCTTTTTTTCTTTTTTTTTAAATAGCCGAATTCCAGGTAAATTAGGCAATATGCACCAAAAATATGTGGACATCTGACTGTCTGATTGTCACACCCATATGTGGGTCTTTCGCAAACTATATCTTTAAATTTGGTTTAAAGATTTGGCACACAATTGTATAGGATGTCTTTAAAACGCTGTAACATTACAATTTCTCTTCACTGGAACCAAGAGGCCCAAACCTGTTCCAGTATGACAATGCTCCTGTGCACAAAGTGAGATCCATGAAGACATGATTTGCAAAGGTTGGAGTGGAAGAACTCTAATGTCCTACGCAGAGCCCTGACCTCAACCCTCAACACTTGTGAGATGAACTGGAACTCTGTCTAAACTCTGAACACCCCAGTCCTCCTCCCCCAACATCAGTGCCTGAACTCACTAATGCTTTTGTGGCTGGCTGACCACAAATCCCCACAGTCATGCTCCAAAATCTAGTGGGAAGCCTTCCTAGATGTGTGGCGGTTATTATAACAGCAAATGGGGACAAACTCAATATTAAGGGCCATGGTTTTGAAAGGGATGTTCAACTAGCACATATGATTAGGTGGCTACATTCTTTTGGCCAAACAGTCAATATTTTTCTTTGTAAATTTTATATAAGGTTGATTATATCATCATAATCATTGAGAAGTATGATTTCATTATCCATGTTTATGGCCTCTATAACACAATGTTGAGAGCGGAAAATTTACCGAGTGGTCTATTTTAGCTTAATATGATAAATGAAACCGGCCAGTTAATTCAACTACCTTGTTAAATTAATTAAGCAAGAATTCTGGTGTGTTCTGGATTAGATTAAAAATTATTAAGAGGCCTACCAAAAAACAGACATATTATGGTGTCTATATTAAATGCTATATCAGTCTACGGATATGTACTGTATATCACTGAGATTCACAATAATTGAATCTTGGTCACTAGATGGCCTTTTTTAAAATTTTATTTTATTTTAATAGTTTTATATTTGCACTGTAGGCTGTATGACCCCATGCTGACTATGTTACAGAACTGAAAAATTTCACATCCCCCATTGACCACACAAGATATACAAAAAAAAAAAAAAAAAAAAAAAATCCAAAATGCCATCTCAAAGAGAAAAGAGTTTATTTCATTGAGAGATGCAAAAGGACAAATCAGAGAGCTGATTTTAACATTCCCTTTCAATTATCAATACAATAATCAAACAAACAAATGTTTGCCATCTAGGAGACAGGCAAAAGACAACCTGGACATCCCAAAGAACAGCACCTCAAGGAAAGACTTGATTTAAAAATGAAACATTTCTATGCCTGTGGAGTAATCAGGGTCCGTGAGCTTCACCTGGACCGGTCCACTCTATATATTCATGGATTCACAAAATCAAAAGAAACCTAAATGTGAAAGTCAACTATGTACTGTTACTATATAACCAATCAACTGTTAAATAATGCAATAGCCCATTTTATTTAAAATAAAGTAGATATAATGCTAATTTATCTTTTTTAGAATTACAAGAACAAGTGTGTAGGAATGGAATAAACACAAATAATTGTTTTTATTTTTCAAACTGAAATGCAGCTTTGATTAACAAATTAACAATTAAAATCACAAATAATGGTTTCTATATTCATTCCACCAACACATTCTACAACATGACAGTAAGTCAAGGGCACTTGTACCTCCTGCTGGACTGGACTGCAGGCTGCATCTGGCTTTTCACCGTTCTCTAGCACTCCACACTATTGCTTCCTACATTATAAGACTTCTAAAGAGAAAACGTGAAAACATCTCAACGAACACAGTCATACCTTGGTAGAACAGCATATTCTCAAACAGGGCGTAAAAATAAAAGGCAGTAAAACCTAAAAGGAAAAATAAATAAACAACTTCAATAGCTGATAAAATGGAACAAAACACAAGAAAGTAAAATGCAACCCATAAGTGAATTTAGAACAGATACTAGAACTTTATATAACCTCTGTGGAACAGCAAATTAAAGGGCAAAAAAAAAAAAAAAAAAAGAAAATGGAAAAAAAAGAAAGCAAAGCATAAATATTATATTCTTTAAATAAGAACATAGAAAGGTAAAACACCAGGTTTATTAAGAACTGTAAACTTTAGTCTCTGACTGACATTAATATTCCATGAGTCCACTCAAACGACACAGTACCATACCAGTCTAATTCACTCAATTTATATATCAATCACAACCTAAGAGCTAGGGATCATAATTCAGCAAGAGGCAGAACATGTGAAACCTTAAGTGCTTCTAATTGCAAGTTTTTGACACGTTACATGTAATATATTGAGCTCTGATTTTCTAAGTTAGCTGGACTATAAGAATTACAGTAGCACAGGAATACTGTAAATATCTTAGGTTCAGAGAATGAGCTAGAACAGTGTATATGTGCATGTATTCGTGTTTGCTCAGTACTTATGCTTTTGAGGAAGAACCATTTAATTAAGTGTATGTGTGGTTTGAAAGTGCTGTTAGACAGGCTGCTACCACACAACTACAGATGGTGCTACACTGCAAAAAACACTGATTGTGGCAACATCCGGGTAACATCAGAAGAACACTACAGGCACACTGACACAGGCCGGAGCCATGGCTGCACTGGGAATACTGGAACACTGAATTATAGCAACTTCTGGCATTTAGTATTCCATGATCATCCACCTCCCTTAGAGACTACTGTTTGTTCATCGCTCAATACTGAGGCAGTAATAGCCTGTGACATTACCTGATTTAACCTAACAGTCTGTTGGTAATCAGGTCTGAACACACAGTCCCCTACAATCACACTTCAAGGTAAGGTACAGAGCTGAAAAGTGATTGTTTCACCAATAACAGAACAGAGACATATGATAAGGCAGCATTTGGCATTTCACCAGAGTGGCATATATGCAGTAAGAACAGTATATATCCTGTTCATTACCCCTGAAAGCACTGGCAGCAATGTGTGCATGTTAGCTCGAGCAGGGTGGGAAGGGGACCGGTTGACAGACACAGACTGGGGAACCAGCAGGTTAGTGTGTGCCTCTACTCTTATGCTCATCATTAAAGTGCGGAAGACATGACATGAGGCACAAGCAGATTGACCGATTCTGCTTTCTTACGCAGCTATATCTGTTTTTCTAACTTGACCGCTTCAGAATCGGCCTGTTCAAGCAGCATAGTTTTATGAGCTTGACATGACATAGGTCCCATTAACGTGAGGAGAATGGAATAACAAAATAGAACATTTGGATAACGCGTTATTTCAAGCAGCAAAGACTATTCATCAAAGTTTCCTAAAACCAGACCATACCTTCCTTTGATTGACAGGCAGCTTTGGTAACTAGCTGGACAGATGCACCTCTTACACATCTGTTTAGAGGAAGTGAACATCAACGAAGTAAAATTTCTCAGAAATTCCTATAAGAATAAGAATTGCGGGAGTCAGGAAGGGAGGGGGTGGGTGGGTGCACCTGGCCACATACGGGAGGCTCACATAGGTAGACAGCAAAGAATGCCAAATATATATATCTTTTCTGTGCCTGTTCAATAATGCTTCAATCTACATTTACATGGTAGCAGTAGCAGTGCAGGGTTGCAACTTCTGCCCAGGGATTGTGGAAGATTTGTGAAGTGACCGTGAAATGTTTGCTGAATCTCTATCGGGTCATTTAATTTTGGAACGAACTTGCAACAGTGCAGGCGTTTGTTCCATAATGCGGACTAGCAGAGTGTCAATGTAGTCCTCTAGATCTCGGATTAAAATTTTCATCTTCTTTAACTCCACCTCCCGTTTCTCTAGCAACAAGCCATGGCGCTCATATTCCTCCCTCTCCTGTTGGAGCTCAGCATCCCGCTGTACCAGGAGTGACACCAACTCACTGTGGTTCAGATGGTAGTAGGAGCCTCCACCCTCCACCAAGAGCTGAGAAGTTATTGAAAACACATTACCACAAACAACAATATAAAAAAAATAAAATTCAGTATAATCATGTTATCACTCAGTAATCACTCAACGTTTTTATTTTTTCAAGGGTTCTTTGCATAATCAAGGATTCTTAGCTTTCTAAAAAAGGCTTCTACCTGGAACCCTTCTTGACTCCTTTTTTCTCAGTAATTCTACATAGAAGCTTTGAAGTTTATATAATTTAACCTAAGAGTGTAAAGCAGTAACAGTGAAACCCTACAAATGTTTAATGGCAGTTCTTTCCTTCTTGTCATAGCGTATTTCTCTTGATTATTAGTAATAATAACAACATTAAATACCCAAACTATTCATACCTTCTTCTCAGGTTCCTGGTCTCCTTGGTGACCTCGTCCTGGATGAATGGTGGACTTGAGCTTCTCCAGCATAGACCGCCCTTCTGACCTCTTCTCATCTGGCGGTGTCAAAGGCTTCACTGGATGTGGACTAAAACACCCGAGGATGGGAGAAACAAAGATATGCAAGTACTCATTGACAGTAATGTAGGACCATCAAAACCACAGATTAACCGTGGTAGATTTAATTCGCCGTCTCTGAAATGAAGACAGTGTGTTGTAGGAAGCAGTCACATAGTCCCCTGGTCCAGACAAAAGACATGCACCCACCACTGTGGAAACCACAAGAGAATGAAAGCATATTCTGCATCTAGAAATAACACAAGGCATGCATACATCAGCAATTAATTACTGAATTGGAAGGTGAGGGAGTGTATGCACCAAGCAGGGAAAAAAAAACAGATTGAATGTACAATTATTGTTAAATACTCCACCACAACAAATAAAAATACCACATGACACCATAAATTGTCTGATTTATATATTAATTAAAGAAAGTTAAAGCAAAATTCAGACTGAAAGCATGAGAAAGACCCCAGCCAGGAAAAAGAATAAGATTAAAAGTGCATCCTCACACTCAATCAACAAACAATTGAATAACCATCTCCTTAATGACAGCCCACAAAAATTTGGGAAGATGTTTGAGTAGTGCAGATTTCATGCAGATCTGAACACCAAGTAATTTTAATTATTTCTTTATATATATA
>JANDJT010000169.1:21152460-21163765 GCA_024331685.1 Stegophilus panzeri | reverse complement strand
ATATTTTATTACACACACACATATTATATACATACACACATACACAGACCACAGAATCTGCAGAGAGACTGCATTACTCATACATACCCTCAAAATTGATTTCAACTCAAAGGATCACCCTTTTGACCTCACCTGCTTTTATGACAGGCTACCTGATGTTCTTCCTGGGGGAAATAATCATGGGATGCAGCAAATACAGGGGGAAGAGCAGCAGCAGCTAGTACAGTATGCGGCAATGATTTTGCTGGAGCAGAGGGCATAGGAAAGGAGGACAGTGGCAGACTATTACTACCTACTGCTACATGCGGTGTAGATGAGGCTAGTGGTGAGAGTTCAAGCAAGGGGGAGCTTATCAAGAGATCATGCCCTGAAGTTAGCCGGTCCAGGGTTGAGGGTTTAGGCAGAGGTGGTTGAATAGTAGACCAGTGTATAATGCTGCCCAAATGCTCCCCTTGTGGAACAGAAGCTGCAGTAGTTGTTGCTTGTGTATTTTTACTTATTTGTGATGCTTTAACAGAATCAGGACACAATTCCATGTTTGTGCAAGTCTCCCTAGGCACAGTGGGCGCGACAGGGCTTGTGCCAACAGAATGTGTCACAGCATGCTGGGCCACAAACACGTTCTCCAGGAGCAAATCTGTCATAACCAAGTCCTCAGTAATGCTAGAGGTTGGCTCAGATACAAAATCACAGGCGCACACATTCTCAGTGGACCGACCAAAATCTGTGATAATCTCCAGGTCCTCTAGAGCACCATCACATTTCACATGGTGGGACTGATGAGACTCAGTTGAGCAAATATCCTTATCCATAAATGTATGAGAATCTAACATTAAACATTCTTCCACTGCCACTGTTGTCATCATATCCAAAATATCAGGAATTCTCTCATGTAGCAAATCATGGTTCATTATTGTGTCCATTGGGGGATCATATTTTTGTATTGATTCATTTGTAACAGTGCCTGTTATGGCCTCTTCTATAATGTCAAATTTTTCTAAAGATTTTGGCAAGAAGGTAAGAGATAATGGTGGGTTTGAAGGATCATACTGAGAAATACCTTCATTTTTTGGCAAAGCTTCTTGAGAAATCTCAGCTTGGTCTTGCTGTAGTTCTGATACAATCCTCTGAGACTGGTAATTTGTTGGCAGGACTTCCTGGGATGAACCAGATTTTGGCTTGGCTTCTTGAAAAGCGTCACTTTTCAGATTGGCCACTAGAGAGAGTTGGGAAATGGTAAGAGAACTGTGCTGTGACATACATGTGAGGTACTGCTCAGAGTCTACACTCTCATAGTGGCTATGGGAGAGCACATACCCAGGAGACAGTGCTGAAGATAATGTCGGTCTGCTACCATTTGGTCTCTCTACCTCATTTGGTCCACTGAGGGTTTCAGATAAACTGAAACGTCCCTTAGATGGATTATGTGGAGAATCACTGACTTTCTCCTTTGTAAACAACATGTTGCTTGATTCTGTAGAAGAAGAATCCATAAGAACCTTCAAGTTCTCAATATCAAAGCCTTCCCCTACAAAACGAACTTCACTTGTGTCTAATGATCCACATCCTGGATTACCTGCAGCATCTTTCTCCATTGTTACTCTTCCTTGTAATACAGAGTCACTGAGTCCTAAAGGAATGGACAATCCTAATGGATATGTTGTTGGATGGACATCCAAGCATGTTCTTTCTTTAATGGCAGACTCTTTCAATACTACGTCTCCATCTCCTGTTCCAATACCAAAATCTGATTTGAAGTTCTGTTGTTCTTTTGAGAGGGACTTTGACTCTGGGACTTTACAACCCCTGCTTGGAGATTCAGATGTTACAATGGAAGATGTTTCCAGAATATCAAAGCTGCAGTAAGGCAGAGAGGTCTTCTGGATTTCTACAGACCCTTTAGTGTCATCATCTGTCAGTCTCTTGAAAGTAATGCACTTGCCTGTTTCACGTTCAAACTTTTCATCCAGGCCTAAATAATTTAATGATTCAGAACTGAGTGCTGAGGGTTCAGGAGTCATAGACAACACCGACATTGCATGCGGTGTAATATTTATTTGGCAGACTGAGACTGCACTGACTTTGTCCTTATTAAATGTGCAGCTTGAACGTGTAGGGTAAGGGCATGCTAGGGCATTGAGTTCAGAGAAATCTATGCTTGAGTTATGAGGCAATGAGGAGTCAAATTCAGATTCCAAAGCATCCAGAGGAACAAAATTATTGAGGTCAGCCTTCTGAGTACCACAGTGCATAAAATTAGCTTCAACTTCAGAATGAGAAAGTGCATCTACCATTAAAGTGCATGCTGGGGTTATATTACATACACTTTCTAGAGCATAAGCTTTGTTGGACACAGCTGGGTCACCTTCACCACATGTGGGTGTTTGATTAGTTGGTTCAATTGGATAGAAAGAAGGAAGGGTGGTCATCTTTTGAGTACCAATCTTTGAGTTTAGCTTCAATCCATCACCAATTAAATCATCACATTGTGTATATTTGTCAGAGTCATCTGATGCATCAGTTCTGCAAAAAGAATTTGTAAGATTAGGTGATGCTCCATCCACTAGGATTCCCTTTGAATTTCCAGCTTCAACCACAATTAGAGGAGGGGTGGGGTTTCTTGGTCTGGAGGCAGGCACTTCAGGTTGATAGATGGCTGGGCTACAGAGAAAGGGCAAAGCAGGTGTTAATGGAGTGACAGTATGCAGCTCTTGGAAAAATGGATTTTGCTTAAGTAGTGAAAAGAAAGGGTTAGCAGGAGAGATGAATGAGGTGGAAGTGAAGGGGTTAGTATGTTGGCAAGTCATCCACTCTGAGAGATCAGTGGGAGACAGGGATAAAAGAGAGAGGGTTGTGCTGGAGCTGAAGTCTGTCTGAGGAGCAGCCAGCTGGCTGTGAATGGAAGGCACACACAGTCACCCCATTAGAGACCCTTCGTATCAATTTAACATTTGGTAATCTAAATGATCTCTCATTATTGCCTGCAGTAAGTACTGTATATGTATGTACTGTGAATTTTGGGGGCAATATATTTTGAGGGGTAAGGCTATGGTTGAAATGGTACTCTAGAAAAGCTAAAATGGCACACTTATATAGCGCCTTTATCCAAAGCGCTTTACACTGTGTCTCATTCACCCATTCTCTCACACACACACACACACACACACACCCCAATGGTAGCAGAGCTGCCATGCAAGGCGCTAACTTGCCATCGGGAGCAACTTGGGGTTCAGTGTCTTGCCCAAGGACACTTCAGCATGTGGACTCATGTGGGCCAGGAATCGAACCGCCAACCCTACGATTAGTGGACAACCCGCTCTACCAACTGAGCCACAGCCGCCCCGGAAAGCTACATATCAAGTTTATGAAAACCACTTAAACAAATGTGACTACAATATTTTTTATGACTGGATGTAATCTGGCATCTCTCTCTCTCTCTCTCTCTCCAAGACACATTTGATGACAAAAATCCCTTCTAACAGGTGATGGGCATGGTCTGTGAATGCCAAAATTATACAGTGAAGAAGGCAATTAACACCTAATTTACAAAATCGCCTATAACGGTATATGACAAGTTATAATCCAATTGTGCTTTACATTATATTGTTTACCATTTTAATGAGAATGACAAAAAACTGTATTGTACAGGTACAACAAACACCGCCACTACTGGTTATCAAGAATCATCAAGGCCTATCAAGGTTATCAAGGCCAGGTTGTTTTACAAAACACTTTATGATAAAATACATGATCATATAACTCATTAAACCTGGCTAGATGACATAACGATTAGGGAGTCATGTTTGTATTTTAATAAGTAACCTTAAAATGAAGCACCAAAGGCTAGAATGCTTTCAGTTATGGTCAGTGTGGAACAGAGTCAGGGTACAATTCTCTGTAAAAACCTATGCCTAATTTAAAGACATCTCTTTATATATTAAAATACACATGCACACAACTGTACAGTATGTGTACCTAGAATGAGTAATAGTAAATGAATCATACCACACCTGCTTTATCTTGCAGCACTGCAGACTGCTAGCATTGCAGAGCTAGGACACATCATAATGATCATCCAACCATATCAAAGAAAGAGTGAGAGCAGCAGAGCCAAGCAGCATGGAGGGAATGAATACAAGCGAAAAGGCGACTGTAATCTAAATGTGATTTAGGGCAGTGAATAAAATAATTCAGTACTGCAATGAGTCATAAATCACATTGGTCTACAATTAGGACACCTTTGCTTAACTTTTCCATGAAAATATGAAATGTTGAGTGAGTTTCAACAGCAGTCTTCAGTGAATCTACCAAACACTGTCCATAATCACTGTACACAAAATAACCAGTAAGTAAGACACAAATGTCTTGTTTGGTTGACATTCAGTGACAAGAGGTCCTGGAAAATAATTAAACAACATATTTCTGGGTTCATCTTTTGGGTTTCCTTGGGTATATACAAAAATATGCTAAATCAGCAAAAATATACAAATAAAAAGTAACAGTTCAGCCAGTTACACAAATCAATTCCAGAATAATTGGCACTTTTCTGAAAAACATTCTTATAAAAAAAAAATAATAATAATTCTATTTTTAAATAATAGTATTTTCTCCAAAAAAAAAAAAAAAAAAGAAAGAAAAAAATAAATAAAATAAAAAGCATGCAGCAAAATTAAAGACACGAGTCACCTATATTTAAAATAAACGCAACTAGATAGTTAATAGACAATCACTACATGATTGGCTGATCAGATAATTGCATGAATGAATAGGTGTTCAAGTGTTCCTAACAAAGTGCTCTGCGAGTGTATATTCATGCTTTCTCACTTTCATGAAGGGTGCCAATATTTCTGGAGTTGACAGTAGATTTACCAGTTATACCAAATTTCCTTTCTTCATTATTTTCCTTGAACAGCCACAAGACATTATTTAAACAGCCTACTAACCCGGGAGAAGAATCGGGAGAAGATGGGAGGATTTCAGGTTTGAATATCACCTGAAATATTTATGATCGTTCCAAATGCTTATTTGTGGGTAAGCATAACACTATAAAGATGGTCAGCATGATCAGTGTAATTCCTTCATATCTAGTCGCAAATTAATATGTTCCTTAGTTTGTTTTAACCACATTATATTGGCTACCAGCTGTTACAGTGAGAAGTATTATCAGGATCATGTAATGCTCTTGTTTCTGTTTGAAAGCTAATAGCCAGCTTGGCACACCCTGATCACTGGGATATCCAGCAGACAGCTAACAAAGTACTGGAGGTTTACTGCAATAGTAGATAAAACCATATCTACTTTTCTTTTTTTTAAAAGATCATATGTAATTTTCCCTCTATTACTAGATGTAGTACATCTACTCCATTACTATGTATTTAGAATTATTTTCATAGAACTGTCAAAAGGTATCTCATGGCAACCTTATTAATATACCAAGATTGGTGGATGGTAGATCATGCTTAAATGATTAACTAAAAAATTTGTGTCATCATTGCTCCTACTATTGTCTGAGATCCACTTGAAATGCATGAGCGCATCACACTTATCACTATATAAAATGTACAGATTGCAATTCAATTTTTTACACAGCATATTTCTTCATCCACCCCCAAATGAATCACTAGCTATGCCACTGGTGCAGTTATTTAAGATTACTGATCAAGAATTCTAGTTACACCACACACACACACACACACACACACCCATGTAATCTGTCCATCATCCCTAGGAACCCAACAACAGGAAACACACATCCAAATAGTACACTGAGGACAAATGTAGAACATATAGGAGCAAAGAGGAGAGTCAAGGGGGAGAGAGAGTGTGCTAAATGGGGTGACAGTCGTATCTGCAGTGATATTAGTGTAATCACAACTGAGAACCCATCTATACGCACATATTTTGAATGTAATCAGTCAGTAATACACAGTCTTACCTTGGTTTACTGTATGGGTCCTTAGAGCTGAACCAGCCTCTGTGTCTTGCCTCTGCAGCTGGCTGAGCATGACCACTTTCCACTTTTTCAGCCCGTGCATATGAGAACAAGCCTCGCTTCTTCTTGCCTTGAACTTCTATCTCGCTTACAGACACAGCAGTCTCCACCACTGTCTCATCGGCCATCAACCCAGTATTATCCAGTGCAGCAGCAATGGCAGCCTTCTCCTCCTCTCCTGGTTTGTCAAAGGACCAGCGGCGGCCGTCTATAGGCCCTCCGCCCTGCTGCTCCTCTTTACGGCGAGAGAGGTTCTGCAAAGATAAAGAGAGTGCAGAACCCTTCTGCAGCAGCCCTACTGCAGGGAACTGCAGGTCAGGCTTGGATTTAGACTCCACTTTAGGCTGCAGAGTCTGAAATTCTGAACTGGGTTGAGGTTTGATTTCTGGGGGCTGGGTGGTTTGGGCCTGAGTAGGTTTGCCTTTCTGTGGTGGGCTAGTCTGAGGAGCATTTAGTGATTCTTGTTGGGTCTCTGTCTGTGGCCTAGGATGTTGTAGTACCAGTGAGGGGGGTTGGTGAGTAAGAGGAGATGTCTCCACTGGATTTCCATTTACACAGACAGAGGGCAGGAGAATGGGGGCATCACTGTCAGTGGTCAGGGAAAGAGGCACTGGGATGCTAAGGTCACACTCCTCATCAAACACATATCTAACAGGAGAGACTAGTGGTGAGGGGGCTACTGTGTGCTCTGAGAGAGAGAGAGAGAGAGAGAGAGAGAGAGAGAGAGAGGAATTAAAAGCCATAGAAAGTGCATGTGTACTTGTCTTTCAATATTTATGAAGACCAAATGTCTATAGGTAACAAAAGATATCAAAATAAAAATCAAAATGATTGCCTTGGCCTTTTACTGGTCAGGAACAGAAATTTGGGATTAGTCTTTTTAAAGGAAATCTTTACATTTATAGTTCTATTTAGACTTGGAACAGAATAATGATTAAGGTTAAACAATGAATGGGGGACAGGTTACAGTTCACACATACAGCAATAACTGTGTGTGTGTGTGTGTGTGTGTGTGTGTGTGTGTGTGTGTGTGTGTGTGTGTACCTGGGCTGTTGTCTGCAGTAAGGTTGCTGCTGTTGCTGGGTGAATTGGAGAGGTCAGAGACCACTACACTGATGCCAGCAGTTGGGCTAAGGCTACCCCCTCTAGAAGATGACTCGCTGCTCTCAGAACCCAGAGATGTGCTAGAACGTGTGTCCGAAGACTTCCGTAACCTTCCGTGGAGGAAGTAACTCCTCATTTTACTCCTCCTCAACTCCCCTCCTTCGTCATCCTCATAGTCTTCCTCTCCACCACCATCACTTGGCAGACGGCCCCGCATGCGCGCCAATGCACCATAACCCCCAGGCACGATAGCTGAGGAGGACTCTTCATCCCCAGCACGCTTCCGGGCACGCATGCGCTCACGCAGCCTGATGAAGGCTGACCGAGGTTTGTCCTTCATGGAGAGGTCATACATGCTGGCCGTCAGGTTATGGCGAGTGAACTGCACCGTTAGCTGAAGCTCCCCTCTTTCTTTCTCCTTTTTGCCAGTTTTAGAATGAAGCTTGTACCATCTGGGGGAGAAAAGACAGCTTAGAAGGATGAACTTAGAAAAAGTGGATGTACAATTGTTCCTTCTTTTTCCTTCCTTCCATTATATATGTTAACATACTGTTCTAAAAAGGGGTACAGGCATTAGTTAAGGTTAAACTAGGTTTTGCATCAACCCCATACCCCAGTGTGCTCAATTTCACAATACATGTATTTTAAGAACCTTACAGCCTACACCTCTGTGCAGAATCTAGCTCCCTTTTAATGTACATTTAAAAAGGTGGTTGTCCACCAATCGTAGGGTTGGCGGTTCGATTCCCGGCCCACATGCCTCTACATGTTGAAGTGTCCTTGGGGACACTTGATGGCAAGCTAGCACCTTGCATGGCAGCTCTGCAATGTGTGTGTGTGAGAATGGGTGAATGAGAAACAGTATAAAGCACTTTGTAGAACCGCTAAAGTTAAAAAAGTGCTATATAATTGCAGACCATTTACCATTATATGCTTTCCAGAGACTTTTAATTTTTTGTTTTCTAACTTGTGATTAAAAAATCCTGAGAATTTTATTCTGTAGCAAATTCAAGAGTGAGTTCAACATGTCCTTCAAAATCACAGAATGATTCAATAAAGCCTCAGACTCCTATTTCATAGAGCTCCATAGAAGTTTTTTTTTGTTTGTTTCACAGGGAAACAGAGGACATGCTGACATATTTTATAGCTAGACATCATTAGTGGAGGATTGTATACATGTCATAAAAACAGCACTTATCCTCATATCCGATCCAGACAACTTTGTACTTGTACCTTGTTACACCAGTTAATGAATACTCCTACTAAGGGCTGAATTGATGCAGGGGCATGGACACAGAAGCAAATATTTTACTTTATAAAAACACATCCTGTGCATAAAGCCACATAATTAA
Source organism: Stegophilus panzeri (assembly GCA_024331685.1). Lineage (NCBI taxonomy): Eukaryota > Metazoa > Chordata > Actinopteri > Siluriformes > Trichomycteridae > Stegophilus > Stegophilus panzeri. The sequence continues at coordinate 21,155,317 of JANDJT010000169.1, read as the reverse complement.
CCAGCTGAGACATATGATGACTATCTAAGGAGGAAATGTAAGAAATCTATCATGACCTAGCTGAGATGACCTATCAGTTGCACCTACTGTATGCATAAGCACATCATACACAATATTATATGATGGTAATGCTCAGAGATGTACTGATGAACCCAGGAGTGATTAGATCTGCAAAGAAGGAAAAGTTGGAGTAGATCAATAACACAGAAAAGGCTGGAACAATATCATGTGAACCAACTCAGTCAATTGCTTAGTATTATTAACTAGCCCATGATGAAGCCTCAAGATGAAAGTTAGAAAATTTGCTGATGCACTTCGTGTGTCACTGCCATTTTGATCGTACTTACATAATGTCTCTTTAAAAAGAAAAGCATTACCTCCAAACCTTTGTAGGACCTCTGTAAACATAACTTTAAAAATGTTGGTTGTTAACTATAAGATAGGTTCATTTGTTTTTAAACAAGGTTTTTTTTTTGTTTTTGTTTTTTAATGTACACACAAGGTTATTACACATCATTTGAAAGCTTTCATCTCGAGTATTTGATTATGTCACCACTAAGCTAAAGTGACAGCCACTTATTTATTAAAAATTATTGATTTCTTATTACAGATATGTATAATTAACCCTATGCAGACAGAAAAAGTTACTTGTACCAAATCTAATGCATGATATGACACTAAAACAATTATTTATTTAAAAAAAAAAAAAAGAGGCTACATTAAGTTATAAACAAACATCTCTAATGATTATTTTCCATCCATCCATTTTCTGTACCGCTTATACGACAGGGTTAGACAGGGCAGCCTGCAGCCCATCCCAGACCACAAAACTGTGGACAACCTGTACATCACAGGACACACACACACACCAATTTGGAAATGCCAATCAGCCTACATCACATGTCTTTGGACTGGGGGAGGAAACTGGCGTACCAGGAGGAAACCCAGAAGCAGTGGGAGAAAATGCAAGCTCCGCACACACATTGTGGAGGCAGGATTTGAATCCCCAACCCCGGAGGCATAAGGCAAATATGCTAACTAATCAAGGCACCGTGCCTCCCCAATTAAATAATGTAGAAAAATTTTATGTTATAAGGATATTGGTGTTTTTATGAAACTTTAGTAGCATTCATAGTTAATAGACTTAAAAGATTGTATTTCACATTTTGGACTATTTCTATTAGTGCATTCATTATTAAATACTTATACATGGAACTAGCTATAAAATTACTCCATTTTTTTTTTTTGTGATTTCTTGATTTTGCTGGGGCTTTTTTCAATTGCAACGTGGAGTTTTTTTGCTTTTTTTTGCAGAAAACTACTTGAACTGGCGTAATTGCAATTGCAAGAAATTGTTTTGCATGGTCTTTCACAGTGATGTTTGTTGGTAAATGAGACCTTTTAGCTGAACTCATGTTTGACGCACATGAATCGAAGAGAGTTTTGGCTGAATGCACGTTGTGATGATGTCACATGACATTTTGGCACAAATCTGCGGAAAAAAATTGCAAGCTCCTCCGAATATTGCAGAGTTTGTTTGATTTTGCATTCATTTCTGTGATCACAAAATCATATGACACAGAAAATAAGATATGTAACATTTCTCTTACATACATACACTTTTTTTTTTTTTTTTTTTTTTTAAAACAAAGGTAGATCACATTTTCTTCAAAACAATATGATGGATAAAAGCAGTAAACCCCATCTCATCAGAGCATTTGGTTGACACCCAAGATAGTGCTTTAACAAATTAATGTAGACATTACCTGGGTTTGTCATTCATGCCTTCTTTGTCCTGCTAATTAAATGCTAACTTTACTGTACACTTACCTGTGGGTGAAATGGCATATGGCTTCTTAGACTTCTTATCTTTCTTTAGGCAAGTTGTGTTAAAATGACTCACTGTATAGCCCAGCTATATACACATGCAAAAATGTTGACATAACCAGCATCAAAAGCTCAATTTTATGCTTATCAGCAGTATTGATCTGCACAACTGTGCAATACACAGTACAGTACAATACATTGCACCCTTGGTAAATATGAGCAAAGAAGGCTGTGAAAAATTGTCTATTGTTTAACCTATTGATACTTTGTTAAAAAAAAACTGCAAACAAAACAAGTTCATCCAAAAAAAAAAAAAAACAACCTTTGTTAAATGTGAGCTACAATTATTGGCACCCTTTGTGCTACCACCCTTTGCCAAGATAACAGCTCTGAGTCTTCTCCTATAATGCCTGATGAGGTTGGAGAATACATGGCAAGGGATCTGAGACCATTTCTCCATACAGAATCTCTCCAGATCCTTCACGTTTCCAGGTCCATGCTGGTGGACTCTCCTTCAGTTCACCCCACAGGTTTTCTATGGATTTCAAGTCAGGGGACTGGGACAGCCATGGCAGGACCTTGATTTTGTGGTCAGTAAACCATTTTTTGTGTTGATTTTGATGTATGTTTTGGATCATTGTCCTGCTGGAAGATCCAACCACTGACCATTTTAAGCTTTCTGGCAGAGGCAGTCATGTTTTCATTTAATGTCTGTTGATATTTGATAGAGTCCATGATGCCATGTATCCTAAAAAAATGTCCAAGTCCTCTGGCAGAAAAACAGCCCCAAAACATTAAAGATCCACCACCATATTTAACCGTGGGCATGAGGTATTTTTTCCATATGGCTTCCTCTCTGTTTATACCAAAACCACCTCTGGTGTTTATTGCCAAAAAGCTTTATTTTGTTTTCATCGGACCATAAAACCCGATCCCATTTGAAGTTCCAGTGATGTCTGGCAAACTGAAGACGCTTGAGTTTGTTTTTGGATGAGAGTAGAGGCTTTTTTCTTGAAACCCTTCCAAACAA
>JANDJT010000169.1:21108563-21145683 GCA_024331685.1 Stegophilus panzeri | reverse complement strand
GTATATGTATATATGTATATAAATATATATGTTTGTTTGTTTGTTTGTTTGTTTGCCCTTTATTTAACCAGGAAGATCCCATTGAGATATCACAATGTCTTCTTCCAGGGAGAACTTGTCAAGATGGCGGCACATCGAGTTTCACACAGAGATAATCACAGAAAACAATACCCATAGAAAACAATTAATAAGAATAAAATCAAGAAACACTTACAAGACTCCTTTAACACCATTTGCAAAAGCCGTTTAAAAGTACTCAGAGATGGAAATATCTCTAGTTTTACTGCATATTGCAGATTGTTCCAGGCCCAGGGAGCATAAAAAGAAAAAGCATGTTTGCCAAATTCTGAGTGTACCTTTGGGTCTTTTAACCGAAGGTGTAATTGAGATCTAATACAATAACTATTTGTATAAAAAGGTAAGAGATTAGAAATTTACCTAGAAGTGCCTTAGCAATGAACATATACATTTGCAATTTCCTCCTATGATGCAAAGATGTCCATGCCAGTGGTTCTTATAATCAGATTAAAATTCATTTTAGATCAAATTATGCAGGACTGGAGTCAAAATTGATTCCTGCAGAGATTTCTAGGGTTCTTTCTAGTAGTTCTTTTTTGGTCTTGTCTCAGTAATCATTTAATTTCCAACATGATGTGCAGAAAAATATGTCTACAGTAGAAGTATGTGAAGAAGATAACGGCACAGAATTACATGACTATAAAAATGATAAGTATTGTGTTACTATTTGCTGCCATGCAATTCTGTATTTTATGTTTACACAAAATGGTTGTCATTCCATGGGATTTTTATTTTATTTTACATATACTCTTTATTTGTTTCTTTCTTTCTTTTTTCTTATTTTCTTCCTTATTTCTTTTCTCTGTCCTTACAAAAGGATGTATAGAAAAAAATAAACAATAGAAAACCATGGTCAATTCTGACTTGTCAATACTAATCTCTAAATATTGCAGTATGAACAGGAGCATTGCAAAAAAGCAGACAGTTGAGGCAACACCCCCATCACCATGTAAATCTAATTCTACTCAGCTCTTTAATGGCCTTAATTTAATATAAAGGTCTGAGTCCACAGTGAGTGTCCTTGATTTAATCCCAATTAATAGAAACTATTCTTAGAGATGATATGTCAGTCTCTCCTCATCATCCACTCATTATCTGTGATCCATATCGTCCACAGCTGTTGCATAATAATCACCAGTTAGATCATAGACCATACATTCCCTCCTCTCTCCCTCTCTCTCTCTCTCTTTTCCTCACACTTATTCACTTAGCTGCTCACCTCTAGCTCACTCCCATATCTGTTTAATACATAATGTTTGGACAAATGTGTTGGTGTCAAAATATTCACACAGGCCACATTAGTCATCGTCCAAAGCACCCACCTGGTAACCATCAAAACAGATACAAAATTGGAGTTGACATCCAAAAGCACAGTGTTTGAGTAAAAATGAGCACAGTCACTTGAGAACCAGACCACACATATCTACATCTGACAAAGGATTCGTAAACAAACATTCATTCTTCCATATACACACTCTAATCCAAACATGGTTCAGTTCCAGCACCAAAGTGCAAATAGACCACTTACAGTCTAAACTGGGTAATTAGATCCTTAATCAGGGATCAGAACCACAGTGCTGCACTACATAATGAAATTCCACACTCTTATACAAACACGCATCGGCGCGCACACACACACTGACCTAATCAACACTTATTCACAGCGTTGAGCAGCTGTCACTGCTATGATCCCTGCCATTCAGGCACACACATATACAAGAGTTGACAACATAACGAGGACCAAACAATATAGTAATGTTAATTAACTGGAACGCCATTTGCCCTTCTATAGCAGAACTTGAAAAACTGTCATATACATCCTGAAATGTGTAATGGAATATTGGACCATTATTCCCTTATTTTGAAGAAGGTTAAAGGTTCAATAATGTCTGATGATGGGGGAACATACAACACACCTGGTTGTGTAAAAGGACTATATACAGTATGTACAGTAGTAATGATTCATAAGAGATGGCTACTAATACCCTGTTTAACAGCTGCCATAGACATTGTGGGTCAATGGCATCTTTTGGCTTTGGTGTACTTTAAATGTTAAAAAAAAAATTTAAACTTCCAAATGTAATCAAAAAGAATAAACACAACTCGTCAGATGGTAGCTTTTTTTTCCATTGCTCAGACATTATGGTGTCCTTATTGCCAATTCATTGCAAGAGTCGGCTCACATGGACAATTCTAAATGGTTAGGTAAGTTAAAACTGCTTGGTAAGGGATTGGTAATCACACATTTTTCGATTTAATGCACATGAAATCCAATTAGATAGAGTTGGCTTATTAGTCCAGGTTTGACTCTCACTATAGCAGGTGCAAATTTACCAAGCACATTGATACTTGTGTCTCAAGTGATTTCTGAACAGCTTCAGCTTTGTGGAGTTCAATAAAGTACAGTTTTTGCTGAGATTGAGTTACAGGTATAATTCTTCAATAATGCTTGAAACCACTCTCTCTGTTATTGAGCTTCAGATTTTCGAGAGTTTTCATCATAAATCAGCTTGTGCACTTTTTGGCATATATTTGTAAAGGCTGTTCTCCTCTCTTTTTTGTGTGTGACTGATGCACACGTGCAGCTAAACCACTCTGGATATATCACAAATGTCAAAATGTCCCTCCGATTTATAGCTGACATACACTGCTAATTTGTGATTCGACCTACGTGAAAACTCTTTAATAGTGTTGCATTTTTTTTTCAAAGATAAAGATGAATTTCAATAATTGAATTCAACTAATCTCAACTAATTGAGCTACTCCGTTATTCACTAGAATTGAATATGATTGAATTTATGATTGAAAAGGTTTCAAATGATGATGCTTTTCTCACATTTGACTATGCCACACCACAAAAAGCCATGCAATAGTATTTTAACACGTCACTAAAATCATGTTTCAGAATTGTTAGGACACATTTATCCCTTTTATTCTTTTAATCATTGACCTGTAGCCATTCTCATCTTTAAGAAAAACAGTCGACTGCTTTGGTAACCAGATGAATGTGTGCAGTGAATGAAGAGTGGGTGTGGATTATCCTCACAAGGATAGTAAGACAAATATGTATGTGAGTGTGTCTGCGTGCACAGGGGGTCATATTTTTATATCTTGGTGGGGTCCAAATGTCCTTACAAAGACATTGTAAACAGTTAGTTGTGGGAACATTTGGCGGGGCCCACATACACATTCATCCCGTTACCTAAGCAGTAGTATCAGGGTTGTGGTGGTGTTTACAACAACTGCAGGGTTTGGGTTTTTTTTAACTGAAAGAGGTTATTGTGTGGTGGTACAGCAGCTACAATTGCTGCCTCACATCTCCAGGATCCAGGGTTTGATCCTGAGCTCATGTGAATGTCTGTGTGGAGTTTCTGTACATGGTTCTCCCTCTGTCTGTGTGGGTTTCATCTGTGTTCTCCGGTTTCCCCCCACCTTCCAAAAACAGGCCAATAGGTGACTTGACTAAAATAAATTGCTGCTAGGTGTGAATGATTGTGTGAACGTGTGTGCATGGTGTAATTAGTGCCCCATCCAGGGTGTATGTCTGCCTCACACATATGGCTCCTGAGATCCCTGAGGCTCCAGAACCACCACAAGTCTGATCAGTAAATAATATCTGACAGTTTTTAACTTTTGGGGACATTTTACGGGGCCTACACATACACAAACACCTACACACATCTCTGTCTAATGGGGTCAACTACTGGGGTTGCCTGTATTGGGGGGAGGTGGAAAGTGAGATATAAAAGCCACTGGTTGTATGGATAGCGTTTATCACAGTCATGAATGTGAACTGTGTATTATAGACTTATGCTGAGTTACTATAGAAGACAGTCAGGATGTGAGAAACTTTTTGAGAATGTGGAGTAGCCTATGTGGTCCACCCTCAACACAATCACCTGTGCTTTGGTTGTGCACTTTGTCCTGTAGTGTGCTGCTTGCAGTAATAACAGATTAGGAGATATGCCTAGTGTCCAACCAGAGCCTCCAGAGCCGCGGCTGTTCTCTGGCAGCACACATTTGTTTGACGCAGCTGAGCATATGCTGTGCGTCTCTCTGTTTCAGGGATTATCAATGGTGTCGTTTTACGAGCTCAGGGCTGCGCACTTCTCTTTGAATGGTTTAACTCGATTTAAATTTTAATTATCCGCTAAACTGTGCGCGGAAGCCATTTGTGGGAACGAGTGGTGGCTCAGCAACCTCTCATGTCAATCATCTGATAAATGACCTTCTCATGCCAATCCGCACTCTCCCTCAAAGGCACAATAAGGGGCAATATTAGCAGTCAAGTATTCATTAAGAACAATAAACATAAATAAAGTTAAATAAAGAGTTATTTAAACAAAACAAAAAATCCTTTAAACTGACAAAAAAAATTATGCCTGTGTGACCTCCACCATAGCCTAAGGAGGAAGTTTTCCCCATCTTTGACTGTGCTGCATCACAAATGTGAATAAATCTCTTTGAAACAACACTTGTCGACCGAGTAGGCTGATTACTCAAAATATAACTTATCAGGCACTTACAGTGCTGTGAAAAAACTTATTTGCCCCATCCTGATTTCTTCTGTTTTTGTGTATCTCATGTACATGAGTACAGCAAAAAAGGTCTCGTTTACTAACAAACATCACTGCAAAAGACCATGCAAAACAATTTTGTGCAATTGCAATTTTGTCAATTCAAGTAGAAACTAAAAACTAGTAAAGAAGTGAAAACTCCACAAGTTGCATCGCAAATTTTGAAGAAAAAAAAAGCCACAGCAAAATCAAGCATTTTTGACCACAACAATCACAAACAAACTCAGCAAAATCCTGTATGGACTGATTAACTACATTATCCTGGTCTAGGTAAACAACTTCCTCAAATCAATGTAAAGTTTTATTCCACTGTCTGACAAGCCTATGTGTGCTTTTTAGTAATGTAAAGCTGTTGTGCTTAATGAGATAGCTCACTCTGTGGCCCCTAATGAGAGAGCCCATTGTACGCCTATATGTGTAGCAGCCATTTTCTTACTACAGTTTTTGACATGCTTCCGTTCTGAAATATACCTACTTGATAACAACTGTCTCTGTGTAACAAGAAGAGATGTCATTACAGATTTTAGTTTCCAAGTGCCTTAATACAATTGATATTATCAATGACCAGTGTTGGGTAAATTAAACAAAAACAAAAAAATCCACTACAGATTACTAATTACTACTTTAAAATTGTAATTTGATTACATTGCTGATTACTGCATGTAAAAAGTAAGCAGATTACTAATTACTTTACTTTGAAGTTACGTTCAAAACCTGTCAAACCTATAAAAATACACTACAAAGTGAAACTCATAGTTCTATTAGTAATTTTAGCGTGTGTCAATGTATGACATGATCAGAAAAAGTTGGATTTATCATAACACTCATCTCAGGTGTTGTCACTGTTTGTACGACTACCCGACCGATAAAATATAAAACTTTTCTAACTAGGCTAGTTTGGTATCGCTAGCCAAGGGGAGGCACAGCTAAACTATCATTATATGGGTTTAGCTGCTACAATATTTTATCTTTCCTTATGCTCTGCTCATATCATGATCACGTAAACTGGAACTCATAGACATTTACACACCTTGTTTGCCTGCTCTGCATCAGAGGATGTTTCTGTTTCAGTTTCTACCCATTTACTGGTTAAAAAAAAAATCGGCATATATCCATTTTTCCTCACACTGACTGTGTAAGTTAGCATTTGGCAGAATTGAGAGATATCAGCCAATAAGACAAGAGTGTTTCCATATATTTTCCTGTAAACCCTGCCTGACTGATCTCGCCTCTGTTCACTTACAACACCACCCTCTTCATTGATGTTCAGTTACATAGTGACAAAAAGTGGAGAATAATTCGGGGCTAAAGGAAAAATCTTAGGGGCTACAAGCCCGAATGCCTAGGCCATGCAAAACGTGATTTATTTTAAAAATGCATTTTACTTAATATTGTTTTCTTAACAATAAATTTGTAATGCAAGTAACGTAATTTTATTGACATCAGTAACTGTAATCAAATTACATAAATTTATGATGTAATGTGTTACGTTACTGCGTTATCAGAAAAAGTAATTAGAAGACAGTAATGCGTTACTTTGTAACACCGCTCATCTCTGTATTTCTTTGCAAATTTCAATCTGGCTTTCTGATTCTTACTGATGATGAGTGGTTTGCATCGTGTGGTATGGCTTCTATATTTCTGCTCTCAAAGTCTTCGAAGCACTTTTTTAACACTGTACTGTTTCTACATGGTCTAAAAAAAACTCCCAGATGTCTCATTAATAGTCTTAAACTGTTGCAATCACAGAATTATCTCATGAATAACAGACAATAAAAACTACAGTTTACATTTCTATTCCGTGCTTATGTTTCATTTTGCCTGCAGAAGGGATTAACCTTGAATAAGGCTCCAATGTTAGAATGATAATGGGACGATCTGCCAATGAGGCAGCACTGTTTAAATAACAGCTTAGATGGAGCAGAGAGACCTCTAAGCTAGATTTCAGAGTCCATTATGACATGGATAAAGCAGACCTATTGGGGAGGTGAGAGGTCAGGGTGCGAAGATCACTGGGTCTGTGGTCATGATCATGGGTGGTCAATCTGTCTCCTGATAGCATCTCAAGCACTAATACTTGTTGTTCCTGAACATGTGTGTGTACGTCCGTGTGTGTGTGTGTGTGTGTGTGTGTGTGTGTGTGTGTATGTGTGTGTGTGTTTGTACATTTTGATTTGCAAACAAAGCACACTCACGTGTGTGCCCACAATCAAGTGTACACACACTCATCTTCAGCATTTCTACTTAGAGGTCTATTGTCATGGTCAAGGAGGCTGAAACCAGACAGAAATAATCAATCCTGCTGAAGAACTGGCTTAAATTCTAGAATGTGTATGTTTGGCTAACACCACACCACTACTGATCAGGAGGTCATGAATTCAAATCCCAGCATTGCCAAGCTGCCACTGCTGGGCCCTTGAGCATGGCCCTTAACCCTCAACTACTCAGTTGTATTTTACAAAAAAAAAAATTAGATAAATATAAAATGTATTGTTTTTTTACTCTGGATAAGGACATCTTTTTTTTGCCAAATGTGAAATTCTGTTCATTGATGCATCTGGGTAAAGACTTAGGCATAACAATCAGACAATCTCTCACTCACAGACCCATAGTTAAAGGTAGGTAAACAGCATGTGTGGTTGAATCTGAATCTTCACGTATCTTTCATTGTGTTCCAGATTTTTCAGTGAAAACAATTCTGACATCAAAGTCAGTTTGAGCATTAGCAAGAGACTGTTTGCTGTGAGGTCAGGATAGGCTGCAATATACTGATTGATAGATGCAGTTATGTTGGGACAACAATTATTTCAGTATAATAATGCTATTCATTTTTTTCTTTCCTCCCACTATGTTAATGGTTGAGTTGAGACCTCCTGATTGATTCTAGAACATTCATCATTGAGCTAACGCTTCAGGGCAAACATAATTAGACTGAGAAATAAGTAAATAAATTGATAAAGTAAATGAATGCCTTGAAGTTAATTAGCCATTTTCAACTTTCTTTGTTTGCTAAAAGGCAACATTTGTCTCATTCCTGTCTTTAATTAGCTGTAGTCTGCAGGCTGAAACTGTGCACATACATTTTAATTCAACAATTTCTTTAAAGACAAGATGATGACTAGATGAAAATACAAATCATGTTCAGCCTAATATAGCTAACAATTAATGGAATTATTAATATATTTTAACCACATATAACATTTATAAATGAAATCAGGTAATTCAGATTGTTTTTAAGTATGCAGTGTACTTTTGTTTATTGTTATAGATAACCCTATGCTTAACAGTCATACAATATTAGAAAACCACACTGACAAGCATCTGACATGATTTAATATCTCACATTATTTAATGTGTAATGAAATTTTAATTGGTGATAATAAGCTTGTTATCTGTATTAATACCATAGTCCCTATTAGCAGCATAATTCATTTAAGGTTATGGTGGCCATCTATTTTGATATCATGTGAATATAATATAATATAATATAATGTAATGTAATGTAATGTAATGTAATATAATATCTAGGGCAGGGAAATGCAAGGAAGAATTTACAGAACAGATCTGAACATGGTTCTGTAAAGTCTATGTTTTTATTGATTCTTTTTTTTTTTTTTAATTTACTGTCAAGAGTGTAATTATTGTTAAACATCTTAGATATTGTTCATCTGGAGTTGTCAATCCACCACAGGTGGGTCAGAAACTGAGAACCCAGAAAAAAAAAATCCACAGGAGCATGAGAAAAACACACAAGACTCTCACTATCCACTGCGCCGGATCTTATTCAATATGGCAATATTGTCCTCTTATATTTACATCAAGGGCAACTATGGTGTTAAGTCAGAGAATCAGAACCTACAAGTGCCCAAACCTGTCTCCTTTAATGATCTAGACCTGCCACTGCATGTGTGACTTTGACCATGTACCAGAAACAAGGAATACCCTCATGTGTCAGGGCTAATCGAAGAGTGTCTGCAGGAATAGGCTATTAGAATTTGTTTAGTATAAAGCCTTTTGTCATTCAAAAACAAGAGCCTCAGCCAAGGTCAAAGGCGAGGTTGTGTGCGCATTAATCAGCAGGATTTTAAAAGATCGTTTATGAAGGCGCGGGCCCAGGACGCGCCTGGAGACAGAGACACTTATTTTAATCTATCTGGACAGCATGCTTGCCACTCTCTCGCCCATCGCCCTTGATTGTTGATTGATTTGTGTTCAAACATGTACATCGCCGTGACCCAGAGCGCTCTTTGCATGTCAAATGTGTCATTAACTCCACTGCTGTTTCCATCTTAACAGCATGTAATCTGCAGACTGTATGGGAAAAGACGGAAACAGTTTAGGAGTAACAGTGTCTACCACAAATGGCACCCTTTATGATACACTTACTGAGCACTTTATTAGGAACACTGTACTAATACTGGGTGGCGCCTCTCATTGCTCTCAAAACAACCTCAATTCTTCATGGCATGGATTCCACAAGATGTTGGAAACACTCCTTTGAGACTCTGGTCCATGTTGACATGATCTCATTACACAATTCCTGCAGATATTACAGGTGCACATTCATGCTGTGTATTTCCCGTTCTACCACATCCCAAATGTGTTCTACTGGAGCCATTGACTGGGAAGGCCACTGAAGAAAATGAACTCATTGTCATGTTCATGAACTCAGTTTGGATTGACTTTTGTTTTGTGACATGGTGCATGATCATGCTGGAAGTAGCCATTAGAAGATGGATAAATTGTGGCCATGTGGCCATGCACATGGTCAGCAACAACATTCAAATAGGCTGTGACATTCAAATGATGATTGATTGATATTAACAGGCCCAAAGTGTATCAAGAAAACATTACTCACACTATTACACCACCTTCACCAGCTTGGACTGTTGACACAAGGCAGGTTCAGTCCATGGATTCATGCTGTTGGCACCAAATTCTGACCCTATGATCTGTGTGCCTCAACAGAAATTAAGATTCATCAAAGCAGGCCATGTTGTTCCAGTCTTCAACTGTCCAGATTTGGTGAGGCTGTACCCACTACAGCCTCAGCTTTCTGTTCTTGGCTGACAGTGGAACTCGACTTGGGCTTCTGCTGTTGTAGCTCATCCACCTCAAGGTTTGATGTGCATTCTGATATGCTTTCCTGCTCACCACAATTGTACAGAGTGGTTATCTGAGTTACTGTAGCCTTTCTTTCAGCTCGAACCAGTTTGACCATTCTCTATTCATCTCTGTCATCAACAAGGTGTTTCCTTACGCAGAACTGCCATTAACTAGATGTTTTTTTATTTATTGCACCACTCTGAGTAAACTTTAAAGGACCGTTGTGTGTAAAAAATCCCAGGAGATCAGCAGTTATAGAAACACTAAAACCAGATGGTTTGGCACCAACAATCATGCCACAATCAAAATCACTGAGATTACATTTTCCCCCATTCTGATGGTTGATGTGAACATTACCCGAAGCTGCTGTCCCGTATCTGCATGATTTTATGCATTGCACTGCTGCCACATAATTGGGTGATTAGATAATTACATGAATGAATACGTGTACAGGTGTTCCTAATAAAGTGCTCGGTGAGTGGATTTTACAGTTAGGCAGCATCAGAGGTGTTTCTAGTGGGCAGTCAACGCATGCAATTGCTTGGAGCCCCGCATACTGTGAGGGCCCCCGAGGGCTGATCATTTAAATGATCAGAAATTTTCATCTTAAAATAATTCGTAGCATCATAGCAGCAACCCCCTTAAAACAGGGCCCCTTTGTGGGACTCTATCTCGTTTGAGGACTCGTTTATGCTCCTTATCCATCCCTCTACACTCGAGCTTTAATTCCTGAAAATGAATCTGAAAATGAACCTATCTGGCAGCCAGAAGCATAAGGGAAAACAAGAGGAGGAGGAAAAGAGGAAGCAGCAGTTGTAAGTAATGGAGAGAATGACAAATGAATTGGGCTATGAATAATTAAAGACAAACAAACCCACATCTAGTTGTCAAATTTTAGTTTTATTTTACTTTATTATAACATGAATTCCTGACAATAGTTAGCTAGGGTTAGCATGTTTTGAGTAGTGTTAGCAGTTCTTAATGTGGGCTGAAATGCAGTAGGTACTGGGAATGATGTGCACAATATTGGCAGCACCGCTTGGCAAGTACCGGTACCATGTCTCTTGCTCCCATGACTCAAAACATTACAGTAGTTAATATGTCAGCTTCTCCCAGGGGTGTAACCTGGCCTGGGCATTCAGGACTGTAGCCCCAAATATTTTTTTTTTCCAGTCCCGAATAATTCTCCACTTGGAGCGGTTTGTCACTACATAACTGAATCTCAGTAAAGGAAGACGGCAGTATTGTAATTTAGTATCTTCAGTGAAAGGAGTGTTGTATTTTATCTTCAGTGAATGGAGGCGAGACCAGTCAGACAGAGTTTACAGGAAAATACGTGGAAATACTCATGTCTTATTGGCTGACAGCTCTCGATTCTACCAAAAGCTAGCTCACAGTCAGTTAGTGTGAGGGAAAAATGGATATACGCTTTTTTGTTTTTTGTTTTTAACCAGTAAAGGGATTGTAAACTGTGTGATTGTAAAGGTGTTTAAATGTCTATATTAGTTCCAAGTTATGTGAACATGATAAGAACAGAGCATAAGAACAGATAATGTACTTTGCATGGCACTGTAGCAGCTAAACCCATACAGTGATAGCTTAGTTGTGCTTCCTCTTGACTAGCGACACCAAACTAGCTTAGTCTCATGTTATATAACCAAAAAGGTTTTATATTTTATCGGTCTGGTTGTCCTGTAAACAGTGAGAACACCCGAGGCAAGGTTTTATGATAAATCCAACCATTTGAAGAGTTTTCACATTTTTGAAGCAATTAGGCAGTAGTTTCAGGTGCCTTCCTGTATTTACAGGCTCTTAAATGTTACCTACTTCTACTGTATTATTCCTGTAAAGCAAATTGATTCTCTGATAGCTAGCATAGCCTATATAAAATGCTACCATCATTCCTGTGTGAAGTTAAAACCACTGCATGGAATCTCTCACTACCCCTTAAAGTTGTTAATAATAATAATAATATAGGGCAACTAATGTTGCTCCACACATATCTACATTTGCTACAGCTCAATATACCACTGAAATGGTATATAATGGGGCGTTCAGAATTATTTTTAAGCCTAATGACATTTTGGTGAGCAAAAAAAAAAAAAAACCTTATAAGGGGGAATCCTTCCTCTGTGGGATTGTAAGTGAGTCAGTTACAGTGTGCGTAGGCGGATGGACAATAGAGGCTATATCATCGATTCCCAATACTGGTTCTGTCTGCCTCCTGAGACACGTTAGCTATATCGATTTCACTATAATTTAACATTCTGTTTTTTCCTCTTCGTGCTAAATTATATTAATTTAAGCCACAGGTTCCCAACCCTGGTAAAGCAGGTAAATCTCTTAAATGTACAGAACTGAGGCTACACCAGGGCCAGGTTTAGTCTCATGTTATATAGCCAAAAAGGTTTTATCGGTCTGAAAGTCCTGTAAACAGTGAGAACACCCGAGGCAAGGTTTTGTGATAAATCCAACCATTTGACCATTTTTCACATTTTTGAAGCAATTATGCAGTAGTTTCAGGTGCCTTCCTGTATTTACAGGCTCTTAAATGTTACTTACTGACAGGGACCTGTCATTTAGGCTATTGAAAGAACTAGGTCTACAGCCTACATTGGTGTGCCTGTGATAGCTTAAGCATCACTTCAAACTTTCCTAATGCACACCTCATTGTCATTTTTCCCACACAAACGGCACCAGAATCATAAACAAATGCGAATATGTTGGTGGTCCGAAGTCAGCATTCAAAATGGACAATGTTTGAGAACTTCCGGTTAACGCTGAAGGGCTGAAACCATAAGGAAATAGGATTTAATCCTACATAGTGGAGCGTGGTGGGGGGTGACATTTAACTTGTTAATATTTTCTATCGTCGGATCAACAATAAGTTGTCCATTATTTTCCCTTTAAAGAAAAAGATAAGAGCAGGGTTGGCCCAGGGGCTGCGCTCTGCTCCTATATGCAAAGTGACAACCAATTATAAACGCTGAGTGAGGGTAACGACGTCGTGCCTTTCAGCGCCTAGATTAGCGTAATGACTTTTCAGCGCATCCACTGATTGAAATGTAACTGCCTTGTCCGCGGGCATAGCGCAAGAAATGGATATAACAGCCTCAAAGACAATCAGTAGTTATAAGACTAAGCATATGCACCCCACACCTTCTCATCCTAACCCATCACCTCTATTCTCGCTGTACATAGAAACTGTTACCTATGCAAGCCTTTATAAAGTGGAAAGATATGCATACACTGATGAAAAAATTATTAAATCAAGAACCGCTTCCAGCCAACATAAATTAGCATATTCAGGGTAAATATGCAGACCATTTACGATAATAAGGGGAGGATTATTCAATTCAATGAATGTTAAATAGATGGGGAAATTGTGTGTGCGTTATCTGCAATGACTTCTATTTATTTTCATCTCTCCCAAATTGGACTCTTCATATGAACCTTTTTGTAATTTTTTTCCCCCTGCTTTCTTTTTGCGGTCAATCTGAGCGCGTGCGGCGCACTGCAAAGGTAGACCGCAATGCCTTCAGTCCTATAGGTCTATAGTGGCGCTGCGCCCTGCGGGATAAACGCTTTTCATTATACACCACCCGAGATTATTGCCCAGATTAACGCGTCCAATATGCATAATAACAAAATAAGATAATACATTTTTAGATTAAATAAATATGGCCTCTGCGTAAAAAAAAAAAAAACCAAAAAAAACCGTTTTCTCCATATCCGCATGCCCCTTCTTCCTGCAGTCTCACAGAAGTTTTTACTTTAGCTGCTTCAAGTTTGAAGACACAATTCGGTCTACTTCAGTTTTGATGAGAGATGCTTTTCAGTTTCAGTTTTCTCCAAGTATTTAGTGAAGTGGTTTTTAATCCAAACCTTCCAAAGACAAATTCCTTTCTGCCGAACAATTAACCCTAACAGAACAAATAGCGTAATTGACCTTATTCTCCGTGGTTTAGCCTACTTAGAATGTCTACATAAAGCCCTTTGTTACGGGGAAGCATAGGATACTGAATACCAGAAATCTGTCACTGTTTTTATTTAAAAGTCTTATATAATAACTCCATTTCGCTCAACAAATGTATACAAATCGCCTTTATGTCGCGTCACATATTATGCAATATAAATTAGGTCTTAGTTTTCTGCCTGTACAATAGGCTGTGCTGCCATCTGCTGGATATCTTATGCACTGCACATAAACTAAGGACCAACATTTAAATTATATATGAATAAACTGGCCTCTTTTGTGGTGGATTTCACATTTCCTCCTCTGTTTCACTGCATATTTAGATTTTTTTTTTATTACAGTAAATTCTACTACACCATAAAATATTTTTTTGCAAGTGTGACTACTATGGTGACTACTAACCACAAATAAGTCCAGATGCTTCTAGACAGGTTACCTATGGTTTAAAATTAAGCAATTGACATTCTATCCTGCTCTATGGTATGTACAAAATGTTAATCAGACAAGTTAACAGCGCACTGACTATGAACAGTGACTCAAGTAACATCTGTATTTACATCTCTGGGAAAGACTTGGGTACATTTGAGTAAATTCAGTTGTGGCTGAATGCATGTATTCAATGACTGTGAAACTCATTATGTAAGGAAAACAGAAGGGCAACTGTTCTTCAGGTGAGTGAGAATGACAGTGCAGGAGGTGAGCCAACTCACAGCAAGAACAAGACTTCAATAACTACAGAGAAAGAGATAGTACTAGATTTGTAGTGCATACTTCTGATTATACATGCAAAACACATTTGAGAGTTCAATGGTGCAAAATACACAAGCATTGGTCTACTGACATGTGGTAAAAAGTGATATGGCGAGATGAGTCTTCCTTCACCATGAGTGCATGTGCAAATCATATGCTATATCCTACACAGTTACCAAATCTCAACCAATGGAAGATTTTGGACTCATGTGTTTGATAGCACTCTCCACCACCATCATAAAAACACTTGCCCTACCAAAATAGCTTAGGATAGGTCTTTCAGAAGAATTGTGCTCCATCCCTCCCCTACAGTTCCAATATTTGTAGAATCTTTGCCAAGGGATCTTGAAGCTGACCTGGTAAGGTGGCAACACCCTTCAATTAATTACCCATCTGTAGATTTCATTTCAGTCTTCGTATAGTGACATTTTTCCACACATATGTAATACAGTTTGTAAAAACAATTTGCTACACTATTGCCTTATCTTAATGGTTTAATAAAGTAATACATTTTCAAATGGCAATTTTATTCCTTTAATCAGGCGCTAATAATGCCTGCCAGCCAGTGCCAATATCGTCATATTTGTTAAAATTTTTCAAGCCATTGACAGTTGGGAACTAAACAAGCCCAGCTGGGCCCCAGACTAAGTGCTGCCCTCACCACCTCACCACATGGACCATCTTGTAGCATTTTACACTTCTATAACTTTGTATTTCTTTCTCAAACTCTACTATGACGGCAAGAAGTTGGGTCAAGGACGCATTACTTCATTCAAAATAATCTCGGGGTATGAGATTTTTATTGTCCACTGGAATCATGCTTGTGATTTACTGCTCCCTTATAAGCCTTTGAGGACAATTTCTAGTGACACATGAAGCTCTTAAAAGATGTTATAGTTTAAATGAAGTGTGTCTGTTGGGCGGTGGGGCGGGGGTTTGGCTGTGGGTTCAGAGGAGTTACACCCTGAAGTAAGATTCAATTTCCTTTTACTAGTGACCTGAATTTCCCAAAAAGACCATTAATCTAATGGTTCAGCCAGTTCTGTGTAGGAAAAAATTAAGATGGTAGATAGAACTGTGTGCATTAGGAGACAACAGATTCAAAGCCTTGGGCATGGTCTAACAAAGAGAGAGATGGAGGCAGGCAAACACACACACACACACACACATTTATTTATAAATAAGGATTCATTTGAATTGTATCGCCATATAGATAGCATGTCCAGATTAGATATTGCCCAAATCTTGGTTTAGAGAGTTCAATAGCCAATCCCTGTTTGAACAGTGAAAGTTTAAAAAAAAAAAAAAAGAATAAGAAACCACAGAGAAAAACAAGACTAAAATGAAAAAGAGAAAAGACACTATGTTAATCAGCATGCAATATAACAACAACAACAACAACAACAATAATAATAACAGTAGACAAACATGAAACCATGATGGTCCAAGCGAGTTTATGCTGGTTAGTGCTGTCTGGTGTTGGTTAGCTTGCACTGTGGTGATTAGTAAAACATTACTGTTAAATATGGCTTGCTGCAACCAGAGTGAGAGTAAGAAGCCGGAACAGGTGATAGGGTTCAAACCCAAGTTTATTATCTAAATCGTGATTCAGAGTCAAGGAAAAATTCCAATTGCCAGTACAATACAAGGTAAGTGAAACATAGGAAATCATAATTCAATGACAAAGTTCACAAAAAAAAATTAAACAGTAAAAAAAAAAAAGAGCATATGTAACAGCAAGTTGCCAGGATTGTGGTGGATACAGAGCCAATTCTGGGAACACCGGGTACATGGTGGGAGAATTCATTCTGAATTGGACACTAGTTCATCACAGGGCAACATGCACACACACACGCACACACACACACACACAATCACCCCTAAGGTACAATGTGTAACTATCAGCCTGTTAGTTAAACCCAAAATACCTGGAGAAAACCCACATGAACACAGGGAGAACATACCTGTGAAGCGGAAACCCTAGATCAACCAGGATCTATGGTAATGCAAAACAGCAAAAACAGCTGAGTATAATGAGACTAATGGCTACAAAAATAAATGAATGAAACACATTATTATTAAAATAAATAAAACATATTGAGCAATCAAGGCATTTAAATGGCAAGAAATTAAATGGCAATACATGGCACAATAATATACTAATGGATGTTAGGTAAGATGGTGACTGCAAATGTTCTGAGCATAAACATAAAAGCCTGCTTCATCACTTTCCTTCTTCACTCTTAAAATGATCAGTAATCCAGCACCTTCATTCATTTGTTCATCTTCAGTAACCACTTTATCTAAGTCAGGGTCATGGTGGCTTTCCTTCAGGTTCTCCATTTTTCTCCTACCTCCCAAAAACATTCTGGTAGGTGGACTGGGTACTTTAAATTTCCCCTAGGTGAATGAGTGAGTGCACAATTCCCTGGTCTGGCATCCCATCTAGGGTGCATTCCTGTCTCATGCCCCAGACCAGCACTTAATAATCTTACCCAAAGCCTCATAATAATTTACTCAAAAAATATCCATGAACATTTGAACATATAATCAAAATAATTAAAAAAAGATGTAGAAGAATAAACAATCCAAACATCAAGATAACTGTAATCAAAATTAAATAAATACAAAAATGACGGAACAGAAAATGCTATTACAGTCTGTATTATGGGGCATAATACAAATAATGTACTGGTGTTACATTCACAAACACATACTGAGAATTTAATAATTGTGATGTAAACTGGGGGAAAGAGAATGATGTTCTTTAGAAATCATCTAGTTTCCAGAAACCTTTCCAAGACAGTGTAGCATCATTTATGCTTATTGCAGCCCCTAAATTTTTTCACCAACTAAATTTTAAATCTAAACCTAAATATTCCAGATAATTTAGTGTAGCTATGTTGGTTCGCAGGCATGACCTAGTTTTTGAACATTACTTGGTTCCAGATGTAGTATAGTTTATGGACTGCAATGTAATCCTAAAGTGAAGTGGAAATAGCACGGCTGTGGACACAAATCACAAACTCTGTAGTCCATTTTCAGACTGACTGAAGCAGTAGGTTGAAATGAACGGACAGAGAATTTTCCACTTTGTCTGATGATGCCCTGCAGCCACAGCGCGCATTTATGTGCGCATGCAAGATGTGCATTTGTCGGCAGTAACTGGCTAATCTTACTTATAATAACTCAAGCTAAACAGTAGCACAACAGTGTTCAGAAGCGCGGAGGTCTAAATAATTAGTAAATAAATAGTTAGACGCTGTCTAATCCACGCGCTTATGGAGCCTGGAAGGGCGCTGAACGCGTGCTTTGTGGTGTTTGGTGGAGGGATTCAGAAGCTGAGAGGCGAGGACACCGCGGTCATCTTACCTGCCGTTTTTGCATCGATCTACGCGGTAGGAATAGTAGGAAATGTTTTGGTCCTTGTCGTAATGATACAAAATATAATGGTTAAGAAATGTGCTTATATGGATTGTCGTGATGCTGGCTAATCTCAGTGGAACAGACTTGTTGATCCTCGCAGTGTGCAGTTCGACCCGGGCGGTCACTTATCACAGTCGGACATGGACACTTGGACGTTTCGCCTGCCGGACAGCAGAGTGGTTCCAGCACGGCTGTTTGGCAGCAAAATCTCTCACACTGGCAGCCATGAGCCGAGCGCGATATCAGTTTGATTGTGATTCTCACCTCAAGCTAAAGAGAGTTCTCATTTCTGTTGGCTGTTTATGGGTTTTTGGGTTGGCGCTACCAGTCTTCGACGAGATGGTTTTTTCTAAGTTGCAGGTGAAGGGGAACTTCAGTCTGTGCGTCACCGAGTTACCGAGTCACTCCTCTGAATTCATGCACGTGTACAGTAAAATATACGCTCTTGTGGACTACGCCTTCCCGATCATGTTTTGCGCCGTGTGTCATGTGCGTGCCATCTTTCGAATCACACGTGGGCACGGGGCGCACTGCTGAGTGTCACTGCAGTTAACGCGCTTCTGCTGCTGCCCGAGTGGACAATATGGCCACCGTCCCCGCGAGACCTGCGAGCCCCCAGCCGCACTGCTCATCCTCGCTCAGGCGTGCACGTACCTGACCAGCGCATCGTCTCCTGCCATCCTCCTCACTATGCTTGTGGCTCTCAGAGACAACCTGAGCTGGCTGATGTGTCGGGGAGCATCATGGGAAGGGAAAACGGAGCGGAGCGCGATGGCTGTCGGTGCGCTGGACGATGGCATGATGATACACACTGATGCGCTCGGCAGACCTCTGCCTGATGTCGAGCATTTTTGGACCAGTCGGCGGAACACAGTAGTTCCAGACAACACCAACCCGTTTCCCTGGGAAGGACTGGAGCACTGCCATGCTGAACTCTGACAAGCATCAATGTAATAAAAAATATATATGTATATTAATGATAAGACTGGTATTACATGTAAAACATAAGCCCAGTAGCCTAATAGAATAAATGAGAATTATAATAAAATACATAAAAGAAGAATAAATGCATAGGTGTAAACTATTTGATATTCTGTCTGTTAGTATACTTAACACGCTTAATTAAAACTATGCAAATAATGTGGAAGTATAATGGTGATTACATTCCACTGGTGTTTGTTATTGTGTCTAATCTGATAGGGTTTATCTGTAATGTAGTGTTTAAAATCTTTGTGATTTTCAGACAGTGACTTGAAAAATGGCATATCTGAAACACAATATGAAAATGTTCACATATCTTGTTTACGCTTACTGTCTTCTGTATATGAGGTGTAGTAATGTGCAATTTTTGTTTGGTAAATTTGCCTTCTAAAATATGTAATTACCATATTAGTAGGTGGTATTACTATTATTATTATTATTATTATTATTATTATTCAAGAGTTATATATGTTATTTTACAAATAAAACAACATTTCAGTAAAGAATTTTTTAATAACTATTTTCTACTATTTTAGAATATTCCTCATGACGTTTTGAACACTTTTGGCATCTTCACCACCAGTTTCTTGAGGGAAAAAGTAAACTTGTATCAGACATTTGACCGCCCCAAAGGTTGAAGAGGGAGACAAACCTGTTAATATTTAGAGATGCCCATTTCCAGCTCTAAGAAATATTTTACTATAGTTTTTACATTAATAATACATACAAGAA
Organism: Stegophilus panzeri; assembly: GCA_024331685.1. Lineage (NCBI taxonomy): Eukaryota > Metazoa > Chordata > Actinopteri > Siluriformes > Trichomycteridae > Stegophilus > Stegophilus panzeri. Next base: position 21,126,057 of record JANDJT010000169.1, on the reverse strand, counting down.
TAATAAACAGTAATTGCATTAAAATGTAGATATATTAATCAAAGTAGATACATTTAGGAACAACTCTCACACGACATACATGAATTTAACATCACAAGCCATGGCAGTGTAGAGTGTTAACTGTTTATAACCTATTTAAGATACACAACATAAATGTCATTTTCAAATCAACAATATTTGGGGCGGGGGTGGGGTGGCTCAATGAAAAACTGAGCTCTAGGTAAAAACAAGGATCTGCTTTTAGATCACAAATGAGTGATGATCTCCACTGTTCACTCTCTCTTTTTTCTATAACCTTCTTCAGGTGGTTCTCCGCCCCAAGTAGCATGATGAAACCAATGGCCAACAAGAAGCAAATAAAAGTTAGAGTTAAGGATTCAGGTCCTGAGAGCGGGTGAACCCATCCTGGAGGCACTGCCACGGTGCAGAAACCTTTATGCATTTCACTAATTTTCTTCAAAGAAGCCAGTGTGCATTTACAGTTCCATCATTTAGCAGGGAGCATGGTGCAGAGTGGGGTGTGATAAGTGACTTAAGATCAAGGAGGCTGAGGACTGATGACATTTGGCTGATCTAAATGCATGAAGCATCTCAGTATTAGCCATGAATTTCTATGGATGCGCGCACACACACACACACAAACACACACACACATACAGAGAGAGAGAGAGAGAGAGAGAGAGAGAGAGAGAGAGAATTGTTTTTGCTATACACTGAGGACATTTGGGTTCAAGATAAAAAGATGAATATGAGACAATAAATCAGAATTTCAGCTTATCATTTCCGGCAACATTTTGAGAGCTGTCAATAAAACCCCAAAAAAACAACAGTTAGTGACATCACCAACAATCTCCACAGGCCAGGGGTGATCCACAATCCACAGGCCAGGTATCACAATCCAATGTTCAAAGAAGGCAAGAGCAGAAATATGGAGAGCATACAACAAGATGCAAACCACTCATCAGCAGTAAGAATTGAAAGGCCTGATTGGAATTCATAAAGAAATACAGAGATAAGCCACAAAAGTTCTGGAACCAAGATTAACCTCTACCAAAGTGATGGAAAGCCTAAAGTGTGGAAAAAGAAAGGATCTGCTCATGATCCAAAACATACAAGCTCATCAGTCAAGCATGGTGGAGGTAGTGAAATGGCTTGGGCTTGCATGGCTGCTTCTGGAACAGGCTCACTAATCTTTATTGATGATGTATCTCATGATGGTTGCAGCAGAATGAATTCAGAATTTTAGAGAAACATTCTGTCTGCCAATTTACAGAGAAATGCATTCAATTTAATTGGGAGGAACTTCATCATGCAGCAAGACAATGTCCCAAAACACATTGCCAACACAACAAAGAACTTCATCGGGGGAAAAAGTGGTTTCAGACTGGTCAAGTCAATCACCAGACTTTAATCCAATTGAGCATGCATTACACATTAATTTTCATGAAGAGTGACACTAATTCTGCAGCTGACTGTAATTCTCAAAATAAAAGAGGAGACTTCAGGGAGATACTCCCCAAAACAAACAACAACTGAAAGACAACTGTGTCCTCCACACACAGGATGTTTTTTCGTTATTCACACCATTCTGTATAAGCCTTAGAGACTACTGTGTATGAAATTCCCAGTAGATCCGCAGTTTCTGAAATACTCAAACCAGTCCTTCTGGTGTTAATATGCATGCCATGATTAAAGCAGAAAAGCATCTCAGAATGCACAACACATCAAACATTGAGGTGGATGAGTTACAACAGCAGAGGACCACATCAGATTCCACTCCTGTCAGCCAAGAACTGGAATCTGAGGCTATCATGGGCACAGACTCACTGAAGCTGGACAGTTAAAGACTCGAAAAAGAGATAATGATAATGAGGTGACCTCATTATATCCAGTCTCATACCAGTCATCACTAAGATTTAATTTAAAACTCTTGTGCATTTATTTTTTAATAAATTCTAAATGTACTAATACTATGATTCTATCACCCCCTAGTGGACATCACCAAGTTTGACAGTTTCTTGTGTTTGACAGTTTAGTGTTACCCTAGTGCAGGGTTTCAAAGAGGGCCAGATTAGACCTCATCAAATTACGCAAGGGCCGGTCATATAGTTCTATCATAGTATATTGGAGTTTAAATTAAATAATGAATATGAAAAGTGCAGACTTTCAGCTTTAATTTGCTGGTATTTACATCCAAATCGGTGTAGGAATTACAGCACTTTGTATAAACATTTCAGGGACCAAAAGTAACTGGACAAACTAATATAATCATAGATTAAATTGGAATTTTTAATAATTTGTGGCAAACTCACTTTAGTTAAGGAAAGAGTTCAAGAATTCTCTAAAAGTTTTCCATGCTTAGTAATTCCCAGCTCTTTTGTAATTGCCCCTTCACACTGTTAACTTTATGATTTTTGTCTGTAGCCATGGCTAAATATCATTCTGTAAATTAATTTGGGTCTTGTATTTTAATGGTGTTAACACAGTCTGCTGCCACATTCAGGTGAAAGGAAAACTTGCAAAGTGTTGAGCAGTGGGCCACGCATCATACGTTGTAAGAGAGAAGCTGTGAACCAGTTATCATCTTTCCATGAGCCACATTTAGCCCTGGGGCTGGACTTTGGATACCCCTTCCCTAGTGGATATCTGACTGACCTATTCATTCAGATGGCCATCATCATGTTGCTCAAACAGATCATCAGTAATGTGTTTGAGTTTCCAGGCCCATAAGTCAGAATTTTAAACTCTTAATCTATATTTTTTTAAAATGAGTCTTTCTGGTGGGGGGGGAAGGGTACCAGTGAATTGTCTATATTCTAAAATATGTGAATTCATATTTATGCATTTTGCATTTACACACTTTATTTATGCCTGTATAGTATATCTTTAAAATCATTAGACATGTGCTGATATTAATTTGTAATTATATTTGTACCTGACTCACTGAGCAAACATTTAACCAAAAATGAAACCAAAATGGAAACAAACAATATTCAGGTTTTGGTGTTTTCATACACCATAATATTTAGCACACTGCAATGTGACAATAATTTATTTACAATCACTACATAGCTGAAATCACAGATTTTAAATAGGTTTAGCTCCTGTATTAAAGAAAACTAAATAAGCAACAAGGAAAAAACACACAGTCTCTTTCAGCTAGCAAACAAGAACTAAAGTAAATAACTAAATAAATAAAGTTGCAACATGTTTATTACTCTGGGAAATAAATAAACACAAATAAATAAATAAATATTAGCTAAAAGCATTTTTAGCATTTGCTCCAAACTTTCATTGCTCAGCAAAGACAAATAAAAAAAAACATCTCTTTGATGCTTCATTCAAATTATGCTGAAACAAAGTATTCAACAGAACAATGCTGAAAATACTGTAGTGGTATAGTGCAAGATTCACTATGTTAAACACTTTTCCCCCCTCTTTTTCCCCCTACCCAGTATTATTCCTAATAAAGTGTCCAGTGACACTTATTTATCAGATCAGCTCCAATGAGAACGCGGCAGCGCTGTAGGCGGGGTTTAAACTTGCAGTTGCGGAAGACAAGTCCCGAATTGAAAGGCAAGTCAGATTTGGACAGAAGTTCATGGACGTCTCATTCGGAAGGTATGTTAAAGCTTATCTTCCTTTACAGCAGTGACATTCCTTCTTTGCCTCCTATTAATAGTAATATGCTGTATGTACGTCTCAGTTCTAAAGCCATGGCCACTGCCTCGAATGAAGACATTTGCTTTATAGCAATAATTATCTACAGCAAGACAAAACACATCTGACGTCTCGTGTGGAGACTTTTATATAAACGTGGCCCAAATAAAATGACGTTTAGCTCGTGTCTGGATTGCCTCCATGTTCAGCCTCCATGTTCTTCCTGCTCTGTGATCTGTGACATGCGCGGTTTGGCAATACAATCATGCAGCTGTGCTCCACGCTACACTCAGGATAAAGCCTGTACGTGACGACTACAGACTATTGCTTTTGTCCTTTCGACTTCGCTCGGCTTTTAAAGTACACTCTAAAGAAGTTAAGTGGTGACCTAGGTGTTTAGAGGACGCGTCTTACAGGTCGTTGGCCATATTTGCCCTTGACGTTTCCTCCAAGTCTAAATAACATGCCTCTCTGTCATCGTTCTCCATCATACATTAATGAACGTGTGTGTGGATGGTCTGCATTTGAAGCTAGCTAATAAGAGAGGTGTAGGGTAGTGGACAAGGTCTGCTGTATATCCCAAACTGCCTACACTCATAGTAAACAATGTCAAAATATACTGCCACTTCCTGTTGTTAGTACATGTACATGGGCTGAACCTGAGATGACAATCTTTTGGAAATACAACGCCTTATATATGTTCAGGAAAACGTTGTCATATTCGATGTAGTGCACTTATATAGAGAAAAGAGAATCTTTTGGGATTCATTCAGTGTTATTAATGAGATTGCTGTTTGGTGTCTAACCTCAGACTTACTGTAATATGCAGAATGTTTGTGAGAGTGTGTGAATGATAGTCAAAAGAGAATATGAATGTTTGGAGCGTGAAGGGCAGAACGGACACCTTCATCAGGCAGTCCTGAATTGTCTCATGGGGGAATCTGTCTCATCTGACAGGCTGTCACAACAGATTATACTAGCTGAACTGTGTAAATATGTACCCATAAATAGCTGAGAATCTCCAAACTCTTGAACAAAACATGCATGTGTAATTGTGTTTGAAAATGTTGATGGTGACAGAGTATAATAATCCACAATTAATCCCATTAATTACAGTCTAATTAATGGTAGCTTTTGTATGTTGATATAAATCTATAACACACAGTGTTTAAAAACATGTCAGTGTTTACAGTAGGTCTTTGCTGGAGTCTGGAGATCATTAATTGGTCACCAGCTGGATGATGTCCAGGTCCTTATAGCTCCAATCATGTGTGGAAAAACTGAGACATGCTTAAATGCCAAAGATCATTGCTCCCTTTCAAGGTCATTATATTTCGCTGCTTTTTACATTTTTGTTGGTACAGTTTGTAACAGGATCAGTATTGTTTGGCCACAGTCCTTGGCTATGCACTACAATTAACTGAATGCTTAACGTGTAAATAATACAATTTTAAAACAAACTTTTAATTGGGGTGCACAGTTGCTACATTGTGTAGGTGCAGTGTTTGTAGGGGTTAATCAAATATGGTCTAAGTATCAAAAGTAGGACAGCTTAAACCGAGAGGGTGAGATCTATGGACGGTAAGATATAACTGTGTCATATCCTAGGTTGAGTAAAGTGAAACATGTATTCAATCACTTATTTACAGTTCCTCCCAAAGAGTACATACATTTTAAAAGACACCTTGAAGCATGGGGATTTTTCTGGGGATTCCTGGTGACCTAGACAGTTATGTTGAGACGTTCCCTCATTTGAAGAAAGTTTCCTTCTTTGGAAACATTTTTTTAAAATTTATTTGCACATTACGTGGTTTTTATTGAATACTGCTTAGCTGTTATATTTCCGGTTCCTTTCATAAGAAGTCTGACCAGAAAATCTTGGTTTTACCAATGACTTATGTATGTAGCATCTCCATTTTCACTTTCACTTTCTAGTAGATTTCCTGTGTGTGAACAATATTGATTACAGTGCATCATGCCAGCAAACCAATCTAGTTAGATTATTATAGTATTGTCGTAGAGGAAGTGCTGGATATTTATGGAAAATTTCTCACATGAGCATTCTGCTTTTCTTTCCAGTGCTGTGTTTTGATTTTTGGACCTAGGTTCGAGGAGAGTAAAGTAAAAGGCATTTACTTTCACCTTACAAAATCTGACAAACTGAAGCAGGTACTACATTTACTGGAAATGTGTACACTTAATAGTTTCCATCAGCATTAGCTCACCAAGTACACATTTCCTCCTTTTCTGACAGTGTGAAGATGGCATATGCAGGTGACCGGCTGTATAAAGAGGTTATCAGGAAAATGATGGGTGATTTGGCCACAAAAGTCAGAGTGAGAGAAATCATAGCTTACTTGCCCTGCCTCACACTTTCTGATCGGGTAATATATGCATAACACATATTATACATACACACTGAACAAAAATCGCTTTCAAACTTTGTGTTCTAAATTGTTGTTTATTTGTTTAAAGATTTTATAATAAAATTATTATTATTATTATTATTTTACAATTATCCTGATTGGTGATGCAGGAGGAGATAGAGGCTAAAAGAGAAACACACGGAAACTACAATGCTATGATGGTGCTGCTTGATAACCTACAGAGACGAGAGAACTGGCCTGATCAGTTTATCTCAGCACTTCGGATGTGCGAACAGTGGGCTCTGGCCAATAAGATCAGTGAAGAATATGACAAAATAAGGGGAATCCACAGTAAGTTAATTTTTATAATTAATGCACAACAAAGGACATTCAACCCTCTTCTAACCAACAAAACTGAAGATTTGAAGATAACCAACAAAAAGATATATTGCATTTTTTTATTTGCTACAATTGTTTTCAATGTTATGTAGATAACGTGTTCCATCGTTTCTTCTATAAACTTGTTATTAATTTCTCTGTTTTCTCTTCTTCAGCCCAGAGAACAGCCAATGCTGCTGCTTCGGCTCCTGTCCTTCCTGCTGTTGCATCTGTCAGTCCTGCAGCACCTCCTGCTCCTGCTCCTGCCCCAGCTGCTGCTGTACCCAGTCCAGCCCCAGCTCCAGCAGAAGCTTCAGCAACAGTGACCATGGCGACAATCCACAGTGTCCCGCACTCCAGCCCACCCTTGCTCACAACTTCAGTGGAAGCCTCAGCTCAGCCAGCTACTCCTTCTCTTATAAATTCTCCCCCAGGGCCCTATTCCAACATAGCTGCTCCAGCCTCGAATGAAGCCCCTGCTTTAGTTTCAGCCCCAGATACCCTAGTACATGCTCCTCCTGAATCAGCCCACCCTGCTCAACCCCCATTGTCGGTCTTAGCTTCAGATGCAAGGCCCCCTTCTCCAGTCTCTGCTCCTACGTTGACCCCCTCTATTGGGCAAAGTGAAGTCCCAGGTGCTTCTGCCCCTATAAATTCTTCCCCAGAGTCCTGTTCTAACATTGCTTCTCCAGCCATGACTGAAGCCCCTGCCTTAGTTTCAGCCCTAGAGGATTCAGTACAGCCTCATCATGAACCAGCCCACCCCACAGAACCCCCACTGTTAGTGTTAGTGCCACATGCAATGCCCCCTTCTCCAGTCTCTGCTCCTAAGGTGACCCCCTCTGTTGGGCAATGTGAAGTCCCAGTCGGCTCTAGAGAAACACCCACACTGGGTATCGCAGGTGGCCTCACTAATACTGCCCTTTCTGGACCATCTTCAGTTACTGCATCTACCCTTGCAACTTCACCTCAAAAGAGCAATGTTCCAGTGGGAGTCGTAGAGAGCTCCAGTTATGTGAAACACCCCATCCAAGACACAAGCCCTCATGGGACTGTCTTAGGACAGGATTCACAGAACAACCCAACAATCAGTCAGGTAATATATAGAAGAGGGCTTGATGTATTGTTAGGGGTGTAACGATGCATCGTGACCCAATGCATCACGATGCAAAAATGTGACAATGTGCAGAAGGAAAATATGTGATTCACATTGTGGAAATCAGCATTCTATTAAATGCATGTAATGCAGTTGCACTGTATGAACACCAAGGGTCCCAATCTGCACAAACTATAGAGATCAGCTGGTCACCTGACCATGTTCTTTCATGAAGAGCCTGCGAGATCTGCACTTGTGAAGTCTAATAGTCAATATGGTTAAATGACCACGTTATAACGGTTAAAAAGAGATTTTCAGGAGCTTTCAAACAACACCAAAAGAACACCAAAGACTTTGGAGTGTTATTTCTGCTACGGAACTCATACAGAACAAAATTTGTGAGAGAATTGATAAATGTATTTATTTCTTTTTAAGATAGGCTTAGTGGTTAACACGTTTGCCTCGCACCTTCAGGGTCGGGGGTTCAATTCCCGCCACCACCCTGTGTGTGCACTAGTTTGCATGCTCTCCCCGTGCTTCAGGGGTTTCCTCCAAGGTCTCCGGTTTCCTCCCCCCAGTCCAAAGCCATGAGTTGTAGGCTGATTGGCATGTCCAAATTGTCCGTAGAGTGTGAATGGGTGTGTGAATACATGTGTGATTGTGCCCTGTGATGGGTTGACCCTGAGTCCCCTGGGATAGGCTCCAGGTTCCACCGCGACCCTGTGTAGGATGAGCGGTACAGAAAATGGACGGATATTTTTAAGATATGGTGAACTTATGGTACATTTTTGTTTACAATATTAAACTTCTGTAGCATTTTTTAAATGCACATTGTCTTGGATTCAGAAATAACAATGGAATCTTTTCAGTCATAATTTTGCTTCATTGATATTTTGCTCAAAATATTGTGAGAATCTAATTTAATTGATGTCGTGCATCAAATTATGACCAGAGTGTCTCGTTACATCCCTGTGTATTATTGACTTATTATTATGCATAGGGTGTAGTATAGACTAATGCCAACAACAAATAATTTCTTGTCACCACGTGCTACAATTGGTCTATAGAAAATTTATTTACACTAATCCAGTACAAGGACTTTTCTAGAAGCTATTTACTATTGAGTGAAGTTCCTATTTATTACAGCAGAAGCTAAAAAATATTTAGCATGTGCAATGCATTGTAGACCTGTTAAACCCATAGTATAAATTGTTCCACCCAAGCTTCTTCCTGTCATGTTTCCCTTGCTACTACATTTGAACTGTCATTCAGGGCCAAGAAGTTACCTTTTAGTGCCTTCGAGTGTGATGTATGATTTCCAAATATACAGTGTTCAATATTTTTTTCCTGTTCATTACACCTTATTACACATAACTTAATTTATGGGCTTTAATGTTGAGAATTCTTTATATTTCCTGATTTCTTGAGTTAATACTGATGTCTGGTGAAAATTTCATGTGAATAGTCTCATTGGAAGTATATTTACTGAAAAAAATGTTGGCACGTACAATACTTATTTCCCCCACTAGAAACCTGTGGCTTATGTCCTGAATTCTACAGTGGATTGCATATTAACACATTTTTCATTTTCCCTGCAGGTTGTACACACTGCAGTGTCGCCAAATTGCCAGACTCAGGAAACATCCCAGGGAACAGCACAGGCCTCACCTTCAGCATCTACAGATGCCGTTGCTGGCTGCTTGTCCAACTTAACAGCAGAAAACGAAGAGAATTTTAGCAAGCCTGGTGTCCTAAGAGGAGAGGAACCCTTCTCAGTCAGTTCTGATCGTCTGCAGATCAGCCATATGACCATGGAACGCTCACCATTCCAACCAGCCAGGCCTCAAGCTGTGCCCAACCCCCACAGGGCTGAAGAACCTGTTGACGAGTCTGTGTCAGTCGCTACTGATGATCTGATGTTCAGCTCTTCTACCACAGCTATTCCATCACAGCATGTTTCTGATCCTGTAACCCCTGCTCAAAACTCTGCTCCTAGGGCACTAGTAAATGGCTTTCAAGAAGTTGATCCCTGTCCCAATCAGCCAGTGGAGGACCACTATGAGTCTTTCGGTCAAAGTTTGCAGACAAGAGTGCACATTGTTAAGGTTTCTGAAGGGCGATCAGTCCAAAATCTCAGTGGGCAGCCTCCAAGCATGGTTAGACCAACCACAGCAGGATTAAAAGACAATGGTGAAACATCTATTTCTGAAGATCAACCTAGCCGTCACATCCAGGACATCTCACAGTGCATACCAAAAAATAATGCCAGTGAGCAGGCTAGTCCTTCTGCAGGTTTAACAACCTATGCAGAGCCAGCATACCCAGCTACCGTTCAAGAGTCAGAATTAAATGCTTCAGGCCAGATTAACGTCCCTCGATCAGAGCAGAGAGAAGAGTCCCAAGGAGTGCTTCAGCGATTTCTGTCTAACTCGCACCCTATTTTAGCTGCAGCTGTTTGCATGGCTGCTGTTTTTGTGGTCTGGAGGCTCAAGTACTAATATCGGAGCTGCTATGTGCCACCACTGGTGCCTTAAAACATGACCAAGTTGTCTTATTATAAGACATGTACCGCAGGATTGCTCTGGCCATCTTGTTTTTTTTATTACCTTTACATTATATTATGTCCTGTAACTGATCGGGTTTCACTGACCAAGTAACTAACCAGCCCTGTGCTTGTGATGATCATGTGGAGATTTAAATCAGTGATTAAACCAGTAAACCTATTAAACTTACTGACAGTTAGTTAACTCAGCTGCATGTGCATCATGTAATCAATTAAAGGTAGTACTTGTGTGATCTATGCAATTACACTTTTTTTTTTTCATTCAAGTCGTTTCAGTCAGCCAGTCTGTGTTAAGATTAAGCATACTGCCTCACAAAACATTCATTACCTGTGTCTCCTATATACTGCAATATACTGCACTCTAATTTTGACTGTCTTACAGACATCATCTAAAATACAAGTGTGTGTATAGTAGAAATCATTGAATGTGTTGTCATTGCATCTATTACTAGGGCACTTAGGCTACAAGCTCAATAAACTTAACAAACCTTCCCAGTAGATTCCTATACTGTCCTTACAGAGGACCCAGTGAAAACCTATGAAGTTTATTTTGGGAAATAATCAGACGTTATCGCCTCCAAACTGATCCTTATACTAAAAGCAGAAATTTGTTCCTTGTATTATAACTATATTTTAATGTGGGGATTCGCTCTGTGCGCTAAAGCTTAAAAACCGAGTACAATCTTAACTGAATTTGACTGTGAATGCAGGGCTTTTTTTTCAAAGCCCTATAGCTATACAAGTGAATAATGAAATTATTCCACCAGTGGTATATTAACCAATGCCACATCATATACGAGGTGCCCAAATTTGTATAGCTATATCAGCTATGCTATATTTGTATTTCAAATCAACGTCAAGTATGATTCCATATCCTAATTCACCTTAATATAGTTTATGTGTAGAGTCATGCTCAATTACAAAAGGTCATTATAAATTTGCAGCCTTGTTCGGTATTTTAAAGTTTTCACCAAAAAACATTGTGTAGAGGTACATATGATATATTTATAGCATGTAGACCAGTGCACATGCATTTGCCAACCATGTAAAATTAATGCCTGTCTCTCTTTGTAATGTGATGCTGATAAGTATCACCTTAGTTTGCTAATTTTCTAGGATATATAAGCCTTTCCTAGTTGCACTCTATTAATGAAATTGAGATTGTATACACTGAGTTTTCACTTTATTTATGTACACCTTGAATTTTGTGGCTACTTTTTAGGAGTAAAATTAAAAACTGTAGTTCATTTGTTCATATGCATTGTCAGCTACCCTCTGACCTGTCCAGGAATGGACAGAGCACCACTGACCAGACATTATGTGGGTGACGGGGCAAATTCAGCATGTAATTTTAGGGTTTGAGACATTACTGAAATTATTAAACACCTGTGGGATTAAGTATAGACCACTAACACAAAGATCTAGCCATTAGCAGCCCTGTGTTCAGAAACCGAACTGATGAAAGGCAAGAGGACAATCAACACAGTGAATGGAAAAAAGACCTAGTCTCTAGGTGTAGACATAGTAGGACTTTCTAGAGGCCAGTAAGTGTACACCGTGTTTTTCACATTTATGCTGCACCTAATGTTGCACCACACAAATAATATCTGTTAACTGGTGGTTCTGTAATGGTCTGTTTTTATTAATGGATGGGTTAGAGGTTAACTGACAAACTGCCTAGCAACAGACGGGCTTCAGTCAGTAATTGTATACCTACAAAGTGCACCCATATGTTGCATGGGCATGAATAAATAGCCAGTAATTGTAATTGTAGTTACAAAGCAGGTGTACCAGTAAAGTAACAATATGATAGGTGTAGCTATAAAGTAGCAACTTAGTTTATGCTCTTTATGTCTTTTTTTTCACCTCTAAATTCAGATATAAATAAACATGTTTGTGGGAATTAATGGAAATTAAATAAAATGGTATCTGCGGAAAACATTGACTGTGACTGCTCGATCAACAAGAACACAATACAACAGAATGTTTTGTTAGGCTACATTATATGCACCTTGTACTTGAGTATACTTTCCACAGTGCACAAGAGGAAACTGTGTGAACTTGATATCTTGAGTTACCAGCTAGCACTGTGTAGCAGTTTTGAGCACAGAAGCTATTTGCGGATTTTTTCACTGTATCCAGACTGGAGAATGAGTAAAAGAGGAGGTTGACAGGGTCTACACTCTTGCCTGAGGTTGAACTGGAATCTTTAACTTTAACTGTTAGCCCCTGTACCACCTTCTTAGGTGTATAAAAAAATATATATATATCTCAGACCCATTTTATCAAGAGGTCCCAGAGTAATCAGTTCCACCATTCCCCCATATGATAGTCCTGCTAACTGATCATCAGTACTTTTTGTTTACTATTGAGGTAGATGTTACAGTCTGATGTACTTAGGCCAGTAAATTAAATTAAGCTGCCAAAGCTTACTACCTTTTTAAAAAAGCACCCATAAACTGATTTTTGAGTGTAGACTTTGAGTGAACGCTGGTTAGTAAGTTATGACTCAAGAATCAAGTCCTACCGTTTTGTTTGTTTGGTTGGGGTTGTTTGGTTTTTTTTATCTTAATTATTAAAGCTATCAGTCTTTAAATCGATGCAGCCCGCTAATCAAGACCGTGATTACTGTTGGATCAAATAAAGAAGATCCCCTTTCTTTCTTAATCTCAATTCTGGATCTCTCTGGAGATGATTGGTCCCTCGCAGTTTCATTTGGTATGACGCACCCTTCCTGTGACCAATCACATGGCTTATGCTTGTGTTCTAAACACAGAGATGAGAATGTGGCCGGAGAATTTGTGAATAATAATGTTTAGATTAGATGCGGGAGGAGGTGTCCGATTTTAACGCTCTGGGTGTAACTTTAAAAGCTTTCCAAAAAAAAGGTGGGCGTACCTCTGTCATGGAGATGAATGGTTACCACTGTGACAGTGAGCTCAAAGATGAGGACACGACGGAGACACAGCTTCTCCGCTCCAGGGCCGAAGCGCCTTGTAGCTCCATCGGTACAGCGGAACTGGAGCGCAGTCCTGACGAGGGAGGCGCTCACCCAGAGCGGCGTGTGTCGAACTCGAGTTCGGGGAGACAGAGGATCGACTCGCTGAAGAAAAACAGGCCGCGTATGTGGCGCTAACGTTAGCTAGCTAGCTACACAGCTTAAGGGATATTAATTCTCACAATAAACACAAAGCTGAAGGAACCGGCTTATTATAAAATGGCGACAGGTTGAGAAAACAATAAATGATTTTGTGAAAACCATTAAAAAAAAATATATATTATATATATATATATATATATAATATATATACATAAAATAGCGTTTTCCGGAGTGTAATAGGGTCACGCCCACAATGTACGCTAATAATAATGTTTAACGGTGCAATACTGCTAATAACGAGTTAGTTACAGGTAGTTTATAACGAGCACTAAATGAATACAAGTGTGTTATTGTAAATAATCTACACTGAAAAGCAATTTTCGTCGAATTGTACATCACTATCAAAATATCTTTGCTTTATTGTATTATCCTTAAACCTATAGGGCGCATAGGTAAAACACTGCAAGTGTTTTTTTTTTCTTCAGTTTTGTCCACCATACGCAGTTGTGTAATATTTTGTTTGTTATTGGTTTCACAGCTTTCCCATGGTTTGGCATGGATATAGGTGGTACTTTGGTCAAGCTGGTTTACTTTGAACCCAAAGACATCACGGCAGAAGAAGAGCAGGAGGAGGTGGAAAGTCTGAAAAGTATCCGCCATTACCTCACTTCACACACAGCCTATGGTAAAACGGGCATCCGAGATGTGCATCTGGAGCTGGCGGACCTGACCCTGTGGGGGCGCAGGGGCAGCCTACACTTCATCCGCTTTCCCACACAAGAGCTCCCAGCTTTTCTGCAGATGGGCCGAGACAAGCATTTCTCCAGCCTGCATACCACTCTCTGTGCCACTGGTGGTGGTGCGTACAAGTTTGAGGCTGATTTCCGCATGGTGTGTACCTGCCTGATTCATTTAAAGTGCAACTATTATGGTTTTTCAAAAATTACCTTTCATGGAGTGTGTTATAGGTGTTTGTGAATGTAAAAAGTTTTTAAAAATCAAAGTGCACAACAAACTGAGTTATTGACTCCCAAAAGAAGGAACAGATTCTGAACAGTTTAAACGAGTCCTTAGTAATTCCAGACTTACTTCCTGCATAAACCTAAGTAGGTTTGTGACAAAAAGCCCTGCTTCTGGTCTCCATTGGCTGTTCGCTGACCAATCGCAACAGACTGGGACATCTGAGCAATCAGAGCAGAGTACGTTCTCTGAAATGAGGCATTTATAATGGATCTTTTAGAACGGATCATTTAACGAGTCCTTTTTGACACTGGGGGAAAAAAGGTAATGCTGTAATTTAAATTATGAGCATATGAAAGTGTTTTTGACCTTGAATGCATGTAAATCTATTGTATGAGAACTCTAAAACAAAATTAGGCATTTTTCAAAACCCTCATAGGTGAGCTTTAACACAAATGCCTACACACTTAGATTGTAGTGTTGAGATTTGTGTGAAAGTGTAGTATTTTTCATTAAATGGTTCTTCCTTCTAAGACGGCAGACCTGCAGCTTCTGAAGCTGGACGAGTTAGACTGTCTGATTAAGGGTGTCCTTTACATCGACTCAGTGGTCTCAAATGGTCCCCCTGAGTGTTACTACTATGAGAACCCCACAGACCCGGAGCACTGCGAACAGAAAGCCTACAATCTGGAGAACCCTTACCCTCTGCTCCTGGTCAACATCGGATCCGGTGTCAGCATACTGGCCGTGTACTCCAAAGACAACTACAAACGAGTCACTGGTACCAGGTCAGTCAGGGCTTAAAAAAGAAGCACAGTTCATTAAATATCTAATAAGACATCATTGTTATTTAATTAGTACGTATCATAAAGTCAGTCGATGTGATCAGTAGAATGAGTTTGTAAGGTACCTGGGAGACACTGGAGTAGAATCAGTTTGCTAATTTATTCGTCTCTTTTCATAGTTTGGGTGGTGGTACTTTCCTTGGGCTGTGTTGCTTGCTCACTGGCTGCTCTACCTTTGAAGAGGCGCTGGAAATGGCTTCGATGGGAGAAAGCACTCGTGTGGATAAACTGGTCAGAGACATTTACGGTGGTGACTATGAGAGATTTGGCTTGCCAGGATGGGCTGTTGCCTCTAGGTGTGTACGAACTACAGCTCGTCCCAAGCACAAAGCCATAACTCCAAATTAGGAGTTTGGTAGTTCTATAAACTGAAATATCTCATGATGTAATATGGCATTTCACTTGTGTTCGAGTCATGGTGTTCTATAAATGATAAATATGCAATATATGCATGGTTGTTGTATGTATATAATTTTATGTGTATATTTTTAGTTTTGGGAGCATGATTTGCAAAGAAAAGCGAGATTCCGTCTCAAAAGCGGATTTGGCTAGAGCCACACTTGTTACCATCACAAACAACATTGGTTCAATCACACGAATGTGTGCACTAAATGAGGTATGACCTACACACTGCCACATGCTAATATGTTTTTCTGCTTTGTGTTTTTAGTACAGTTTGTCCTTGCCCTTGTCTCTCAGCCTCTTTACGGTGCTGCCTTGTGGAATCTGGATCAAGCAGCATTGTACAGGGCTATGAGTGGCCAGGGTCCATGCAGCACATGCTGTTGTCCCTGTTCTTTCATTGTGGGATTGTGAGGAAGTCTGTTCAGAGGATGTGTTTGATAAATGTGTCTTATTTAGCGCATTGAGAGAGTGGTGTTTGTTGGGAACTTCTTGCGGGTAAACACATTATCCATGAAGTTGCTGGCATATGCTATGGACTACTGGAGTAAAGGACAACTCAAAGCTCTGTTCCTCAGACATGAGGTGTGTGTGTGTGTGTGTCTTGTGGGACAAAACATAAACACTAAAAGAAGATATTGCTTCTAAGGATGAGTGACCTTTCGTTATGTACGTTATTTCCAAAGGGCTACTTCGGTGCTGTTGGAGCGCTGTTGGAACTGATGAACTCGTCTTGACCTCCTCAAAATTCTCAGTAACTCTGGAGGTTCACCACAGATGCCTTCACTGTCTGGCTGTTATCCCATGAGAAGAAGTAATGATACATGTATTATTAATGGACATTAGTAGTTGTGTATAATGTCATTCCTTAGCTGGACTGTAGTTCTGGTGCCTAGGTATTGACTAAGGTAAACCTTTTAGCTTTTGGCCAATTCTTTTGGATCTGTACAGCCAACTGTCCCTATTGTCTTCTAGGTCATGAACTCTTGCTAAGAAGATTTCCAAAGTAGTCTTTTAGCCAAGGACAGTTTTTACTGCCAGTTACACTATTGCATTATTTTGGTATAGTGCTAAAGGTATAAGCCAAGATATATAAGGATACACACACTAGTGAACACGGTCGGTGTAATATTTTTTTAAAGGTATAAGGCACTTCAATTAAATGTGAATAGGAGAAATGCAATTTCCAAATATAGAGTCAGCAGAGACTAAGTCAGGCCAGTCAGTACTTTCCGTTTGAGTTAAGGATCATAAATGAGGCATCGTTTTCATCGGTTCAGAAGACATTCATTATTAAAACATTTATTATCATTAAATCTTTCACTTTTTTTTAAACAATGATGTACATACATTTCAAGAAGTTGTTAAATATATAGTTAGAGAGTTAAAGACACATTTGAAGGCACCAATGATAAAACGATCAGAGTCACATTGTGCTTGAATTCCAGAATTTGAATTTAAAAGTTCAGAACCTTCTTATGTCATAATAGTTGAGAACAGAGAAAATCTTGATGATATGTTCACTAGACCCATTCATAGTCTTTATGAAGACACCAAAAGTTATCAGCCATTATTGTTTACATTGTGTTAATTGAAGCATGAAAAAATGCTTGCGCGGACGGATCTTTCTTTCGTGGGTATTCACAGTAATACAGTGATGAACTTATACTAATTTATTCAACTGAGCATCATCATCATCACTTAAATACTGAAAACTCACAGAATATACACTATACAACAATCTCAACGTGAATATTACTAATTATTAATTAGTAACATTAATTAATATTACTATTAAAATTAATTAATTATTACTTATTAATATTATTATTATTATATTATTGTTTTAATACTAGAGCAAGTGCTAATGAGATATGTTGAAGAAATTTGACAGTAATTTAATAATGAAATTCACTCAGCTGGGTGTCCGCCATTACTCAAAGCCTATTGGCTGATTTCGGTCACCGAATATTTTTCCATAGCATGGCTTTATTTTAAATGGAAAATTCTGTGACCCTGATCTTTCTATCATCCAATTACATTTTTGAGATCATTCTTCAATGCTCAATCAACAGCTGTGGATGCACAACTCCAAAAATACAGTTTTGTGACTCTGATCGTTTT
>JANDJT010000169.1:21079890-21108463 GCA_024331685.1 Stegophilus panzeri | reverse complement strand
GGCTATGGACTCTGATCATTTTTCCATAGCATGGCTTTATTTTAAATGGAAAATTCTGTGACCCTGATCTTTCTATCGTCCAAGTAAATTTATGAGATCATTCTTCAATGCTCAATCAACATCCGTGGATGCACAACTCCAAAAATACAGTTTTGTGACTTTGATCGTTTTTTCATTGTGGTCTTCATTTATTTTTGCTGTAAATTTTTAAATATGGCATACGCAGAATGACCATTTGAATTGTCTGAATTGTATTGTATATTAATGTTATTTTACAAAAGAAACGTCTTCAATGTTGGGCCTGCACACAGTAAAAATGTTATGGGAAAACATGGGCCATCAGCTTTCACTTATCTTGCCCGTAAATGTAGATAGATGTACCTTGCCTCCTGGGGAGCATATTTTCATGCATTTATTTTAGTGTCTGTATGAATTTCATAATAGCTCTATGGAAGTCTGGACTTTCAACTATACTAGGGACTAACCAAAGACATGGAAGTTACAGGGATTGTGGTCCAACAGTTCTGCTTTTACCTCTCAGTAAAACTGTAACTTTCTTCCCAAAGCTTTTTGGTACCTTTAAGTTTGAAATAATGAATTCATATTAAGCAGTTACAGCCTAGTGTGCTGTATGATATGAGAAGTGCCTAAATAAAAGACAATCCTGTGACGAAGCTGCTTCAAATGACACTGATCACCATCTTCAGAGATATTGAAAGGTGGCTTACAAGGAATGTATTGAGACCCAGCTTTGTACTTTTTATGGTCTTCTTTTATAATAAAAAATATTTCAATTATGTTCTTGACTCCGTAGTATTTACTCAGTACTTAGAACATGGACACGTGACTAGCTCAAATGCCATTGTTTTATGCTGCATGCAGAGACGCACGAGTCTGTAAAGACACGTTACTGCCTGGTGAGTTAAGCAGACGGAAACATGGAAAAATGCTCCTTAATGGTGAAAGGGCCAGTGTGTGTTTTCTGAGAAACTCTTGCCCGCAGTCTCAACTCCTCCTCCTCTCTCTCTCTCTCTTCCTCTCCTTCTCTCTCTCTCTCTCTTTTCCATCTGGCACGTTTCTTTTTTTCAGGTCGCACTCACTATCTGGTTATTAGGAGTCGCAGTGCTGTTAATAAACAGGATAAACTTCGCTCTTTACAGCCGCTATGTCGAGTCTTCAGCGGTCTGAGGCATTTTCATAACTTTTTGCCACTAAAATAAAATAAATAAATAAAAAAGTCTTCAGGGCATCGAGCAAAACTCAAAAGGATCGACACGCTTTTTAAAAAGGTAGGAGCCGCTGTCGGATATCGTTGTTTTCTTTCATTTACTCGTTCATTTGCTGCTCTGGTCAAAATGTGTTGTTGAATAACGGTTTCGGTATTTTGAGTGGACTGTGATAAGAGGATCGGGGCTGGTCGACACGTAGACTTCTACATGAACGCCTCATTGCATCTATTCAATGCCTTTTTTTATTTCAGCAGCTGTTGCATTTTTACATTTTACTTCGTTTGAGTTCATTCGCAATGTTTTATTTAGGCCTACCTTTCCTGGATCGAGCATACTAAAGATAATAATAAGGAAATAAATAAACATTAAGCATGATAATCGACCCCAACAGCCAGTCTGTAAGGTATTAGTTTAACAATAGTAAATTGTTTACGCTGTGATCATTCCTTCTCATTTCATTCCTGTGTGTCTGGACATTGGAATTTAATCTTCACTTATATTTCTTCAATATTAGTTCTATATCATTAACCACTGACTTCAACATCCTTCATCATGCAAATGCAGTTTATTTGGAATAACAGACAATAAGCTAAATATAAGCATTCAGTTTTGTGTTTGCTGTGCTGGATCTTAGTTTCGCTGGTTTCTCATATGCTGCTATTGGCTTCACATCTTAAGGACAGCTTCCAAATGAGCTGTTTTGCTCAACATCCCATAACTACCATTTCATCAAATGTATGCAAACATGAGTAGATCTAGTACCAGCCCATCATGTTAGCCTTATGACCCCTGTAATGCTTGTTTGCTGGAGTAACATGCACTATAGTTCTGTCCTCATGAAGGGCCTATAATTATCTGGTGTCAAGTGGGTGAGTGCAGAGAAATTACAGAAATGTACAGTGCACAGGATTTGAAATCCACTCGTATAATACATAGCTGTGTTAATATTGTGACAACCCATCCCAAAGCTCCCAAGTTCAACCCATCCCAAAGCTATATAACTGGTTGTATCAGCAGACTCTTGTTTTGACTTTAGTATTTGCACCACTAGGGCCATGGTGCCCCGCCAGTCAGTCAATGTTATAACCCACTGCCTGTCATAGAAGATCCACACTGGCAAACCACATTTCTGTCAAATATTCTCATGAAATGTAAACCTCTGTGCCTGCTTCTATTGAGATTTAGCAATTTTGAGAGAGAAAAAAATGCGAGATCTTACTGAGACAGAGGGTATTTATATGATTTTGATGTATGATAGACAGAGATAAAAGGGCTGTAGCATGAGTCTTTCAATCAGAGCTATTTTATATGCTTTTATACTAATAGGGTTCCATGTAACATTGTTAAAGATACCATATGCATTTTGTGTACATTCAGATGTATGCAGAATTTGTATTAAAGTGGTCTGTGGATCAGTGATGTGTGTTAAATATGGTCATTTGAATTGAGACCTTTTATGCACAATCTACCATGTGTTGTGTTAGCTAGCAGTTCTGTAGAAGTAACTGTGGTCATATGTAATACAAAACTCAGAGAAGCACTTGCAGTTTATTTGGAGTAGTAGTATCATGAGCTGGAGATTAAGTTTGCATAGTACCTATTGAAGTACCATAGTACCATAGTACCTATCGACAATTATAGCCTCAATTATAGCCAAAGCACCAGAAAGGAATGCAGTCAATATGTCATGATGCCCATTGGCCACAGCCGTCAAAGCTTCAGAACCATTGGTTTGTCCCTACAAGTGGTGTGCTAAAACAGGAGGCAGTGTTTCCCATATAAGTCACTCAGTATAGTGACTTATAATATTCTCAAAGTGAACATTGTGTGCTTTGTCATTGTTTCTTTTCAAATCCAGAGCCAGAGTACAGAGCCAAAAAATGTGCTATTATACTAGTTATTTACAGGCTGCACTTTATACTGTGATGCAGTCTAGTCTGTTTCTATAGAAAGAGGTCAATTTCCTACTGGAGTTTACTATGAATTTCTATGGAATTTTTTTTATCCAACACATACCAAGTGAAGATCCAGCAATAAATTATACAGTAAATAGTAACAATTTAGATCGCAGTGTCTAACTACTGTCTAAAATATTTATAATTGTTATAATCATTATTTAATTATCACTGAAGTGATCACTTGAATAGCATGGGTTCAGTCTAAAGTTCAGTAACTGTAATATATGTAAAGCAACTTGATTTTAACTGCTACTTTCATACTAGAAAACATGCTGTTAACATAAAATATTCCAAATGTACATTTTAATCCAATGGTCTGAGTTCTGTTGGAAGGTTCAGAAATACAGGATTCTAATGTTGTCAGTATACTGTATATGATGGTGCCTCTTTTCCTGTTGTTGGATTATATTTATTAAGTAAATAATTTGTAGTAAAAAAAGTCAATAATTTTTAGTGTACAAACTTGGGGTTTTACATTAAAGAGGAACCCTGACTGCTAGCTTTGGTAGCTTTGGAGTTTTGACATAGTTATCTTTTTTTTCTTTTTTTTTTTTAGGAATGGTTATTATAATTCATCACTTTGTGTGTATGTCTGATTTATATGCAAATATGCATGGGGCATCCTGTGTGGGTATTCTCACAGCATTGCTGGACTAGTTGTTTCAGGCTTGGACTAGTTGTTTCAGGCTCAGACTAGTGAAAAATATCCCTTGCATTTTGAACTATGCCTCAAGATCAGAGGTTAGAGATTATTTCCAAATGGACGTGGAAAATGAGGCCTTCGTGAGATGCTGAATCTGACTAATTTACTCAAACAAATGGTCATGAAGACACACACACAGTATACACAGTATGTGTATGTTAATTACACAGTGCCAGTGGCTCATCCCTTTGGCCACCCTGTTTGCTTTTCTAAACTCTAGACAGCTGGTTCACATCATTCCTTCATGCAGACTCGCAGACAGGCATGCTCAGTATCCATGCTTCTGTTCAGTATTCAATCAAAGAGTTCTTCTCTTTCATGTTCCCTCTCTACAGATCTAGCTATGGAGCACTCTCAGTGGTGGAGACACGTAGTCTTCGTCTTTTTTGTCATTTGGGTTCCATTGTGCTTTGCTCAGACGGTGTCCACTGTGCACCCAAGCCCCACCCCAACAGTCAAGTCACCTGAGCATCTGAAGTTTCGACTAGCTGGTCATCCGCGAAAGCACAATGAGGGCCGAATCGAGGTTTTCTATAAGGGCGAATGGGGAACCATCTGTGACGATGACTTCTCACTGGCCAACGCTCATGTGCTCTGTCGCCAGCTCGGGTTTGTCTCTGCTACAGGCTGGGCCCACAGCGCCAAATACGGAAAGGGCACAGGTAACAATAATAACACACGGCAAGCTAATTTTACCTTTTAAAGATCACACTCAGAGCACATGTTTTTCAACTGAGTCTACTGAATGCATTCTGGATGGGTTGTGTGTATGTGTGTGTTTCAGGTAAGATCTGGTTAGATAATGTTCAGTGCAGTGGCAGTGAGAGGAGTATATCAGTGTGTAAGTCACGGGGATGGGGCAGCAGTGACTGTACTCATGATGAAGATGCTGGGGTGATCTGTAAGGATGAGAAGCTGCCAGGATTTGTTGACTCCAACATCATAGAGGTACAGTCTATACCAAACTGCCTCATCTACTGTACCTACACAAGCCACTTCTCAGTAACACATCTATATTTGTATGTGTGAATTAGTGAAACCTAAAACTTAAAAACTTGTTTAATTACATTTTTTCTGTAAAAAGAGATACATATTACAATCCCTGAATTTATTCGCTTTACAAATGGATATCATATGGGAAGCATTTTTGTGGCATTCTTCTGCACCAGGTTTTTCTGATTATCTGATGTCTGCTACTGACTTTTTCCATTTACCCCTCATTGACTGACATCTGTGAAAAATTAGCTTAATTAAATTGACCTTACTCTGAATGACTCTTCAGCACTCTCTGTCTCTTTCTGAGATTTTTCTGCCTTCCCTCTGTCTCTCTGCTAAGATTTTGTCTCACTGGCCTTCCTTCATGTTTGGCTGCTTTGTGTCTGTCTCTTAGGTGCAGGTGGATGAAAGGCATGTGGAGGAGGTGCGTCTCCGGCCTGTGGTATCCAGCAAAAGGCTGCCAGTGATAGAGGGAGTGGTGGAAGTGAAGTATAAAGACAGATGGGCCCAAATCTGTGATAACGGCTGGACACCTAAAAACTCAAGGGTTGTCTGTGGCATGATGGGTTTCCCCCATGAGAGGAAGGTCAACAAGAACTTCTACAAGTGAGTGTCCAAGGAAATAAATAGTTTTATGTGATCATTTTGGAGGCAGTATTTTTTTTTTAAGGTTAATTTAGCTTCCCAAATAACAATCTCTGCCCACACATACACATGCTGAGAAATGGAAATAATGAATCATATTCTCCTGTGTGTTAGCTGGCCAAGACAGGCCTGTGTTTGATGCACACCTACATACTGTACATACTTACATACACACAGACAAGTAAACATAATGTACAGACAGTACATATAGATAGATAGAATGCTTTACATTCCTATACCATACACAGACAGTAGTGGAACTTGTAGACGTGTAATTCTGCTTGGTGCTTGCCCTGAAACACAGACAGCAGTATGTTAGTGCACTAGTTTAACACTGAAATGACTGTTGTATCAATAGTCCACTATGTTGTCTTTGGGGAAAAAACCTCTGGAAAAGAGGATACATTAACACAACCTACCATAATCATCGTGCTTGTGTCTATGGGCTTTAAGTGTGTGAGCTTAGATTCTGCTTTATTAAGAGGGTGCTTTGCGGAAAGTATTATTTGCATTATCCTTGAATTTATATAAGATTGGTAGGGGAAAATAATGTTTCTGCTTGTGTGGCAAAGAGACAGCAGGCTGTATACAGGATGGGGTGCATCCTTAAAACAGACTGTTAGAGGAATGTCACACTTTTAGGAATGGCTGTTTCACCAAAGTTCATGCTGTCAATCACCAAGCCACCCCCCTTTCCCCACACACACTCGCAAACAAATACACCATCCAACAAAAAATACACCACCACCACCACCGCCAATACTTTAGAGGGATACACACACACACACACACACCCAGGCAAACAAGTTTATTTGCATGAAGCAGTTTATTAAGGGAAATCTGTGAATTGAGTGTAACCTTAAGAAAGCCTCCTCAGTTTTCCAATAATCCACCACGTCTTTAAAACTGCATGTGCAAATTTCACATTCCACAGCTCTAGAAATGTTGTTCATGAAAAACATTTTTGCGGTTAGTTAATTAAACCCTACACTGAAAATATGACTGAACACTAGAAATTCTTGAACCTTGAACAAAATGTAACTGGATCATGTTTCTATTTAAATTTTAAGTTCAGCTACATGCGTAGGAACCCTTAATTGGTCATCCATGATTTCCTGTTTCACTGGGGTAGGCATATGAGGTAACACAGAGGCCAAATTCCTTCGGTCATTCAGCATGGGGAGGATTAGAAAATAATACAAATGATGTGTTGTTCTTCAAAGGTTAGATTTCTGTCATATTTTCAGTGTGTGATCGAGCTATTTAACCACAAAAAAACATTTTCCATAACCTTTTTTAAATCCCATCTTTACCAGGTGGGCCAGTCATTCTGCAGTTGGTTGTATGTGAAGTGTACATATGTAATATTAATGGTAGTGGTGGATTGAGGTTAAAAATCAACTCACGGTTTTTCCTTAATGAACTGCATCGTGCAAATAGACTTGAAATGCTGAACATTTTTTCCATAACATTTTTAACCAAGGGGGTCAATAATAATGGAACCTACTGTACACTAAACCCTCTTGTGTGGCATCTGATAGGATTTCCACTTCCCCACAGAAGCTTTTACAGTTCCTGGGATGTTTTTGGAAACTGTAAATGGAACTCTGTTAGGACTGTGGAATGTCTGATTTTGGAGAAATGTGCAAAGCACACTGGTCTGGTACCTAAAACACACTGCTTCGTTCTCGACATTAAAAGCAAATCAGATCTGTTTCTTTCAGACACAGTAGTCTGCCACTATCACTCTCTTGGAAAATGTGAAGATTTTAATAGTAATAATTAAAGAATTAAGATATTATGATATTAAAATGTATTAAACCATATTATCATTAATAATTTAAACTGGTCATTTTAATAACAGGCTATACATTTATAATAAGTCTAATACTTATAACTTTCCTTAATTTCATTGTATCAGAAGAAATGGGATACAGAGTTATTCCTATTTCAGACCACTGCATAAGTGAGATATTACACATCCCTGTCCCTCTACAGAACTAGTGTCAGTGTCTATATATGTCTGTGTCTTTCTGTGTGTGTCTGTGTACATGTGCCAATCCCTGCGTAAAAGAGATCCTTATTTCATTCCTTATCTCCTGCAGGCATCTCAGAAAGAGATCCACTGTGCCAAAAGTCAAAATTAGAGTAAAAGCAGACAGGTATCACCTAAGGGGGAGAACCTGGTAGTGCTCTCCCTCTAGAGGTCTATAGTGCATTGTCTTGTAGAGACTCATCTTTAGTGGTGGTAGTCACTTTCTAACTAACAATTAACTTTGCTTCGGGGTAAACGTTGTTTTCAGTGAATTGCTTAATTACCTGATGAATAATTAAGGGTAATTCACGTGCTTTTGTTTTGTTGTTGTTTTAAACAGAGACTATTTGACCATTTTTAAGCATGCCTGATTGCCTTTTACAGCCTCATACAGCATTAACACAGTTGTAAATACAAGAGACTGAGAAATACCCATGGATCAAAGGGATAAAGAGAAAGACTCATACTGTGCACTGTTTATAAAGGAAAACAGAAAAAGTCATTTGGGCCAGGGGGGGAATAGAGGAGAATGACAGAGTAGGAATGGAGAGAATGACACAGGGATCATGACCCATGTGGAACTCTTTCACATCTGTTTGTTCTATTACCCTAATTCAAAACTAGACCTCTGTCTGAGTAAAAAAACTAATGGACACTGAGAGAGAAGAGGGCATTCTGGGTTACACATAACATCATCCTAAAGCAATTCACTTATTACTACTACTAACTAACAATTCTAATAACACTTTCTACTAATAATACTCACAATCCATGGATCTATGAATCCATGAAGTGTCTTTAACTATTTTTTTTCCTAACGTAAGAATATGAGCAGTGGGAAAGGAGGATAAGCAAAAAGATCATTATGTACTAAGTATTTATCTGTTATTGTAAGATATTACATACTATGATGGTACATTTAACTGAGACTAGCATGCATACTATCCCATGTTCACCTAATAATACAGTATATGACCAAAAGTATGTGGACACCCGACCATCACACCCATATGTGTGCCTTCAAACCGTTTCCGCAAAGTTTTTAAGCACACAAGTGCACAGTTGTCTAGAATGCTGGTAGCATAACAATTTCCCTTCACTGAAATTAAGAGGCCCAAACATGTTACAGCATGACAATGCTCCTGTGCACAAAGCAAGCTCCATACAGACATGATGTGCTATGGTTGATGTGAAAGAACTCCACATGAGGTGTCCTGCACCTCAACCCCACTGATCACTTTTGGGGTGAACTGGAACTCTGACTCCGGCCAAGACCTCCTCATCCGACATCAACGTCAGACCTCACTAATGCTCTTGTTGCTGAATGGACGCATCTCCACAGCCACGCTCCAAAATCTAGTGGAAATACTTCCTGAAGAGTTAAGAGAGGTTATTAGAACAGCAAAGTAGCGACTAAATCTGGAACGGGATGTTTAATAAGCACATACAGGTATGATTGGTCAGCTGTCCACATATTTTTGGCCATATAGTGTAAGATCACCATAGATGCAGAACTTTTTCATTTTTTAATCACCTTTCCCATGTACCCATAATATATATGTATTTGTGAATGCATGTAAGATTTATAGTGGAAATGTGAATGTTTTTCAGACTTAATGGATGTTTGCATTGCAGGCAAGAAGCCAAAGCTAAAGCTATCACTAAAGCTAGTTCAAAGTCTAAATCTGGCAACTCGGCCACAGCAAAAAGGTAACCTTGCTAAAAGTGGGGGAAATTGACCATGATCAACCTTGTGCAGCTGCTGAAAATGTGTACAGATATTTGAATTTTGGTTTCTACCAAATGTTTAAGTTGTTTATTTCAAGTGTTTTGCGTCTATGTCTGTTAGACTAGAGTTAGATCCGATTAGGCTGAATAAAATGACAGAAAAGAGAAAAAAAAAAATCAATCAATACTGCAGAGGATGTTCTCTTTGTCAGTAGAACACTATTCTATTTATAGGCCTAGTGTTTTCAGACACAAGCAGAACCCCTTTCATACCAACACCTGTCCTTCCTTATCTATCGCTGTCTTAGACTGTATGCAGACCGGCAGAAGAATTACTTCCTGGTTCACTCTGTGGCATGTTTAGGCACGGAGGTTCACCTAGCTGCCTGTCCTCTGGAGTTTAACCAGGTTAATGCCACTGAAAACTGCCCAGGTGGCATGCCTGCTGTTGTCAGCTGTGTGCCTGGATCAGAGTATGCTCAAAACCGTGCCATGAAGAAAAAACTCAAATCCCCGGTAATATGTTGTGTATGAATAACCCAGGTTTTTACCTGTATTTTATCCTGCTGGACTATTCTTATGGATTGTTCTCTCTCGTGCAGAGCACAGTGCGTCTGAAAGGTGGAGCGAAGCCAGGAGAGGGCCGTGTGGAGGTGCTGAAGGGCAATGAATGGGGGACAGTGTGTGATGATCGCTGGAACATGCAGTCTGCCAGCGTGGTGTGCAGAGAACTGGGCTATGGCTCTGCTAAGGAGGCTCTTACTGGAGCTCGCATGGGACAAGGTGTGATGGAGGAACAGGGAACAGAGAAAGACTCCAAGCACATTCATGGAAATATATTTGCATAAAGCTATCACTAAAGCTAGTTCTAATTCTAAACATGGCAACTCGGCCACAGCCAAAAGGTAACCTTGCTAAAAGTGGGGGAAATTGTCCACAGGGGCAGCTGTGGCTCAGGTGGTAGAGCGGGTTGTCCACTAATCCACTAATCATAGGGTTGGCGGTTAGATTCCCGGCCCGCATGACACATGCCGAAGTGTCCTTGGGCAAAATGCTGAACTCCAAGTTGCTCCCGATGGCAAGTTAGCGCCTTGCATGGCAGCTCTGCTACCATTGGTGTGTGAGTGTGTGTGTGAATGGGTGAATGAGACACAGTGTAAAACGCTTTGGATAAAAGCACTATATAAGTGCGCCATTTGCATAATGTTTACGTGACTGTGTGTGTGTGTGTGTGTGTGTGTTGCAGGCATTGGTCCGATCTACATGAACGAGGTCCAGTGCACAGGTCATGAGCGTTCTCTATGGAGCTGCCGCTATAAGAACATTACTGCTGAAGACTGCAAGCACACAGAGGATGCTGCAGTCCGATGTAACCTGCCATACATGGGCTTTGAGAAAACGGTCAGAGCCACCTTTCTCAGCTTTCATACACATAAACACTACGGGTGTAAAGATACATGATTCGATTCACAATACATGATACTGGCTTCATGATTCATTTGAACTGGAAATGCCGCTTCAAATTCAGATAAAATGCCTGACTTCCGCAGCCTCTTTCTCGGCTATATATATATTTTGACTCTATAGCTTGCGCAGAGGGGGGCATGGTGGCTTAGTGGTTAACAAGGGGTTGGGGGTTTGATTCCCACCTCAGCCCTTTGTGCACAGAGTTAGCATATTCACCCTGTACTTCGAGGGTTTCCTCCCCCAATCCAAAAACATGCATTGTAGGCTGATTGGCATTTCCAGATTGTCCATAGTGTGTGAATGGGTGTGTATGTGTGATTGTACCCAGCGATAGGTTGGCACCCCATCCAGGGTGTCCCCCACTTCGTGCCCTGAGTCCCCTGGGATAGGCTCCAGGCTCCCCGCAACCCTGTGTAGGATAATCGGTACAGAAAATGGATGGATGGATGGATGGGTTGCACAGATTGGGACCTCTGGTGTACAAACAGTGCAATTGCATTAGATGCATAATTAATAGAATGCTCAGATACACTATATGAATTGCATATTTCTACAATCGTATCACAGTGCATCATTACACCCCTAATAAACACTACTAATATAAGTGATGTTGTTGTGTTTAGATTTCTGTTAGTGTTATGCTATGTAGTTTAGTTGTGACAGATTATTTTTGAAGAATTATTGTCTCTTTTTCTGTCCCTTGTATTGTTGCTTTATTGTAACTTCTGTTTTTGAGGATGTCATTAATAGATGCATAAAATGAAATCAATGTCTTTGGCAGTGATGCAGTGATACTGTAATATAGACAATAGTTTTTTCTCTCACCAGAAAGGAACTTCCTGGTGTTTACAACAGGAGAACATATCTTCACTAAACATCAGCTTTCATCATTTTAATTAGGCTTATTGTGTGGCCTGATTAATGTTTTGATACACTAATTATTATTATTATTATTAAGATTGAAATTTGCAACTGAAGCATTGCAGAATGGCAGTGTATTTCATGCAAATTGGGTTTACATAATTAAGCTCCATCCTGCTGCAATAAGTTCTAATAAGATATCTGATAAGCTACAGTATGCTCTTAATGGGTAAAGTACTGCTAAAATACCTATAACCATTAGAAATAACTTGTTCTGTGTGACACTCCACACCATAATATTGGCCAATTATGTAAAATGTTTGAAAACATTGCTTGCTGTAATATACCAGGGCTTGAAATTAACTTTGTGTTGGTTACTTGTGAACAAGCAACATTTTAACTGATTTGTTAGTCTTGACAAAACCAAGCCTCTCATGACCTGTTCGTCACTTTTTGTTGATTTTATTGGCAAATACACTGGGTTTTGTTGGTGATTGTTTGGTAAAAACACTTTTTTGGTGATTTTATTTTCTGGAAAATGCACTTTTTAATTCTCTCGTGCTTGCTGTTCTGTCACTTTTGGCCCTGCCCAGCTTTTGTGGTGGCAAGGGCTGATAAACTGTACAGAAATTAGAATTTAGCCATCTGGCTTTGAGATAGATTAAAATTGAAGAATACATGCATGCACAAGTGGACACACTATAATTGGTCGATACAATACACACACATTGTCGCCTATCGAGTCTACATTTTTCCTAATTTCAAGCCCGGTTATTTTCAAGCCCTGCCAAAAAATAAATGCATATTAAGTTATATTCAGCCTCCTAGCAGACATTACCCACAGTGCATCTGAATTTCCAAAGTCTTCCCTAACCCTCCTTCCTTTATGACCCTGCTGCTATAGAGGAAGTTGACCCCTTCCTGCTTCTTTTCTCCTTGGGCTGTTTCCTGATCAGGTGCGTATCACAGGCGGTCGAACACGCTATGAGGGCCGTGTGGAAGTGATGCACACCAGCACTAACGGAACGCAACACTGGGGTCTGATCTGTGGAGAAGGCTGGGGTACCAATGAGGCCATGGTGGTGTGCAGACAGCTGGGCCTTGGATACTCCAACCACGGCATGCAAGTAAGACACTAGCACTAACAGTGGCACCGATTGCCGACTGTCTGCTTTGCATAAACCCTTTCCTGACATCCATCACTGATGTCACGGATGCTTAATATATTACAAATCACTGCTTTACACTGACATTACACTAACATTAACACATAGAGAACAGAATGGCAGCTTGAAGGTAGTGCAGGAACAGACAGGAAAGGTTGTGTGACTGTGTGATGTAAAAAAAAAAAAAGAAGGTGTGAGCGTATGTAATGACGTGCTGTAGGCTGTGTGTACAGGTACGGCTGGTGGGTGGGCGGTCGGAGTACGAGGGGAGAGTGGAGGTTTGGGTGGGTCAGCGCTGGGGCAGTGTGTGCAGTGAGGGCTGGACCACCAAAGAGGCTATGGTGGCGTGCAGACAGCTAGGGCTGGGTTTCAGCATGCATGCTATTACTGTGAGTACACACACACACACACACACTCTCTCTCTCTCTCTCTCAGTAATATCTGAGTACTCATGAAATGCAGTGATCCACATAGTACAAACGGTTACAAGTCTGCAGTAGATTAAAGTGGTTCTAGTCTAGATTTTAAATATCCCGCAGGTCTTTTGGGAGTGGACAGTCTGTCCCACTCCCCCCAGACTCTACTCTTTTTGGTGACAGTGGCAGCTCAGTGATTAAGGCATTGGCCTTCTGCTCAGAAGGTTATGAGTTCAAATCCCAGCACCACCAAGCTGCCACTGTTGGGCCCTTGAGCAAGGCCCTTAACCATCAACTGCTCAGGTGTATAACTGAGATATAAGTCGCTCTGGATAAGGGCATCTGTCAAATGCTGTAAATAAATACACCAGTTTTTGACCTAATCTCTATTCACTGCTTCTGTTGAACACACAAATGCGTAGTGCACACAGCCCCAAGTACAGATATTACGAGCCCTTGTTCTGTGATCTGCTTTATTGCTGAAATCTACTGCTGAAGTCAGCAGCAACTCAATAGTATCAGACAGGACGTGCACATATACAGTGTATGTTCTTAGGCTAAAAGTTCAATTCAATTCAATTCAATTTTATTTGTATAGCGCTTTTTACAACAGACATTGTCTCAAAGCAGCTTTACAGAAATATCAACACGGTATATAGATATTAAAAAGTAACTCTATTCAGCATTTTCTGTCTCTCCCACCTTCACACACATTTTCATTCAGTCCTCAAGAAATCAGCAGTACAGTTTTTGTGTTTTGTGGTGGCTTTTAAGGAAACGTGGTACTGGGACGGCAGTAATGTGACTAACATGGTGATGAGCGGTGTGAAGTGCACGGGAGACGAACTGGCCCTCAGCCAGTGCCAGCAACACAAAACCGTCACCTGCCAGAAAACAGCTGCACGGTTTGCCGCAGGCGTTATCTGCTCAGAGAGTGAGTGAGCGTAAAAATACACACAAATACGCACACAGCACAGGGGGTTTTAGTGTGACGATTCATTTGTGTTGTACCAATTCATTTGCACAACAAAATGAGGATGTCAACTTTTGTTCTGTTTTGTTTGTTTGTTCCTGCTCATGTGTGCTTTCTTAACAATGCAGCCAGGACATTAAAAGGTGAGATGAGAAATGCTGGCTGCATAGAAATAAAAATAAAACTATGAGGATACTGTATGTAGCAGGTTTACGGTAATAAGCTGTTGACTTGCAAAACTTGGCATCTGATCTAAAACTGAGCAGAAAATAATTCAATATAACAGTAAATCAAATGACTGGATCAAAGAAATCACACAATGTACATAATACACTACATATAGACTACAGCCCAACAAGTACCAGTCTCATTGTCATGTCATTAGGCCTACATGTTCCTACTTTATATGAGCACACACCAAGAGTTCGTGCTTATTTTAATTTCTACGTATGATGACTATCTATGTGATGTCGTGTATGTGTGTTTCTTCAGCTGCGTCTGATCTGGTTTTGAACGCATCTCTGGTGCAGCAGACGGCATATATTGAGGACCGTCCGCTGCACATGCTGTACTGCGCTGCAGAGGAGGACTGTCTGTCTAAA
This sequence comes from Stegophilus panzeri, assembly GCA_024331685.1. Lineage (NCBI taxonomy): Eukaryota > Metazoa > Chordata > Actinopteri > Siluriformes > Trichomycteridae > Stegophilus > Stegophilus panzeri. Next base: position 21,093,684 of record JANDJT010000169.1, on the reverse strand, counting down.
AGTGCCGCGAAAGTTAACTGGCCCTACGGCCACCGCCGCCTGCTCCGCTTCTCCTCGCAGATCCACAACATTGGTCGCGCTGACTTCAGGCCTAAAGCTGGACGCCACTCCTGGGTCTGGCACGCATGCCATGGGTAATTATGCTGTGTGATGTTTTGGCATTATGGGGCTGGTGGGAGGTGATCATTTGAACACACACTTGTAATAAAGCATGCAGTTAGTATTCTAAGATCATGCATATGCACATGCATTATAGAAGAAAAAGGCATAATGTGGGTTACTGTGTGGTTCTGTAGGCATTATCACAGTATGGATATCTTCACACACTATGACTTGCTGAGTGTCAATGGCACCAAGGTGGCAGAGGGACACAAAGCTAGCTTCTGTCTAGAAGACAGTGACTGTCAGGACGGTAAGACAAGCAAACATACACACACACACACAAATATATTTACTGTATATAGATACTTGCTGCTTCTCTAAATGACACATTGGTTTGTGTTAATATTGCAGGTGTTTCCAAGCGTTATGAATGTGCTAATTTTGGAGAGCAGGGCATCACAGTAGGATGCTGGGATCTGTACCGGCATGATATAGACTGCCAGTGGATCGACATCACTGATGTCAAACCAGGAAATTACATCATGCAGGTCAATCATGCCTAGGAGTGTATAATAGAGGGTGTCCCAAAAGTCTCAATACACTGAGGAAATGAACACTATTAGCATAGCAAAATGTAGCTTTATTTACAAAACATTCTCTACATGATTGACAGTTTTTTTGTAAACACACATGGAGTCATCTCTCCCACTCATGATTAACACGTCTGGTGTTATGCATGTAATTCCAGCCATGAGAATAATTTCAATAAGGCTATATGGAAAAAAAGTATCTAATATGATCTAAGTATGAAAAATTTTTGCTAAAATGTCTTAATTTCCCCTATGTATGGAGATTTTTTGGGACCCAAATATGTCTTTTGCTATTGCAAATAACTATATGTACCATTGTGTACTATGTGCATCCTGACCAATCTTAGATTTTTCCACGTATTTAAATGTGTGTGGTTTTGGGGTTTTTGAAGACCACATAAGCCAAAATAAATAAATAAATGTCAGAATACTGTAAGGCTGACCAATCTTTACTCATATCTCAGTGAGATCTGTGAAATTTTTACTTAATTATTATTTATATTTTCAACATTAATATTTGGATTTTTTTAATGTTTGCTTTTGGATATTGTAATATTGTTTTGCCCCAAAAGTAGTTAAATATTAATTATATGAAAGTATTTTTCCTTTCACAAGCAGCCAAATCTTGTGGCAAAATTATACACTGCGAAACATCGTTTTTTCCCCTAAGCTAATATCTGCGCAGAATGTCTGACATGAATGAATTTGTGATGTTTGTGTTCTGTATTATTGGTGTTTCAGGTTGTGATAAATCCTAATTTCGAGGTGTCTGAGAGCGACTACACAAATAATGCCATGAAATGCAACTGCAAATATGATGGACACAGGATCTGGTTTCACAACTGTCATACCGGTGAGAGTTCTTTACTCGCAGCTTTGTACACAACCACACAGTGCTTCAGACATTCATGATGTAAATCCAGAACAACTGAAAACAAAGTGATCTTAAGCCAGCAATACACAGTATAATTTTAAGTTAAGTTATGGGCTGCTGCAATATGAACTAGCTGAAGCTAACTTAAAGATACAGCAGGCAGCCAGCAACACTTTTCAGTAGTCCAGTATAGAAGTAATGGAAGCATGCACTAGCTTGTTAGCATTATTTTGTGTTAGCATTGATTATATTTTCCGTGTCTCGGTTTTAGAGATGTTACTTACATGTCAATCTAGGAATCATATTTAGTGTAACACCAAGGCCTAAGCTTTAGCTTTCACATAACCATCAATCTCAAGGGTGTAATCAGCAACTTTACTGAGACTTTATCACTTAGGGGAATGATATTTCTGGTCTTTCAGGCTTTTATGTCTTTTACAGTCTAACATTTTACATAGTTATGCAACCGAATCTACATAGTTATGTAGCTACATTGTTATACAACTGAACCGAATGGCTGTGGGGATTTGGCCAATTCAGCCCTAAGAACATTGGTGAGGTCAAGCACAGACGTTGGGCGAGGACGCCTGGGGTGCAGTCAGCGTTCCAATTTATCCACGTCATGCCAGTTCTTCCACTCCAACCTCATGGAGCTTGCTGTGTGCACAGGGACATTGTCATACTGGAACAGGTTTGGGCCTTTTAGTTCCACTTAAGGCAAATTGTAATACTACAATATACAAAGACAATTGTGTGCTTCCAACTTTGTGGCAACAGTTTAGGGTAGGCCCACATATGGGTGTCATGGTCAGGTGTCCACATACTTTTGCCATATAGTGTATATATCATCAGCATAGGAATAAAAGCCAGCATTATGTTTGCAGAAGACATTTCCAAGAGACATAGAGGGAGATAATAACTTGTCTGGCTAAACCGAGTGTGTTTCCAGGCCTGTCCATTAAAACATGGTCAGTAATGTCAAATGCTGCATTTTAGTCCAGCACTACTGAAACAGAACATGTCCACAATCCAAGAAACTGATACTGATTATGTACTATGATTCTTCTGGAAACCAGACTGAGATACATGATACATGCTTATTATACCTACTGAGAAAAGAACAAAGCTTTCTCAAGAGATGGCTTACCAGCCATTAGATTTAGGTACAGGTCAAAAATAGACAGAAACACTACCTAGATGTCCTCACATTTGTGTCATTAACTACAAGGTCAGTGTGAGTACACACTGTGGTGTTTCAAGCAGACTTTATTCCGATTGATCTACTCTTATCTACCGGATTATATTTGTACAGTGTGTGCATGAAAATAATATGGACGGTTGTCTACACTGTCTCTGTTTCCTGACAGGTGATGCTTTCAGTGAGGAGGCAGAGAGGAAGTTTGGACAGTACCCAGGACAGCTCAATAATGAGATCTCCTAATCCATAAATCAGCACACCGTCTCAGACATTTGACCTTTTCATTTGGACTGGATCATATACAATATATTACCCAGGTTACAGAGTAAGGATCTCTCTTACTCTTTTCATGTTCACACTCAAGGAACAGGCAAGGTCTGTCAGAGGGAATGCCAGCAATCACACTCATGGTGTTAGCACCTATGACCTTGCCATTCTGAGAGTCACAAATGTTCAAATCTTGAGCTTGTTAAGTAGTGTTCTATTTAAAAAAAAAAAAAAAAAAACATAACCTCATTTTTAGGTAACAATATGGGCATTAGGTCTTTAGGTTTTAATAATCATCGGAAAATAACCAGTGTGTGCCACATATTTATTCACTCCACAGGCATAGTTTATTTTTATGGTGCTATGTGTTGACTGCCAAAAAAGTTTAAGGACAGCATTTTATAGTATGGCACAAAAAATGTGCAAATGTGACAGTTGTCATCTACTTGAATAATGTGTCTTCATCACATAGGAATAATTCAGCTGAAACAGCTTTATTTCATATGAACACAAGTTTCCTATTCATCAAAACATTACATAAACAAACAGTATCTTAAAAAATATTTCCCATAATGACATTCTTACTGAGGGTCTTGTTGAGACAAACCCTATCAAAGTAATGAATGTTGTTTTTTGACCGAGTTTTATGAATGTTTTTAGGCCAGTTTCTGGGTTTAAAAGCATTATGTACTTTTCTGTGGGTTTTGTAAAATTATGTTACATATTTATGCTATATTTTTTAAAACAAAAACTTATTTATACTTCAAACTACATGAACCACACAAAGTTTTTTTTTTTTTTACTTTTAATTATACATACCTAAGTAAACTGCTTTTTAATTTATGAAATCTTGCTGACTGGCTCCTGACATTTCACTTTACTCGCTTTTGTATAGCAAATATTCTTCTGAGTTCTTTAACATTAGAAGTTGATTTGTATTTTTTGTTTCAAACAGAATTGCAGTCAAAGGTATGTTCATTTTATAACACAATGTATGCCAAAGTGTGCACTAGAAACCTGATGTACAGGTGCATTAGGAGCACTCGTGGCCTTCAGAAAACTTATGAGAATAATTTCTCCAACACTGTTTCAAACATAATCATTTACTGCTACTTTAAGGGGAAAAAAAAACATGTCCAAATATATGTCAAAGAAAGAAGACAGAATTAAAAACCCCTCCTTCACATGTATAGGGATAAACAAAATCAGCGGTAAGAAATTGGGCCAGCTTTGACTTCATGCTAAACTTTCTAGCTGTAAATTGGCCCATTTTTAAAAACAGACAATATTTGGAACAGCTGCAAGCTTAAAAGCAATATTACGCAACAAAGTGTGGACTGGTGTGTTGCCATGGTTTTCTCATACAAGTGTAAAACATTAAAAAAAAAAAAAAAAAACCACACACACACCATATTTTTGTTCCCAGGTCTAAGGCTCAAATGTGCTCACAGCATCATTTCAATGGCTTTTTCAGTGGCTCTCATATACACACAGATGCCTGTCCAAAAATACTAGCCTTCAATCGCAATGTGTTTAATGTCTCACATTTTTCTCTCTCATTCCAATAGTTTGTCTAAAACCTGTATATGTGCACATCTGCCCCATCGCATCACTTTCAACAAGCCACATTAACTGAGGAAAAATTTGTCCCAAGAATCACTGACATTTTCAACTTAGAATTTAATAAAAACTCATTTCTAACATACACCCAAGCCTACTCATCAGACATCCCTTCAGAACATTTGACATCCTAATCTTTTTTTTTTTTTTTAATCTTCCTTTTTGTATATTTCTGCAACTTTTCCATAAGGCAAAATACTGAGTCTGGTTTATGTTATTCTGTGAACTCAGGTGTCATGTGCAGCATCAGAAGGTCTTGACCTCTGCGCAGCACCATGTTGATGCTGTCACTTGTCCGTACTGCATTGTAGATTTCTTCTGATGTGTTCACCTTAACGCCGTTGACCTCCACCACAATGTCACCTGGTTTCATACCCGCTCTGACACACACACACACATACACACACACACACACACACACACACACACACACAAAATAAAGTGAGGCCACATGACAACATGATGTTTATAATGTTAATACCATGTATGATAGCAATAGTGGCAATTTTCAATGGTACATTTTTTTTCTGAGTAGTGTGCTGTCAAACCATACTGAACAAAATAAATGATGTTTAATGAGGATGCAGGATGTTTAATGAGGGAGAAATGAAAGTAAACTTTACTCAGATAAGATACTCAATGTTGTGTTTACAAACAGTAATGAATTTGACACTGTATGTCAAATCTGTATGTAGTCAATGTCAGCATTTTAATCTGCTAACCTGCTGGCTGGAGAGCCAGTGATGACACGATGGATGAGGATTCCATGTGCTACATCAGGGAACGAGGGATCACGCATCTTCAACTCAGCGATTATACTAAAGGGTAATAAGACATCAAGGATGACTGCAGCTCTGATAAGTTGCAGCTGTGTATTTTTTAGTTCGTGTGTTTGTATTTCTACATGAGCACTGATGGGTCAGGTACCTGGGTGTGAGAGTTAACATCGTCACTCCTATGTAGCGCCGTTTGTTTTCAGACCCACTAAACCAGGAACCTGTAAACAATATGTTAGCAATGAGCGATCCAGAGGCAGTATCATGAATGATGGAAAAGAATAAGGACAATGATCCATAGTACTCTTTTTGTCAGCTGCACGCTCAAGGAAAAAACGAAGCCTGTCAGAGGGAATGGCAAAGGAAATCCCTGCCGTCACCTTCATGGTATTAATACCAATGACCTCGCCATCCTGAGAGTAAAAAAAAAAAAAAAGTTTGAATACTGAGCGTGTGATACAGTGCTTTAATTCCTGTTACAAATTTACGACTGTGTGTTTATGTATTGTTTATGGTAGGTTTATGGAACTCACCAAATTAATAAGTGGACCACCTGAATTCCCAAACTGTAAAGGTATGAGGCAGTAGATAAATCAGAAGCTTTCACCACTTTGTTTTTACACATCTAGAGTTTGATACAAATATGTAATCTATAAGTGGACAATTTGGTGCATGCTCACATCTATGGCAGCATCGGTCTGAATGTAGTCCATGTTGCCATTAGACAGCCCCAGTTCTTTGCTGCCTCTTTGAGCCGAACTAACTATTCCAGATGTGATGGTGTTCCTCAGAGCGAAAGGGCTCCCCATGGCAACCACAAACTCCCCCTGACGTACATCTAACGACTGCCCAAGACGCAATGTGGGCAAGGGATGCTGAAACAATCCCAGAAGAACCACCAATCAGTGACAAAGCCAATGAGGATGATAAATATAGAAAAGCATGAGCTGTAACCAAGCACACATGATCTCTATTCTTGTGTATCATCAGTAACACTCACAGTATTATCAGTGTTACCTTGGCATTGATTTTAATTGTTGCAATGTCTGCAGCCTGGTCCACATCTTGTACAGTGGCATTGTATGTCTCTCCGTTGGCAAGTTTGACACGAACCCCACGCTTGTTGGCTACTACATGGGCGTTGGTCACTATGAGGCCATCAGCCTTGATAATGAAGCCAGATCCATTAGAGATAGGGATCTCACGGCCAGAGAATGGATGCCTGTTAAGAAATGATGCCCAGAATGGCTTAGTCTACATAATTATGCAAAGTACAGTTGTTTATTCAAACTAATATTTCAGATACAATAATTATATTGTATAATAAGCACAGTGTTTAATAAACAAAATGGGGTCACATTGCTGAGGCAACCACTATATGCTAAGGCCTCTGTGTAATCTCAGACAACAAGGCTGATTTAATCTTATTGAATGCAAATCTATAAATTCTCACTGACGTAAACTTGGCTTTTTCAACCCTTATAATTCAATGAAATTATTGAGTTGAGTGCAAACGTGTGCATACGTCTAGGACAATATGATAAGACAAAGAATTGTAATGAATACCAAAAGGGCATTTTGTATATGCAGAGGTCTCAATGTTGCAATTTTACCATATGCTTATGACTGGTGTTGTGCACTATTGTGTTATTAATACTCTAAAACTAGGTTCTCTTAAGTTTAAGGAACATTTATAAATCTATTACTATATACAATATTCAATTCAATTCAATTCAATTCAATTTGTATAGCACTTTTAACGATGGACATTGTCCCAAAGCAGCTTTACAGAAATATATAAATTCAGGATATAGATTTTAAATGCATGAATTTATCTCTAATGAGCAAGCCAGAGGCGACAGTGGCAGGGAAAAACTCCCTGAAATGATATGGCCAAAAGTTTGTGGAGTGTGTTGAACCATCACAGTCACGTGTACTGGTTGAACATCCTTTTCCAGATTTAGTCCCCTGTTGCTGTTATAACAACCTCCACTCTTCTGGGAAGGCTTTCCACTAAATTTTGGAATGTGGCTGTGTGGCTTTGTGCCCATTCAGCCACAAGTGCATTCAGGTACTGATGTTGGAGAAAAGGCCTGCAGCGTTCAAGTTCATCCCAAAGTTGTTCAGTGCGGTCGAGTTCTTCCACTCCAACGTTGGCAAATCATGTCTTCATCAACCTTGGTTTTTGCACAGGAGTATTGTCATACTGGAACAGGTTTGGGCCTCTTTGTTCCAGTGAAGGGAAATCTTAAATCAACAGCGTACAAGGACATCTTATACAATTGTGTGCTTCTGGCTTTGTAGCAACAGTCTGGGCAAGACGGTCAGGTGTCCACAAACCTTTGGCCATGTAGTATAGATAATCTAATGATTTAGTAAACATTAAATACCTTAGCTTAAGTTACATTAACTCCACATGACAATAACTTAGTGATGACAATAAAGTAGTACACAGTAAATAAGCAGTACACAGAAAAAAAAGAAAATAATGATAGATAAATAAAAAATAATAAAAATAACATTAATAATAATAATAATAATAATAAAGTAGACATCAGCAAGCAAATGCTAGTTTAAAAAAGTATGTCTTGAGTTGAGCTTTAAATATGTTAAAAGTCTGAGCTTCCCTAAGTTCAAAAGGAAGAGAGTTCTAAAGGGTAGGACCAGAGACAGAAAACTCCCTGTGACCCATAGATCTTAAAGGGCACCTATCATGGTTTTGAAACGTGCCTAATTTTGTTTTTAAAGTCTCATACAATAGATTTACATGCATCCAAGGTCAAAAAACACTTTAATGTGCTCATAATTTAAATTGCAGCATTACCTTTTTTTCCCCCAGTGTCACAAATGCCTGGTTCTAAAGGATTCATTCTAAACTCCGCCTTTCAGAGAGCATACTCTGCTCTGACTGGTCAGATGCCCCAGTCTGTTGTGATTGGTCTGCTGTCAGTGTGTTTCAAAAAGGAAACCCCCATTACCATAACAAGTTTCACTTCCTTCTGTTAGCCAGTAGCAGATGAAGACCAGAGGCGGGGCTTTTTGTTACAAACCTAGGTAGGTTAGTATAGGAAGTAAAGTCTGGAATTACTAACGACTCGTTTTAGCTGTTCAGACTCGGTTCCTTCTTTTGGGAGTCAATAACTTAACTCAGTTTGTCGTGCGCTATGATTTTTGAAACTTTGTGAATGTTTTTACATTCACAAACAGCTCTATAACACACTACATGAAAGTTCATATTTGAAAAAGCATAATAGGTGCACCTTAAGAGGGTTTGTGGAACAGTCAACAAATTAGACTGTGAGGAGTGCAGTCTAGGATTTGGGATGTAAGGGATTAACAAAGCAGATAAATAATGAGGAGCCAAGCCATGTAATGCTTAGTATGTCAGCATCATAATTTTACACTCGACATGAAACCTGACCGGAACAGGAGCAATATGATTGTATGTCCTGGTCCCAGTCAGGATGCTGGCAGCACAGTTTTGCAGGCTACATATTGGAGTTTATTGAGTGTGGATTAGAAACTCCGGCTAAAACGGAGTTACAGTAATCTGTCCGAGTGACAACGAATGAGTTTATCAGCTTTTCAGCTACAGACAAATTTAGCTTGTTATATTTCTGAGGTGATAAAAAAAAAAATCATATGTTCTGTGTAGTGAGTTTGCTCTACCTGCTGCACCCACATTGGGGAGTACTGGAGTAACTACAAACTGTGTATAAAGGAGTCATTATTATTGTCTCACCGTCCTAATATCTCAATGTAGACTACAGCTGGCGCTGACTTCTCCACTACATCCGCAATAAAGTTGTATTTATACCGCGGAGTGTCGTCTTTGTATGGGGCAGCACAGTAAACTTGGGGTATGAGGAAGTGGATTACAGTGTTTGTGAGAGATCGTGTCCTCTGAGAGACATCTTTATTCCGCTCACTGTGTAAAGCAGCTCCGCTCAGCCCCAGTCCTAACGCTGCGGCTCCCAGGAGATATGTCCGAGCTGAACCACCACCACCGCCGCCTTCCCGTCCTCCTCCCGACACCGGGGCTCTAAAGATGGGCGTTTTCTCTTTAGTTTGTTTCTCCGAACATGTGTTGGATAAATTTCGAACAAGTCCCAGAGGCGACAACTTTACATGACGTCCACTCTCCTGGAGGCATGTGATTGCCCTTATAAGAGGACGATGTATTGTTGCCATATTGCATCAGATATTAAAGAACTTCTCAGGAAATTCTGCACCCGTCTGACAACCAATATTCTTGATACAGTCCTTTTAATGGAACTTTCTCCGAGAGTAATCCACCACCAACCCACATCAAATTATACTCCGGGTTGAAGCTTTACACTAACTCGGTACTACCCCCACACAGCTCGTGCTCCGGAAGTCTGTTAACTGCGCATGCGTGGATATATCCAAACACAAGAAGGAATTTGAACGTCAGATGCAGTTCAAATGGGACTCGTGTGTCAGTCTGAAACAATATCTGTTTTTCACAGGCATATTTACAGGCAGACTTGGTTTGATTAAAAATAAATAAATAAAATAAATTTTTTAAAAAAAATCTGTTAGTCGGTCAGTTAATTAACTCTCAAGGGATATTGTTCTAATACACGGAATTTTCTAGATCTTTTTCAGTCTCCCATCTCCCCCAAAAGAATTTTTTATAGTCATTGGTCCTATTCTATCAGGTGTTGCTTTATTGAGGAAGAAGAAGGAGAAGAAGAAGAAGGGGGGGTCATTCCTTGTTACCAGATCTCACTTAATCCGTTTGACACTCCTGTTGGCAGCCTGTGTTTTGCTTCACCCGGCAAAACGTAATAAATTAGTCAGTTCTTTATTTCAACAGGACATTGTTACTGTACCCTCTGTGACTGCTTATTGGAATAATGCAGTAGGTAGCTTTTGCTGGAAGAAACACCTTTTTTCCCCCTTAACAAGCCAAGTAAAAGATTTCATTCAAAATAACTCACAACTATTACCCTGCAAACCAGTATATGAAAAAGTTTAAAAATGAAATAGGATTGAAATATATCAATCTAAAAAATGTATCTTATAAATCTGATTGTCTGGCTTGCCAAGTTCCACATTTACAGATCCAAATATTCAAACTCTAGACCTCTCTTTTTTGTTTTTCTAAAAGAATTTGAGCAATATCTTACATTGCTTAAATTGTCTAAGAACAAAAAAAGCTTTAAACATGACTTTTAGTGACTTCTAATCCCCCTTTCTTTTTTCTTTTCTTTTCTGTTTTGTTTCTCATTATGTTATTGTCTGTGTATTGTTTTGAGCATACATTTTTAAAAGTGTCAATCTAAAATGGAAGACATAGTGTGTTATTGCTGTCTATTGATGAGCTAAGATTAACATACATCATAACTATTTTAAATATATCTTAATTATTTGGTTTGAAACGGGAAATGTAGAATCGTATGAAGCCCAAGGCAATATCATGGATAATAATTAATGCATCGAACTGAACTGTGAGGCAATAATAATATATTTTAAATGTAGTAATACTCTTGTGTTCTTGTGTAGCAAGTATTGTCCAGGTGATGGCAGTGCTATAGGCTCTTACCTATAAAAGACGAAGGGCCTGAGACAGAGGGCCTGTGTGCTGACACTGTTGGCTTGTCTTCCTTGACTAGTTATTAAATTCTCTTAAGTGACTCTTCATGCTTACCAGGACTAAAACGTTTACAACAATTCTACAAATATTTTATATTTTCTAAATTAATACTACAACAATTATCCATCATAGGATTGTTATGGAATATTAGTAAAATCTAATATGAAGGTAACTATTATGGATTTTCTTGTTGTAATATGCAAAAATATATTAAACTAAATCTGATTCAAAGTGGTTAGCAATCATTTTTCCAGGTAAGCTTTATTGGTAATTACGTCAACAGTCAGGGTTTGATTGGTGGAGGTGAAAAACGTCCTCACGTCGCTGTCTTGTTACAGCCAATGACAATGACCCTGTGTAATGCTGTCATCACGTTGCTACCGAGAGCAGGCTAACAACTGACATTTAGGGGTCATCTTGAAGTTTAATAAAGGAATGTTTGCCTTAGTAAGTTAGCTCCAAATAAACTTGCAGCCAAAAAAAATCTTACACTTAACAAAATAAGACATAACATATTGAATAGCCAGTGCGTATAAATTAATGTTAAGTCAAAACGACCGAACACACTGCATTTTTAGTTGTTGTTTTCCCTGCAACTTAGCAGCAGTGGTTAATACATACTAATATTTAAGTACTTCACACTCACTGTTGGAGTCTTGGTTCTGAGTAATATCCTGAATTGTCCGCTATGGTACTTTGTATAATGTCATAGGACTACCACTTCAGGGGTTTAGGCTCATTTCTACTGGAACACTTCTGAAATGGCTGAGCAACCAAAATCCTTTAGAAGCAGTAACCTAGCAGTAAGCCTCAGAGAGTTACCACAAAAAATGCCCATTAGTTCTCTAAACGTAAACATTTTTTTGATCAGGAGAAAGCTGGATTATTTCCAAATGTACATTTTGCAGAATTGGTCAGAGGCAGTTAAATTGTTGTCACGTCAGTTGAAAACCTGGTTAAATAGAGTTTAACTGTGTAACGAAGACATAAGAGACTGAAACAGGACCCTGTGCTGCAACAGTGTTCCCCACCTCATTGGGGACATTTCAAAAACTGAGCTCTTAACCACAATCATTCCCACATTAGACACATGACGTAAATGTATATAACTGAAACACAAGTTTACTTTTAGTTAGGAAAACAAAGTAACATCCTTACAGCTGACAATTAAAGTCACATAGGTTTGACAGCGCAAGTAAATAGACACGCATAATTTTTCAGTCCTGATGTTTAGATCAGTATTTCTTATTGCAGTGCAATTCGTCTGACCACTCGTCCCTCTTTATCTATAGCAAAGTTGTAGTTTTTGGGGTTGTCCAACACCTCCTCAATCCGCTGATCCAAATTTTCCAGTGTAATAAAGTTCTTTGCCTCTTCCTGAAAGAGAGATAATGTAAAGATAAGTGTGTTTTCACATTTTCACATTTTTTGTTCTTATCTGTGTACTGTTCCCACCTGTAGCTGCAGGATTTCTCTCTCTTTTTCTTTTATGTAATTCTCAAGCTCTTGTTGACGCAAAATTGCTGCCTCTTTCCTCCTCTGTTCAGCAGCCTCTGTCTCTGTCTGCACACGCAGCTCACTAGCATGCACAAGAACATACACATTCATTCAGGGTTGAAAAATAAGTCAGTGCATGCTGTGATAGTGTTTAGTTGCATTTTTCTGTCTCACCGGATTTTTCGCAACCTGAGGTTTTCTGCATCATTCCAGGCCATTAATGATCTGTGTTCCTCAGCCTCCTGCTTGGCTCTCTCTTCCGCTAAAGAGCCGGTTTCTTCCTCATAGCGCTTCCTCAGCATCTCCTCTTTAAACTGTAACCTTCACACGTGCACACACGCGGACACGCACAGTAATGAAAAAAATGGAAAATACCACTGCTGTTGATTTAGCCTTGTACTCAAGTACATGGAGTCTTAAATCAATTAATATAAAGTGCAGAATTTCATCTTTAACTTCAATCTATCTCGATCTAGATTAAGAGACCCATACATATGGTACCCCATTTTCTTTTCAAAGACCATAAATAATTAGACACATTAACATAAACTTGATGACTTCAGCATTTATTAAATTGAACTGACCCAAAAGATTAAATAAATGCATAGTCATTAAAACACAGTGATTATGATTCAAATGTAGTGAATTAACAGGTGAAGACTTATAATAATCATATAATAAGTCTTTAAAAAAAAGTTTACTTTCTCTGTATAAATACTGTCTCCATTTGTCAGTGACCTGATCTACTCATTCAGATTGTTACACTTTATTTATGACAAAGGATGTAATGATACAAGACTACTGTAGGAATATGTTTAAATAATTGTTTAGGGATGCTGTTTTAAAACTGCTTCAATTAAGAAATTATTAATGTTATGTTACATTACAAATATTACAATATATTTGGCAGTGGCAGTCCCTTTCAAGGAGAGCACGGGGTTTAGGAGAAGTAGGTTTTTTTCTGTTGCTTTGTTGCAACCCTGAATATAATCATAAAAACTGTCAAGTTTAATATTTGGTTGAATAACTTTCGAATATCCCCTGTCTGAAATCAGAATCAGGGTGCTGAACACCTTCTCTGCTGATGCCCTGCCATTTTAAATGTTTCTTTTTGATTCAAATGTACTGTAGTACAGAGCTCAAATGAAAGGCAACACAATGAAGTATAGGGCCTGAAAGGAAATTCTCTTATATCATGTACTCTCTTATATTATGAACTGCTATCAAATACCTATGATGAATGTATACAT
>JANDJT010000169.1:21000806-21069949 GCA_024331685.1 Stegophilus panzeri | reverse complement strand
TTTCTTCAGTGTTGTCACATGAAAAGATATAATCAAATATTTACAAAAATGTGAGGGATGTACTCACTTTTGTGAGACACTGTATATACAAAATTGGTCATTGTGAGCAGTTAGTGCTCTTCTCCATTATGTCACAGTTTGAATTTGGTTGGGAATTGCATTAGTGTAACCTAGTTACAACCCTGCAGAAGATACTTCATTATCTGATACTTCCGGCAATGACAATCCCTGGGTCCCATTCTACTCAGAATATTTCTTTTGAATTACTAGCTCAACTCTTTACATAGCAGAATCTACCTAACTTACCAAGCACTGCGTTACTACAGTTTTCATTATGGAATAGTAATAGTCCGTGACCTTTCAAGCCATTCTGCCAAGAGCATTCTGTGGCCTGTGTGCTGTAAATGCAACTCCCTGCATATTGCCAATTGTTTTGCACCATTAGATGGTAGAAATAAAAACACTTACATGCATTTGTTTGATGGCCTGCTCACAGTCATCTTTTTTGGTGTAGTTGACAAAAGCACAGCGTCTTGCTGGCAATAATTTTACACTATGGACTGGCCCAAATCTATACAAACAAACAGCAAATTAATGTTTTCATCTTGGAGATGTTGAATTCAGCATAATTTTGATGCAAAATTTTAACACTGACAAATTTGTCTCCTTCATCTTTTTTTTTTTTTTATTCCCTGAAAAGAATTACTCGACTTTAAAAGAATCACAGAGCCAAAATGCAGATTTCAGGGCTTTATATCCAAGTAGCAAGTATAAGGTAGAAAAAGAAGGCCAGCTGCTAGAGATGATGACACAACTTACCTGCTGAAGAGCTCATGGAGTCTTAATTCTGATATAGCAGGCACTAGATCCCCAACCCAGACTGGAAACAGCTCTCTGTCAGCCAAAGAACACACACACACACACACACACACACACACACACTCCTCAGTACCCTTATATAGGTAGATAAAGGTAGATCACTTACAAACATGAACCTAAAAGAGTAGACTCTTACAGGGTAGTCGGTACAGCTGTGGTGACTTTAGGTAGGTTCTGGGGGACTGGTCTCAATGGGACTTTCATAGGTTGAAGATTTCTCTCTGGACAAACTCTTACTTCTTCAACATGCACATGTGCAGCTGCCATATTACCTTTACTCGAAGAAAAATGGGACAGAAAAAAGAAGAAGAAAAAAAAAAAAAAAAAAAAAAAAAAAAAAAAAAAAAAAAGAAGAGAACGGAATTTTAGTTAAAAAATAAACCCAAACAGCAGCATTGTTGCAAAACATTGTTCTGGGAAGAGCACTGAGTTTAAACAGATGTGGCATTACCATGTAAACCAGAGAGAGCTTCTAAAGCTTTTTCTACTGTTCCATGTATGATCAGAGCATTTGAACTTTGCTCTCTAGTGTATCCCATATCCTGTAGATAATATCAGGCAAAAGACATGTTATCAAAATAGTACTGGCATACATGTAACAGGCAAGGACAAAAGAGGTGTATTAATGGGTCAGTATTTTGGATAAGGTAGGTAGTCTTTCAGTCCATGTAAAAAAAGGTCTATTCTTATGTTTATGGTAGTTTCATATTTAAATAATCAGTAAACAGTTTTGAATCAAAATCTTAATCATTACTTTGAGTCAGATTTCTTTGTGCTTCTTTGAGGAATGATGCAAACATGACCTGGTGGACTCCCACCATCCTGTCCTGATCAGGTAGCCAAATGCAGTGTTTAGTTAGTTGACCAACTGAAGTGGTTGTGTTGTCAAGGGTGACAGTGAATTACTAGGGATAATATGTTGACTTACAAGCTGAGCAGCCTCTTAATTGAAAAACTTTATTTATTTATTTTAGACTAACAGTATGCAATAATTTTTTTATTTTTTTTTAATAAAATCAGGGGCCATCCTCTTTGTATTGGAATTCATTTGTCAAAAACTTCTATATTTGAGCCTACTAATCTCAACTTTCACTGATGGGAACTCAGTAAGCCTACAGACATTCATGTGGACAAATAAATGAACTATATATTTAATCAAAACCAGCAAGGTTAACAAGTCATACTGCATAACCATTAAATAAAGACCCACACACAGTGTTACTTACCATTAACTGCATTATTTGTACCCTCATGAGCTCCTGAGCAGCATCAGTACAGGAGCTATCAAGCTTTAAAACTTCCTTATAGGTCAAACTAGCCTCATAGTATCTCTACAAACAAGAGAAGCAAACAAGAGGCATTGGTGATAACATTGGGGGGGGGGGGGGGGGGAGGGTTGTTTAAGTGATCTGATATTTAAAAAATATATAAATTTGATGTGTTTCTATGCAAAGTCCCTGAGTACAAGGTATAATTTACCTTAAGTCCAACTAATGCTTTCCCTTTTCTGTAGAGTCCTTTAATCCATGTGGGGTTCAGTGACAGTGCAATATCAGCATCTATTAAAGCCTTCTCATATTGTTGCATTTTCTCATAACAGAACGCACGATTTCCAAACAACCTAGAGTAATGGTTTTGTTTTTGTAAATTTCAGCTGGTTTCTGGAAATGACACTGAACATCTGTGTAATGCAATTAGATGTAAACGTGTAATATTACAACTTACTTAACTTCTTGAGGATTGTGCTTTATAGCATCAGTAAAATACTTCACAGCCATATCCAAATTTCCTGTTTGAGCACATTTATTACCAATCACTGAAAATAAACAGGAAGACAGAAAATGAGGTCACTCGACATATTAAAAAACAAAAACAAAATCATTGGACATCTGAACCAAAATATTTTCAGGAAGAGACCCTCACCTGCCAGCTCCATGCTCTTTGTAACGTTGTCCTTTACTGGTTCCTCTGATGCCTCCTTTTCATTAACATTCTGTGGATAGATGTGGTTTAAAAATTGCATTGTTTTTACTGAACAGCATCTTAATCTCTTAACCAAGTTGTCTAGTGTATACATGTTTGAAAGAACTGACTAATTGCATTACAAAGCTGTTAAGGGAATGAACTTAGAAAATATTTTTTTTTTAAAAACAAAAACAAACAAAAAAAAACAACAACAAAAATAAACTAAAGTGGAATTTCCTTCAAAGTTCTTTTGCAAACCTTAATTTGGGGCTCTTCTGTACTTTTTTGTGCAGTCCCAAGCTTCTTGAAGTTTTCATTTTTTTTGTCTTTCCGGTCAGATTTAGATTTCTGCTCAAGTTTGCGTTTTGCAATGGCTGCTGCATTGGTCACAAAGCAGCTGCTCATATCAAGCTATTGAAACATACATTGCAGATTATGATTGTTAGATCCACATGCAGGTGCTAAGTAGACTCTTGCTGAAAACTGAATAGATGTTATGAGACGCAGAAAACAAGTCAACCTCCAGTTCATCAACTACGCTCTCTTTTTCATCATCAGCATAATCATCATCATCATCATCTTCTTCATCACAACTGTCACCGCTCTCTGTGGCGACAGAGTTGCGCTGTGGGCCAGGGTCAGGAGGTACACTGTTATTTGTTTTTTTCTTATTTTCACACTCTTTTTCTGTAGGCTTAGATTTAACTGGAAGAGCAGCCTCATCCTACGGACAGAAGGAGGGGAAAAAAAAAAAAGGAAAAAGAAAAAAAAGAGACATGCATGTGAAAATGAATAAACTGGTTTCAACACTGTAGTACTAACAAAATTTACATACACATGGTTTCAAAACATAACTATGAATTACAGTAATACAACAAAATAGATAGGTTAGGTACTAATCCCTTATAACTATTTTATTAACATTTACATACCTGTTTGGCACCATCTTTATTCCCATTTTCCTTTTCTAATTTTTCTAGCCGACGTCTCTCTCGCTGCCTCTATAGTACACCAGAAAGAGATGTAACTCAAGTAAAACTTTAAATCCCCCATTAAGATTATGGTGCATCTTAGCATAAATGGCACAAGTGTGTAATGTTTACATTACCATTTTCTTCTGTTTTTTCTTTTCTGATTTTTTCTTATGTTTATCCTCTTCATCTACAAGTTCTTTAGCGTTTTTTGCAGCCTCCTAAAAGGGCGTAACACATTACACGTGTACCTCGCTCGGCAGGGCATACATATACTAATCAAAATGCGTAAAAGCACTTACCTCAGGTGTGCGGTACTTGACTGTTTTATAATGCGTTATTGCAGGCAGCTGTTTGGAAACTCCTTTATCTAGAAAGCGTTGAGTAAAGCCGCAATATCTATTGCGTTGCCGGTCATATTCATCATCGTCCTCATCATCTGTCAACTCCTCATAATCGTCCAAATGATCAGGGTAATCGAGACCTGAAAGACAAATATTAGTAGGATAAAAAGATAACAGTTAAATAAAATTCCTTTATTTCCTTAATGCCACATTCATCTCTTGATTGAGTGGACCCTGTGATTCTTTTCATGGGTTACAGAAATGGCAGATGATGTTAATTCTGTTAAATGTTATGACAATGTGCTCAACTTATCTATGGAGCAGACTTCTCTATTAAAGACAGACATAATGCGGTAGAAGACTAAGTTATGTGACATTGAGGCCCTGAACCAAGATACAGAGTCGCTGTAATGAGATCATAAATTTACACTTGAAAAATAACATGTATGTGTAATATTTATGATAATTTCAGCTAAGCCTATGGATGCTTGTGTAAACCTTCTAAGTGATGTTCAAACACCCACCACTATTAGTTTTATAATTCACTGTTAGGCAAATTTACATTAAAATGAAGCATCTTTACATTTTACATTAAAATTAAATTTACATTAAAATGAAGCATCTTAAAGCCTAATATCATGCGCAGTATTACATACAGTACTCACAAACTTTCTGACTATTCTACAGCTATAAACAACCCCCTCTCACCTACAGTCTGTGGTGGAAAATCTCCTCAGCCATAGATTTAAAAAAGGTCAAAGTCAAGGGGTTTTAGATGCCAAAAATCAGACTTTATAGAGAAAAAAAAAAAAAATCAACAAGGCCGAGATGTCTGCAGATCATCTGACAAACACGACCGTCGCTTATGCTTTTATATTATTCTAAAACAATTCTCTCATTCCCTATTTTTCTTTTAGTCACACCCCACAAGCCACAATTATCGTATCATCATCATCTCTACTTTCTCTTTAACTGTGGTGTAATACTTTATTACAGCATAATCACATGCTTAAATGCTGGTTTAACATTAGAAGTCCGCTCTATTTTTGATCGCAACTTCCTCTGAGATTACACACTCGCATGGCACTCAATAAGAAATGCCAGATAAATTAGCGAACTAGGAAGAAGATACAAACTACGAGTGAGAAATGTGTGCTCAGTGATTTCTCACATCAGTTTGTCCTAGTTTCCTTGATTAACGTGCATGCACACACACTCATATTTTATACATTGGTTATAAATGATTGGATTACACTGTGATTAGTTCAAATATTCCACACAGTCTATAGCTAAGTGAACATTATCAAGTCAGAATATAGCAATCAGTACAACGCCCATAGTTTTGGGCCAACATATAAACACCAATAAGGCATGACTTATGAAAAATGATTAAAGCTTACCGAGTCCACAACCATATCCCAGGGCATTAAGTACAAAATCACACTGTGTAGATCTTCCACTGATGACGTCGACCATAGCCTCCTGTGGAGGTTTATCGGGTATTAATTAGTCAAGAAATAGAAACAAAGGACAAAGTAACATTTTAACAAACATTTTAACCAACAAAGACCTTAAAGTAAAACACTAGAGAGGCCAGTCTTAAACGGAACACGCTATTTTGTGTGGGGAACCATATTAAAACAGGCAGCTAACAGGGTAAGACATTAATAAAGAAATACTTACATGGGCCTGCATCAGTCGTGCGTTCTCAAGCATACGGGAGTAACCTGGGAACACAGATGACTGGAAATCAGCAATAGCAATATAAACACACACACACACACACCCCAGTGCGTTTTTCACAACAGGCTACAACGCCGTATTTAACCGGTCCAACCTGTTAGCCGGTACCACGTAAAACACTGTTGTGTAGCTAACAAGCTAATCTCGACAAATGTGTCAGCTTGGTTAAAAAAAACAAAACAAAAAAAAAACTAACGAGCTAGAATGTTCTTAATTATATAGAGAAAATAAACCAACGTAACAAAACACCTCTAAAATTTTTCCATTGTTAATTCTGGAATCTCTCAAAAGCTGTACTGTATGGAGTCTCACCTAGCCTACGCACTTTATGCTAACGTTAGTAAGCTAGCTAGCTAAAGTTTGGGGGAAACTCGTTGTCTGTGTCTCACGTACAGACGGCAAACTACCTGATACTTACCTGGTCCGAAGCCATTACGTTTAGACATTTTATATTGTATATATGTACAGATTTGTACTAAATATATTATTTAAGTGTTCATAAATCAAGTCTTTTTATTATTATTATTCTAGCATTATAAGCGCGCTAACCACACTTCCGGCCAACTCACACCTTAACCGAAAACCTCTGCCGTGCGCGTGCGCACTACCTCGCTGCGCCTAGCACCAGTTCTCACTTTCAGCCCATAAGACTTACCTACATGTTCAACTTTGTCCCTTTGTACTGACAAAGTCAAAGGGTATATCAAATCGTATACAATTAAAACTTTTAAATTGATAAAATAATATCCTCTTTCAGTTTGTTACACTTTTAGCTGGAACAAACAGGCCAATACAAATTACTAGAATGTTATATTTTATGTAATCAAAGTATGATCCAATCATATATAATCAATGTATAAGATATAAAAGAGTAATATAATAACTAAGACAATCTGACGTGACCCTAACTTCACTGAACACACATTCCACACTCATAAATTGTATCTTTTTTCTTCCAAGCTCGCTGTCATTTCTCAGCAAGAGCTCTCTCAGCACCTTCTGTTCCTGTCAAGGAACATTATTGAGTCTGTTCTCTGTATCTTTTAAGCAGGGGTGGATTTAGTGATTTGGGTGCCCTAGGCAAAATATAGGAATGTGGCCCTCATTTCAGTGTTTTAACATCGATATTTAAGTTTTCTACATACATTATTCAGCATTAATAGTAATAATCAGGGGTGGACTGGGACCAAAAAGTGGCCCTGGACTTTCTGGCCCTGAGCGGACCACCACATCCCCATCATAATACACCAGCTCATTGATGGTTAGACCAATTTTTAACACCACTTATTAGAATAAAAATATAACAGAAACATAAATGCATTTAAACATATTTATTTGAAGTAGCACTGAATAGATATCAAGTCATGTTTGTAAAATAGGCAAACAGAAACGTAAAAACAGTGTGACAAAGAATATAAAACAATCAAGACAGCATGTTAGCTAGTCAGGAGCATCATCTGGGTACAGTTTAGGAGAGCTGCACCACTCAACTGTACAACTCTTCAATCAGGACTGAAACTTTATATTTTAACATTAATATGAATTCACATTCCCACAATCCACATTTAATTTAAAAAAAAAAAAAAAAATTTACCCCCCAGAAATAGACCATTACTACTACTACAACAACAACAACAACAATAATAATAATAATAATAATAATAATAATAATAATGTATTTTATTTTCTAATATTAATATTAAGAAATTAATCTTGCTATTATGCCTATATTAATAAATAGGTCTATTTCACTACAACTAACCAAGAGCAAACAATAGGTCGCTGTACGGTACAGTAGGAAGCAGCTTATTAAAATATTCTTATATTTTCTAAATTGTGGTCATATTTAAACATATTTATTTGAAGTAGCACTGAACATGAATCCACATTTGATTGGCACACTATCATCATGTGCCATTAAACTCACCCACTGAGTTAAACTCACCTACCTACTCACCTACTGGGAGCAGGTCAGCAGAGAATAAAGGTCAGCTTTAGCAGGGAATGAGAAGGAGGATAATAGGGGTGTATACATATATGAGCGTGTTTGTGTGTGTATGAGAAAATGTATATTTGAAAGAGCATGCTATGACAGTACGTAATGCATTGCCGTTGAAACAATACGTACTAATCAGTATGTGTGTGTATTATGACTACAATCCCGGACATACGACATCCGCCATGTTAGGATTATCATGTGACCTTCGACGTCATCATAAACATAAAAAGCTTAAACAAGTTAACAATCTATTCGGGTATTGTTAAACAAGTCCTTTTTAACCAAGGTTTAATACTCAAAAAGAACCGACGCTGTCTTCCGCGGTTTTTAAAAAATTTTTTTTATTGTATTCTGAGCTCGTCCGCACCAGTCCCGTTGCATCATGGGATTGTTTGACTCGCATAGTGTGCATCGGTTGCATACTTCAAAATCTCACCAGAAGCAGTACATCATCCAGGTATTTCTCACCTACTGAGAATTCGGAAATACTACTCCTCTGGCGTACTGCTTTTCGCCTACTATATAGTATGTAAGTATGCGGTTTCAGACGAATAATATGTTTTCAAAATGGTTCAGAGGTGTATGTGCGCGCTTGCGCCCGCCTTCCTTTCATTTGCGCAGGCGCGAAAAATTTCAGTTATTCGCATAGAAACAACTCACAGCTCATCGCACAACAATGGAGACGTTAGGAGAAGGTGAAGATGCAGCGAATGTTAACAGAGTGAGTTTGTTTCGCCTTAATTAAAAAAGCGATTTAAAAAAAAAAAAAACTTAATACCTTCGAGTAGTTGTCGCTTATAAATCGTTTCCCGCCAGTTGTATAACTAGTCAAAAATGTTAGTAAAACTGGTTTAGTCACAGTAGCAACAAGTGCATAGCTCAGCTCAGCCGGTTTCACCTAGGTTTATTTGGTAAAAACCAGAAAGCTCTATAGGCTAACTCTTTAACCAGCACAATTTCGTGGCTTGTAGAATAGTATCCATTGTTTAGAAAACAAAGATGAACCAACAAAGAACAGCAGTGATGTGGAAACAGTTGAGATTTTGTGCTGTGCTTTGTCTATTCATGTCACATCTGACCGATCTGAAGATAAAGTACAGAACAATATCTAATACGTATCATTTTGTGTGATTTTTCCTATCTTGTTTTCACACATCGTGTGCATTTGTAGTCGTGTATTTGCTTTCATACTATTGTATCCTATTGTAGACAGATGTGCATGCAGCTTTAAGGTTAGTGCTGTACGCAGCGCCACAGTTTGCAGGTGTGTGTGTGTGTGTGTGTGTGTGTGTGTGTGTGTACAGTTTGTTTATTACTGAGCCTGGAGCTCTGTGTGCCATCAGACTGTACTGCAGGGATCTATAGTACTGAATTTTCAGGGCATCAGCATGTTTCTTCACAGTGCCACTAACAGCATCTACATATACATTGTATGGCCAAAAGTTTGTGGACACCTGGCAATCACACCAGTATGTGTTTTTTGAACGTCCCATTCTAAACTTAGTCCCTCTTTACTGTTATAATAACCTCCAGTCTTCTGGGAAGGCTTTCCCCTAGATATTGGAGCATGGCGGTGGGGATTTGTGCTCAATAAGTCCACTAAGAGCATTCCTGAGGTCAGGCACTGATGTTTGGTGAGGTTGGCTGGGGTGCAGTCAGTTATTCAGTTCTTCATCCCAAAAAGTGTTAAGGGTTGCGGTCAGGAGTCTGTGCAGGAAACTCAAGTTTTTTCACTCCAACTTTAGCAAACCAGGTCTTCATGGAGCTCGTTTTGTGCACAGGAGTATTGCCATACTGGAGAACCTCTGTTTGGGCCTCTTATTTCCAGTGAAGGGAAATTGTAATGTTATAGCACACATCCTATAGAATTGTGTGCTTCCTATGTTGTGGCTACAGTTTGGGGGAAAACCAAACTGTCAAACCACATATGGGTTTGATGGTCAAGTGTCCAGGCGCATGGAGGTTTAGTGGTTAGCACGTTCACCTCAAACCTCCATGGTTGGTGGTTTGATTCCCACTGCTTGTGTGCAGAATTTGCATGGTTCGGTTTCCTCCGGGTTCTCGGGTTTCCTCCCCCAGTCCAAAGACATGCATGGCAGGCTGAGTGGCATGTCCAAAGTGTCCGTAGTGTATTAATGGGTGTGTAAATGTGTAAGTGATTGTGCCCTGCGATGGATTGGTACCTTGTTCAGGGTGTACCCCGCCTTGTGCCCGATGCTCCCTGGGATAGGCTCCAGGTTCCCTATGACCCAGTAAGGATAAGCGGTATAGAAAATGGATGGTCAAGTGTCCACAAACCTTTGGCCATATAGTGTTAAAGTTTTTAACTGGAATTCTGGGAAGAGTCTAAGATGAATTTAACCACTAACCGCTCTGTGCCACTCACTGTATTAATTCATATTAACATTGACTGAATTCTAAAAAACCTCCTGTTAGATTCACATTCACTCACCACAAACAAAATCATTTGTACTGCATCATTGAACATCAAACTGGTAATATATAATATAAACTTTTTTTTTCATGATATTAACTCATATTAACATTAACTGGATATGAAATACACTACTCTACAAATACATTTTTCTGTGCAATATATGCTTTTTTTTGTCAACTCCTTTTAATTTAAATCTTTCAACAGTGTACTGGCCCTTTAATTCAGTGCGAACAGAGGGGTAAAAAAAAAAACATTTGACTCGACACCGAAACTCCCGCTTCACTGCTGCAGTGTCCAGTGTAAAATAATAGCAGTGCAGACCTTACAGAACTTACAAACTGCGTTTATGTACTCATTCCACACAAGAGACATCATCTTTACATGCAGCACGAAAACACGAAAAATGTGATTGACAGGATATTATCGGCCCCGATCATCTGATGTTACTAAACTATCGGCCGATAGCCGATAACATGAAAAATAGCCTTTATCGGCCGATACCAATTATTGGCTGATACATCGGTGCATTTCTAATAATAATAATAATAATAATAATAATAATAATTATAATAATTAATGTGATGTAAACAATCCATACAAATTGTATATCAGTTAATTGGTACTGACAATAACCAGTGCCTTGTTGCAGAATTGGTAAAACAGTCTATGAAATATAATTGTTAACTGTTTTAAAATCTTTTTTTTTTGTAGGAGGTGGAGTCATGGCACCAACTCCCTGTTGAAGAGGATCCTAGTCAGTTTATGGGACAGACATCAGGCATGCTGAATGCTGATGGTCTACAAGGGTTCACACTTAACTCTGAAGGACAAATGGCCATCATAGGAGACTTAAGCATGCTGCCAGCAGCTGACAGATTTGAATCTTTACAGCTAGGTAAACAGAACACAAGTATAATCATTTCCACCACAAGTAATGAGAAATAATTGCATAAAATCACACATGATTCTGCTTTATACAGTTTTATACATCATGTTCACCTGCTGAAATTATTTTCTTTTCACCTGAGCAGAACTGCAGGATAGCTGTTTATCTCCTACACTGACTCTAATTCCTCAGGGGAAGGCCTTCCTACATTCGGAGTCCACTCTCCTTCATCAGACAGATTTAGAGTTTGTCCCCCTGAGGTATGGTGTTCAAAAAATTAACCAAGATAAATGTATACTTTTAGTTTTGAAGGCATGCTAAACATTTTGTGTTGTGTGTTAAGGGGGTCTCCTGATATGTCCATTGCTTCTGAGAGGTGCCCCCAGATGTCACGCTTAGATGTGGATGGAGAATCCAACCTCCCAAACAGATCCCATGAACAGGCATCACTATCACAGCATCATTTGGGGGTGATGTCTGCAATTTTAGAGGATGCTAGTAGCTGCTGCTCACTATCACAGCACAGCCTGTCACCTAGTAGCAATTATCAGGCAACGCAGCTTCATGATGAGGAACACAGTAGTGTCCCGGAGAACAATGATGTACAGCAAGTGGGAGAGAAACAATTTGATGCTGATTTGGACAGAAGAGGGACTGCGTGTGGTTTAAGCAGTGGCGTTCCTATTCGCTCCTTTCAGAAGCTTCTGGAAACAGATCTTGGTGTAGCCAGTAGCGGTGTAGTCTGCTCTTCCTCTGAGATTGTTCTCAGTCTGACAGATGCTGTCAGACTAAGCTCAATAAACACCCCTGAGAACCAGATGAAACACTCTGGTCTTGCCCAGAAGCAGGATCCTGCATGTACCTCAGCGAAGGAACCCCAGTTCAGACCATCTGAGAGTAGAGAGCAGCCACAAGGTGGCTCTTCTTCCTTGTTATCGCAAAGAAGGACTATGGGGGGAGGTGGTTTGTCACTTTCCTCTCGTTTATCTGCTATCTCAAATATTACAGTTCGCTCCACGAGCAAGCAAACAGATGGCACCACTGACTGTCCCTTCAAGCAGCTTCTGCTCCACAGTGATTCCTCATTATCTGCACCAGGAGGTAGAAATCAAACTGAGGTCAAAAACACTCCCATTGGACAGAATAACACTCCAGCCAGTGAAGGTGGTGTATATATGGCAGGGCTACAGAAAGGACTCTGGAGCTCAGGCAGCCATCAAGCAGCAGATGGTTCCTTTTTGACCTCTCAGCCTGTGTTTCAGTCCACACCTGCAGTGCTCCTTGGTAGAGGAGCACTAGTCCCAGCCAAACTCTCTCCTGTATATTCCCATCAAGGGACCGTGGCCGCATCAACCCAAAACAGCAGCCCTAAACCAGATGACATACCAGCATTAACCCTGAGTACTGCAAGCCATCAAAGCATTGCTGGAGTTACCCATGCCACTTCTTTGGACCCAGCTGAAGCTCATACAGAGTTGCATCTTCAACTTGAGACAACTCCTAGCCAAGTAGCCCCTACCCCAAGATTAGATGTGCCTGTCGTTTCCTCTGAGGACACAACCCTTGACCAACCTACCTTAGCCCCACTCCTGCCCATATCTGACCAACAGCTCAAAGATCAGGAGCCTAGGCTGTCTGCAGGAAGAGTGCATTCTCTACCCAGCTTCAATTATGTGCAGAAATTTGATGCTTGGAAGGCCAATCAGAGTTCCAGCAGGTCATTTTATGACAATTTGTCTCTGCAAGGGTTGGATGGTGTACCTCCTACGAGGAAACAACAGGACTTTGAGATGTCTGAGGCAACAAAACAACAAAGTCAACAACATCCCATCAAGACGTCTTTAGTATTTAATGCCAATAACGGCACACAACCCACTAAGACAGGCAGTGGTGTGCTGTCATGTGTGGATATGGAAGAGACCAGAGGAGCTGTAGGATCCACCTCACCATCACCATTTACTCACTCCCATTCCCACTCGTCTCTCAGAACAGTCATCTCCCCCATCCAGCAAGATGAACTGCAACAAAATCAAAATCATCTTCCACTTGTGTGCGCTGATGCCATCTCTCCAGACTTTAAGTCCACTGCAGCTGAATCATCACAGTCCTCAATTGGAACAAATGACCAGAGGTCAGCTGATGACTCGGGACCCAGTCCTATAAAGACCCCTGCTTTGCTTATTGAGGATCAGTACAGTAGCGTGAACTTAAATACCAATGTGAGCAACACCGTTTCTAGTTTTCCAGGTGGTTACCATGTTGACCAGAGTTTTCAGGCGTCATTAGGTGCCTCCTCTGTTGTAAGTCTTGAAGTGGACAATTATGCACCTTATTGGATGTCCATACCTGGATCCCCCCCACGTCCCCCTGAGTTTAACATCGAAGACAGAATTCCTGTAAGTAAAAACAAACTTTGATCCACAGAGCTCTCATTAATAGCTATTTTAATAGAGATTTATATTATATTTATATTAATCGTTTATATTCTTTAGAAAACAACTTTTATTAGTGTATTTAACAAACGGTTGACTGTGCAGCTCTACCTTCACAATTTGGGGATTGATCAGTCACCTTCAACAATCTTAAATCCCTTTACACACCGTGGACCCATCAGAGAGCCTGAATTTTCACCTACTGATTTGTGTACCATTAAAGGCTCAGTAGGAACACCCACAAAGAGCATACAACCATCTGATGGTAAACTTTTTTAATTTTTATTTATTTATTTGTTTATTTATTTATTTATTTTATAAAGGCAATTTTCTTTGTGCATACATTTCTTATTAGCATAATGTAATAAAGTTTTGGCTAGTTTAGACCATGTGTCTTAGTTACCAGCTATGATTATTATTACCTTGATATATTACTTCATTAAAATTCTATCTGGGGGTAAAAAAATAAAAGATAAGAAATCTAAATGAATGGCAAATGGCTGTTTGTACTAAAGGATTTTAAGTGTTCACCATCTGGCAAACTCTTAAAGCATTTCTGTCTCCTCACGGTTGTTTCTATAATAGTTTTTGACCTGTGTGTTGTTATTATATACAGGGGACAGTCTTCAGAAGGAGACCTTCTCAAGTTCAGGTGTGCTCTCTGCAGATTCCAGTGCCTCTTTAACACAGTTATTTATTCAAAAGTCCATTCAGCAACCAGCTAGACAAGCTAGTTCAGGCAGTATAAGAATGGCACACTTCCAGACAGACCCTTCACCTGAGCCACAAACTTCATCACACAGTGCTTCTCAAGGAGCTGACACCTCTCATAGAGAGGGCAGTTACGGCCTGCCAGCTCAGGTGAGCCTGGAGTCTGCACCTGCTCCTGGGACCTGGGAGGGTGTTAAAGAAAGGGACTCATCTCTGGTGGGTTCTGGAACCCTGCAGGAGATCAGGCGTTTGCTTGGTCATGCAGAAAGTCTTGTTTCTGGTCACTTCTCTATGGCCTCCTCCCCTGGCTCTCACTGTTACTCTGAGAACAATGCGTCCTTTTTGGCACTCAGGCAGAACACACAAGCAAATCATGATGACTCCTTTTTGTCACTTGATGGAAAGATTTCTTTGGTACTAGCTCGCTCTTCCTCAGACTCTGCTCTGAAGGAGAGCTACTCATCCTCATCTGGGCTTCTAGAGCTGTCCACAAAGTCTGATCACATGAGCAAAGGGTCTCCTGCACCCTCTCAGGGCAGGGAGGAAAATCCAAAGTCATGTGACTTTTGTGTGGCTCCAAGGAGAGCAGAGCCTGAGGGATGCAGTGCAGCAGACCCAGACAGGGTAGGCCCTGTGAGCTTGTCGATTACACAGGGAAACTCTTCCTCAACATCAGATGGCCAGCCGCAAAGCCAGGACCATACAGAGAATGCTGGCATCAGTTCATCTGAGATAAGTCCCGCCCACAGTCAAAGAGAGGCAGAAATGGATGTTTTAAGTGATGCCAGCAGTGAGCAATCGCTGGCTTCTAGGGTTGCTAAGCTTCTGCAGAGCGAGTCGTCTGTCTCTGTGGTTACCAGCCGGTCAAGTACTGCTGATCCAGACGAGAGTGAAGCTAGAGGTAAACATCAAATTACTTTTGATTATTAGGAAGGGTCCATTCAATGTTTTAATATAATATTGCAAAAAATATATAAATTTTTCTGTCTTGAATTGTCACATAACCAGAGTGGATCATGATGAAGGTGTCTGGTGGCAAGTGTGAAGCATTAGAACTTAATGCCGAGGACAGAAGGAGAATCGAGGAGATCAAAAGAGAGCTGCTGCTACGCACTAAACACACCAAGGTAAGACAACCCACTGGAAGGAGAGAAAATAATTTTTTTTTTTTTTTTTTTTTTTTTTTTTTTTTAGTAAAATCATGTTAAATGGGGTGTTTGTTTTGTTTGTTTTTGTGATGCTGGCAGACTATTCGGTTTAAAACAGTGTGTCTGATTGTGTGCATCAGGCAGAGTAATGCATTCTGTACAGAAGAACATAAAACTGCCGCGTTTTAGCATCCTTCTGTCTTTGCTAGCCTCTACCTACACATCACTCTTGTTCTGATGTCCCGATCTCTGTCTCCCTCATGTCTCAGTCGAGCTCAGATTCAGAAAGCAGTTCCCAGTCCAGTGTTGGCACTGTCCCCCAGCCTGCTGTAGGCTTTGCAGCAGTGCGCAGTGCAGAAGACCGTCTCTCTGAGCAGCTACAGAGAGTCAGTCGGATTCCACTCGAGTCCAGTGTTGCACTGCACACACCATTGGAGGATGAAGTAAGTCAGATTGCCATCAAGGAGGAGCGTAACCCTCAGCACACACCCTCCCCTCAGTCAGCGAGTCAGTGCCTGCGCGCACACACCAGCTGTGCTGCACACAACGACATTGCACTACGAAGCAACTCGAACACAGCCCTAAGGTCATCTGAGGAATGGAAATTACAGGCTCAAGTGACAAATAAAGCAACAAAGAATGAAGGGGAGAAGGGGACAGTGGGAAAGGAAAAAGAGGTTCGAGATGAAAATGAACACCCAGAAAGTGAGCAAAATGACCCATTACCAATCCCAGAGGCAGCTCACACTATCATCAGAGGAAAACGAGAGTTCCCCCCAGGCTTGGAGTCGGGTTCAGCCCTTGGTCAGAAACCTCACTTGTCCAACAGCCACCTCACACCTTCAGTGAAATTACAGCAAAACACCGCCCAGAGACCTCACACTCCTGCCAGCGATTCCTGCTGTTACCCAGAGCTGCGGACTGCATCACACACACATCACTCAGACAGTCCGAACACCTCGAGAGAAGTCCGACTCCCAGTCTCCAGCACCAGTGAAGAACAGCGAGTCTCCGTATCCAATGAGACCAGCTTAAGTAAAAACAGAAATGCAGACCAGGCTCAGAACACAGGAACGGCTAGTGGATATGCACAGATGACCTCCAGATTCACACAAGCCTATACTCCTCCCCAAAGACTGGCTGGTCCAAGTAGACCTTTATTAGTTAATACAGCTGGTAAGTGGAAAGATCTTGAAATATGGTTTTTATTGTTCCTTTTAGTATGTGACACATTATTACAGTATAACTCATCTTTTGTGTGCTTCCTGCAGCTATTCCAACTTTATTGCCGTATAAACCTCACGGCAGTTCTGAGCTCTTCTATATGCCACAGACTGTCCCTGAGCTCTCCCCTAATCACTCTGATACCACAGTGGAGAGCTCCCATCCAGGTACAGAAAAGAACCACAGCTGCATGACACACAAGTACATAATTCTATAGAGCTAAACTGTTTAGACACTTGGGTGAGAATTAAAGGCCAATATACGGGCAGTTTTTAAAGTACTTTGATTATGTTTAAAACTGCTGAAAGTCAAAAATTATTGTGTTCGCGATTTTATAGACCATTTACAGGATTTATTAGGCTATTTGAATACCTGTGTAGCAACATACATATACTATACTACATTATTAAATGGTGCACCTGGCCAGCGAGTGTTTTCTGGCCCCAACCTATCCTTTAATATTAGTTATCACCTTTTTAAAAAAGGGTAAAATATGAATAATGAATATCTACATATAGGCAGTACATGCTTGCTCCTATGCTCAACGCTGCGTAGGGTGTACAAGGCAACTGTTATACCATTAGGTAGAGCACATGACATGCAGGTGATTTTAATGTGATGTAATAGTTTTTTTCCAGTGAATGTTAGTACCTATTCTAAATGCATTATTATTTTAAACGATTGTAAGGAGTGATATGTAGCAGTGTGTGACTGGATAAGAGTGTCCAAGAGTTAGGGTTAGGTTTAGGTGAGGGAGTGTTTGTGATTAAGTCTGGGAGATGTTGCGATGTTCATGCTCTGGGACTTGGAAAGATGCTTAATAATTCAACATGACATAACATAACAATGTAATACACTGTTAACAAACAACTAATTTGGTACTAATTTAACACTACAGTACTAAATCCATTGCATCGCAGTAGCATTTACTACTATGGGGAGGAAGTACCACAATTTATTGTTTGTACCATCTTGTCTTTTCTTCTCATTCTGCCTGAAGCGCTCATTGTTACACAGCCTAAAGCACCTCCCACCTTGCACGGCTGCATTATTCATAGTGTTCTTTGTCTGAGAGAAAGTCGAACCTCGTAATGCTGAGCTTCATCACATGCAGAAGTGAAGCTTTTTGTGGGCCGGCTCTAACTAATTCAACTAACTGTACAAATTTATCACGGACTCTTCTTGTTTAAACTCTCTCTCCTACTCTTCCTTATATAATCTATAGGATCTGATGACGCTGTGCCTCCTAAATTTACACCTGAGGTTTTGGGATCCAGAGAGCTTGTGGACAGCAACGTTACACCAAAACATAAGGAGGGTATTTACAGCAAGAGGGCCAAAATGAAAAGAGGTGAGTTGTAGCATACAGGGGAGGTAATTAAAAATGTTGTGTACCAGCATTAACACAAGAATGAAAGTATTTATTTATTTATTTATTTATTTATTTAACATATATTCTTTCTTTGACAGAATCCACTCTGTCTCGAAAAAGCTTTCATGGCCAAAGAGGCAAAACTGGTCCTCGCTATCAGCTTACTGGTTTGAGTAAGTCTGTTGTCCTTGAGAATGAGCAGGTGGCTGAGCAAGTTGAGGAGGGGGAAGCATTTATCCCACTGCACATGGAGGCTGACAACAGCACAACTGAACTACATCCTAACCACAGTGTACAAAAGCATAACTTGGGAAGAGAAACTCTGCCTTTACTTACTAAGGCCATTAGGGAGAAGGAGCAGGACATGAAGGCTCAAGACCTTGGTACAGAGATTGGCAGCTCTCTGGACCAATTGTGGCGTCGTTTCAATGAGCGATGCAGCCTTCAGGAAACTCGAACCCCTAACGACATAGAAATGTCACTGCTGGAGAGACTGGAACGCCTTTCCCGCCTCCTACACAGCTCCTCCCCACCACACACACCTAAACCGGCACACAGTAGAGAGGAGAAAGGTAAGAGTAGGAAGAGAGAACACGAGCCAAGGAGAACGCAGGGAAAAGACACAACCAAAAAGGGAAAAGAGAAAGAGACAAGTAAAGTGAGGGGTGTTCCAAAAACAGCATGGGAAGAGGAGTCTTTAAGTACCGAGCAGACATTAGCGCAGCAGAAGCAGCAAGAAAAAGATTATCGCTGTCCTGCAGAAAGAGACGAGTCTGCCAGCGTTTCTGTGGAGACAAGCAGCAGCCAGTCTACCATTGACACACAGCGCTTGATCAGAGCTTTTGGACCACATAGAGTTAGCAGTGGGAGAGAAGGAGCAGCCGCAAGTCAAACGCTAAAGCCCAGTGATGGCCTTCTGAAACTTTATAACACCATTAAGAAGCAGAAAACAGGACATGGCAAAGGTAGCTCTGAAAACCACCTTCTTTCTGTCGCCACAGAGATAAGCAACACCGATGAGTCAACGGTACGATTTTAATACTAGGACTTCTAGTTTAAAAATTATTCTTGAATGATGTATCCTTCTTTATATTTCCTTTATGGCTTGTTTTTGTTTAGGGTACTGGTTGTTATTGTGTCAGAATACAGAGCCATGAAAAATGTAATGTGATAGACAAATTTCACTGTCTGAATGTGTTGGATTCAGACATCAGTAACCATTTTAATGTTTGTGTATGTGCTTTGCATTTCCCTTAGGAATCAGACACATTATCATCCTCAAGCACTTATACACTACCCTCCCAAAGAGGCACTGGACGCGCCACTAGTTTTAAGAGGGCAAAGGTCAAATTAGTCAGCAGAAGCATACAAGCAGGTAGGTCCTCCTAACAATTGCCTGGTTTCACCAAATGTAAATAGTGAAAAAGAAATGTGTAGTTGTAATTTGTGCAGGGAATGCTGGCAGACATCAAGGACAAGGGCTTTGTAGTCAAAAATATGTCATGGCTCGTGTCAGAAACTTGTCAACAATTTCTACAACGTGACTAAGAATGTGTTTGGTCATTCCTGTGTAGTAATGTCATGTAGAAATGGAATATTTTTACTGTATTAGTAAGTTTACACTTTGGGAGGTCGCAGGAATGACTAGAAACAGGATGTCTGCGGGTCCTTAAGTCTTAAAAGGCCTTAAATTCATTAATGTAAAAATAAGGCTTTAATTAGCATTAAAATGTCTTAAATTCACGTTTCAAAGCGACCATGGGAAAAAATGCAATTGAACCGGCACCGTAAAGTAGATTTAGATTTCATTTTCGCTCGTCTCTGTTTGAAATTGTAAACCCGTGTGACTGTGTTTCACTCGGAGTGTATGGGCAGAGGTTTACAGCATTTCACCTGATTGATAACAAGAAGTGTCACCAACTAAAAGGAGGTCTTCCTGCGGTTTTCCGCCAAAATAAGAGCCACAAGGTCTAGTACATAAAATTGAATTAAGTCAGAAATATATTACTATTGTTATATTACTATTTGTACCCAAAATAAAAAATGTATTTATTTATTTATTTATTTTCATTACAAAATTTTCTGTAGATTAATAACACTACTTGTTACATTACCCTGGCATTAAATTACAAAAACACTAGTAAACACTGCTGTGAGGGGGTTTAATATACAGCTGCTGAGGATAGTAAATTTGACATCTTTTTTTCTTCTGATTGCTGTAATCCAGCTCTCTCTGTATTTTTTTTTTTTTTTTTTTTTACCCCTCTCTTGGAAAGTCATGGGAAGGAAATACTGTATTTTTTTTTTTTTTTTTTTTTTTCTTTCATTGTTGGAGCAAATGGTAATGCAAAAAGGATATTTGCTACAGTCTCCCTTATACCTCTATAGAAGTTTACCCTGCTATACTTTACTTGGATGTATGTGCATGTATATGCATGAACACGATCCATTATAGTTGATGTATCATGTAGCATGATCGAAGTGACGTGCAGGTCTTAAATTGTTTTGGAAATGTCTTGAGTATGGTATTAAAAAGTATTCATTTTGAAGTGCTGATACCTGCAGATACCCTGAGAAAGGGGTTGAGTTTAAAGTTAAAAGCTAACAATTCAGGGAAGCATCAGTTCAACAAATGAATATAGATAAATGGATAAAATACGATATGTGGAAGATATATGCACCCTCTAGTTTTCTAGTAACTTTTCTACATAAAACTTAGCTTGGCGAAGTTTAGTGCAGCAATGCTATTAAAAGGAAACGGTGTAGCACTTCACAGTTAAAAACCAAAATACGTGTATTAATCCTAGAATCCTTCAGTTGACAGCAAGATTATTAATTCGCTTTACTGATTGTTATTATTGTTATATGGCAGGTCCAGTAATGTATGGTTGTTAACATAAGTTTGGGGAGGTTGTTTGCTTATTCCAGCATTTAAGCTATACTTAAGTACTTGGAGTGTTGCAGAAACTGTTTACACTGCAAATACACAAATGACCTCTGTGTGCTGTTTGGCGGTTCTGTTGTAAATTGTCATGTAAGCTACAGTGTTAGTTACAGTGTACAGTTTTCATTTTTCCTTTTCCTGCCCTCGTGCATGCCCCCACCACTTTTCAAAACAAATTTGTTACCCATGCAAAGACTGACTTTACACTGACTTTATTTGGCTAAGAGAATCCATTGAGCTTGTTTTAAAGAATTATAGAAATGTCCACCTTATCCATCAGGTGATTTGGAGATTGTGGTGAACGGCACCCGCCGAGACACACGGGATGTCGGCACTACTTTCCCTTCTCCGGGTAATGCCAGAGTCAGCAGGGCGTCTTCAGCAGCCTGCAGTGATGTAAAGTCCATTACGTCTACACTCACTACTTCCACTGCTGGTCCTGTTCAATCCCAACCAGTGCTCAGGAGACGGGTCCTCAACAAACAAACCTGCTACCCAAATGGTAAGTTTGTGAAGCAGGAGATGGCAAGTTAAGCTGTTTACTCTCACATGGGCCCTCACTGTTTTTGTTTTTTTCTTTCTCTTCTGTAAGGTTTGTCATGGTTTGTTTCTGCTGATGAACTGAAGTGGGATGCACGGAAGGAGAATAAGCCCCAAACAGATGCAGGGCAGTCTGAAGGCCAAGCCTGGTTCGAGCCCTACACCAGGACACAGCCATGGAGAGAGCCGTTTAGAGAACGACACATTCAAGTGGAAAGAGAGAAGCCCTCTGAGCAAAAAACGCATTCGGAGAATGATTGCGGTAGCAAACGCTCTGCCCTGGTCCGTCTCTCACTGCAGGTGTGTTGGTATATAAGTGGACTTAGCTACGGTGAAGATATTTTGTAGTCTGCTTTGTGTCTCATATTCGTTAGACATTATATTTTATTTAAATTGCACCTATTATGGTTTTTCAAATATTACCTTTCATGTAGTGTGTTATAGAGCTGTTTGTGAATGTAAAAATGTCTACAAAGTTTCAAAAATCAAAGTGCACGACAAACTGAGTTATTGACTCCCAAAAGAAGGAACCGATTCTGAACAGCTGAAACGAGTCGTTAGTAATTCCAGACTTACTTCCTGTACTAACCTATGTAGGTTTGTAACAGAAAACCCCGCCTCTGGTCTTCATCCGCTGCTCGCTAACAGAGGGAGCTGAAACTCGTTATGGTAGTGGGCGTTTCCGACAGACTGGGACATCTGACCAATCAGAGCAGAGTATGCTCTCTGAAAGGACCATTGAATGAGTCGTTTGTGTCACTGGGGAAAAAAGGCAATGCTGCAATTTAAATTATGAGCACATTAAAGTGTTTTTTGACCTTGGATGCATGTAAATGTATTGTATGAGACCTTTAAAACAAAATTAGGCACGTTTCAAAACCATAATAGGTGCCTTTTAATGTAATTTCCTTTTGTTTTCTTGCCATGTCATTAAAAGTAGTCTTTGTGTGAATGCT
Source organism: Stegophilus panzeri (assembly GCA_024331685.1). NCBI lineage: Eukaryota > Metazoa > Chordata > Actinopteri > Siluriformes > Trichomycteridae > Stegophilus > Stegophilus panzeri. The sequence continues at coordinate 21,047,398 of JANDJT010000169.1, read as the reverse complement.
TATGTTGCAGGAGGCGCTAGAGTTGCATCGACCAGAGTTTGTTTCCCGTTCCCGGGAGCGGATGAAAAGACTGTGCTTGCTGGTTGAGGAGAGAAAGATACAAGCCGTTTTCAACAAAGAAAGAGAGGAGCTTTTCAACCGTCGTTCAGCCGAGCAGCAGCCAAAAGCAGGTTGGTGTCATTTGCTTGTCCAAGCAGCAAAACCTTAAACAACACTCTATTATAGGCTGAGTGTCTTTATGCATATTTTAACCTAATTACTCAACTTTCTGCCAGCTCCAGATCCTCCACCTCTTCCCTCTAAGCGAGTTATTCCCAGAAGTGAGAGGATCCAGAGATCCAAGCGGTAAGCTCTTAGTAATATGCACAAACTTGGTTTAAAACACTGTCTGAGTTAGTAATTGATGCGGTGTTTCTGTGCTGTTCTCCATGCTGTCAGTGGAATACACACTCAGAGAATAGGCAGGACAGAAAGATTCAGCAGGTAGGATTGTGTGTGGGACTGAGCAAGCCAGATAGAGAAATCATGATCATGTTTTAGGGAGGGGGGGGAGTTGTGTGTGTGTTTGTTTGTTTTTTTTTTTGTTTGTTTGTTTTTTTTGTGGTTAGCCAGGTCCACTCAATTCTGGAATAAAATGGAGGATGTCAAACATATACAATATAATTACATTTTAAAACAAGAACCATTTTCAGAAAACCTGAAAACATGATCTCATCTTTGTATGTAACCTATTAGGATCTATGCTCAGCTACCAGAGGTTCAGAAGAGGAAGGAGGAAGAAAGGAGGAAAGCGGAGTACCACACTTACCGCCTTAATGCTCAGCTATTTAATAAGGTGTTTACTTGCTAATGTTTTAAACTTGTTATTTCTTTTAAGCATGCCCAATGCAGTTACAAGTTCAGACATGTTTCTGTTAAAGCTAATGTGAGTCATCTCTTACAGAAAATCACCAACCACGTGCTGGGAAGAAGAACGCCTTGGCAGTAGTTTAAAGAAATATCGACCCAAACTGTTATACTGCAGAGGTGATTTCAAGCTGATTCTGTTCTTTCTGTGTGTTGATTTGAGTGTAGAAGACAGATGGTGGTTGTGTCGAGTGTGTGATCAAATCAATAGAGCAGCTCTTTCCAGATGTGATGTAGTAACCAAATTATTTATCTTGATATTTAATTTGTCCTAATATTTTAATAATGTTTTATAAATATTTTTATATTAACTATTAATGGTGTCCAATACCATAATTTGAAAAAATGTTTTTATCAGTGTTTTCTTTCAAATAAAGAAGACTTTTTTGCATATGGTCTATGATTTTTACTATGTAGACTGTCCTTTGACTTAAAGATGTATTTGTTCCAAATAGTGTGATGTTTGTTGTATATAGTATCCATATAAACTGTATCCATGAATGTATCTTCAGCAAGGAGGGTAGGAAGTGAGCTCCCAGAGAAACCTGCGTCGCTGAGAGCACTTCTGTTTAGCGAGAAAGTGAAGTGTAGAGGTGTGTGAAATTTGCTTGCCCCTGTTCATCAGGCCCAACATTCTGCTTGCTAGAGAGATTGGATTATGATCTTGATTTGATGATCAGATTTTGGGTGCATGGAAGTGTCTTAAAAGAATTGCCAAGACCTCCACTCCGATGATTGGCCCCACAGCCTGAAAACACCTCATTCAATGACTGGTTGTTGCACACAACGTTTATTTGAAAAGTATGAAACATGGTGTATTTTATTATGTACAATATGTACAATTATTACAATTGTGAAAGTGTTTGCACTGTAACTAGCTAGCTGTTTAGGAGACTGCAAGAACGAGGCCTTCCAGGGAGTGTAGGTAGGCTACGATCATAGTACAGTACAAAAACTTTCTAGATGAGACTATATGGCCACAATGTTGAAAGCACACAATTGTATAAGATGTCTTTGTACTGTTTGCTTTAAGATTTCCCTTCAGTGGAACTAAGGGGCCCAAACATGTTCCAGTGCTCCTGTGCACAAAGCGAGGTCTATTAAAACATGGTTTGCTAAGGTTGGAGTGTAAAAACTCGACTGGCCTGCACCCTACTGAACACTTTTGGAATGAACTGGAACACCGACTGTACACCAGGTCTTCTTGCCCTACCTCACTCCGGCTCTCGTGGTTGAATTGGCAGAAATTCCCATGGCTCTATTCCAAAATCTAGTGCAAAGCCTTCCCAGAAGAGTGGAGGTTAGTATAGAAGCAACAGGGGGACAAAATTTTGAATGGAATGTTCAGCAAGCAGATATGATGGTCAGGTGTCCATATACTTTCAGCCATATAGTGTATCTCATCTCATTTATTCCACCTCAGTACAACGGTTTTTCTTTTGAAAAGTTATGGAACTCCATCGTAATCCATTAGCTTCTAGTTGGCTTTTCCTCGTTAGCCTTGCTAGTCCTATTGACTTGCTGTAATTACAAGCGTTTTTTTCAGAAGTGCGTTATCAGCTGGACACCAAAAGCCACAAATTATGTTATATTTGGCTTTGTCACCTTCAAAGGCTCCTGATCCATAGGTCAATTTGCAGTTTCATGGTTCAATTTATAATTCAGTTAAGTGCTCCTGTTTTACGTCAATCATGGAAAAACAAAGGTTTTAACGAATGATTGCAATTGTTGATTAAAAGGCGGACTATTTCAAATACAGAATAGCCCAGGAACAGTGATGGCCAGTTTAAAATAGTTTATAATAAGCACAGGATAATTCTGTCAAAAAAATCAAGCTGCATTATTGCAGCATGTCCAATAGTAAATCACAATTACTAGTGGGTAATATTATGAGTGAGTATTTTTAAATGCATGTTATGATCAGTATGATAATATGATCAGTAATTAGTTCTTAAAATGCTAACTGAAAGTAATATTTGTCTTAGGAAACCAAATAAGTCTTCAGCCCATACTGCTTTCCCCAAATGGTTTCTGTGGTGGTGGGACTACTGTATTTAAAAATGCATGTACTGTACCATATTCAAGCAATATCACTCAAGCAAAAGTGTGCTTTTTGTGAATATCGGCACAGCTGTGATTCGGCTGTAGGCACAAGTGCTGCACAAGATCACAGCTATGCTGATATTCAGAATACCCGCACTCTTCCTCATGCAATATTGCTTAAATATGATACATACCGTACATTTTTCATATTCATGAAAGAGATATCATTTTCTATGTCGGCTGATGATGTCGCTAACACTATTGTAGTAACAGTTTCAGTGGGACTGTTGCTAGAATTGCCACTGTATGTGGCGAATACAGACGAGCAGAGTGAAACGTCCCAGTGCGTTATATCTGATATAAGCGCTCTTGGAATGCCACTCATCCAGTCAAATTAGTGGACCGTAACTAACTTTGTATAAATGATCCATATAGAGTATTAATAGGTAGGAATTCTTTATAAATGTTGTTAGCAATCTGTCATCATCTTATCTCTCAAGAGGTTTGAAAGGATTTTGTTTTCTGAAGAGTTCTTTTTTAAAATCTTATTAAAATACATCATTATCCAAAGTGTTCTATCATAACAGTGTACTGTAGAATACAGTAGATCCATCTTGCCAATTCTGCTTATACAGTTTAAAAAGATTTGTCGTACAAGACACTAAAACTATATATATATATATATATATATATATATATATATATACATACATATATATACACACACACACACACACTATATATAATTCCTAGCATTGTCACTAGCCTTTGGACTGTTGGGGTTCTTAGAGCAGTCTGTGTCCTCTGTGCAAATATAGTTGTCTATAAATAACCCTTCAAATACATGTTGCACACAGCTAACAGCTGTGTGGGCAGAAAGCAGACCCTTGCCACGATACGCCACTCAGGACAGGCCTGTTCTACTGAACTTTTTAAAGGTAAACAAATCAATATGTATGTTTATAGTTACATACTGTAGTTGCAGTTACTTTGTTGTAGTTTGGTGCTAGTCATCAGATTGTCACCACAGTCTTCTTTTGTGCTGTATTGCTGTGTAGAATGGGGGAGTTGAGGCAGTTTGATCAAGACTTCTACCAGTCTGAATATTACATAGATGATCAGACCCAAGAGTCATGTGGCTATGACACAGCATACACCAGTCCACATTGCCAAGATGTGTAAGAGTATCCCTGGTATTGACTATGTTGAAAATTCATGACTGTGAATATCTATTTGTAGAAATTCATGTAGTTGTTTATAACAGTTGTTTATCTTGTAATTGGCAGAGTTTATGCCTCTCCTACATCAGACGTGTATGCCCAATCAGTGGATCCACCTTACACTGGGCAGCTGTTTCAACCTGCAGCTTCTCCTGGGGCTGCTGAGCACACTGACTCCTTTGAGGAAGAACCTCCCCTGTTAGAGGGTAATCCACCCAGATGTTCAAATGTAATGTTTTGGAATAATTCCTATTTTAGAATTAAATGGGAGGCATGGTGGTTAGCATGTTTGACTCGCACTTGCATGGGTTGGGGGTTTGAATCCTGCCTCGGCCCTGTTTGTGCAGAGTTTGCGTATTCTCTCAGTGATTCAGGCTTTTCCTTCGGGTACTCCGGTTTCCTCCCCAGTCCAAGACATGCATTGTAGGCTCATTGGCTTTTCCAAATTGTCTGTAGTGTGTGAATGGGTGTGTGAACGTGTGTGATGAGTTGGCCACCCTGTCTAGGGTGTCCCCCACCTTGTGCCCTGAGTTCCCCGGGATCCCCATGACTCTGTGTAAGATAAGCAGTATGGATGAATGGAATTACATTATTTGATATTTAAGGGAGAGTAAGCTGAGATCCTGAATCGATAAACAAGAGAAATTACTGTGCATGTGTCTCATCAGAATTGGGCATTAACTTTGATCACATCTGGCAGAAGACTCTGACTGTGCTGAACCCGATGAAGCCAGCGGATGGTAGCATCATGAATGAGACAGATTTAACTGGTCCTGTTATTTTCTGCATTGCTTTGGGAGCCACTCTTTTGATGGTATAAATGATTTATTATGCATTTCATATCATTTGATCGCTAATAAAATGTAGACTCATGACTGAGGAATGGTTATGCCATTATGAGTATAATTTTTACAGTGTGTTAATTGCTATATCAATCCTTGGTTTTTGTAGGCATTTGCTTTTCTTTGCAGGCAGGAAAAGTACACTTTGGCTACGTGTATGGTATCAGTGCCCTGGGCTGTGCGGGAATGTACATTCTCCTGAATTTAATGAGTGTATACACAATATCCTATGGCTGCGTAGCTAGTGTTTTAGGATACTGCCTGCTCCCCATGGTGGCTCTCTCTGCCTTCGCTGTCTTTTATTCGCTACAGTGAGTATCTACAAACCAATGAAAACCAATCTTTTTTTCCCCCACATATATTAATGTTCATGAATATAACCGTGTGCACTGTGTATAATAGTGCCTATAGCAAAATATTATTTGCTATATTCAGAAGGACAGTTTCTCGCTATGCAGCCTGTAGTTCTATATTTTCTGAATCGATCATGAAACGTTTTAATGCAAACATCAGAAAGAAATCACATTGAGTAGATTCATTTATTAAAAATCTTGATTAGTATATAACAAAGATGATTTGTTTGTTTGTCCAGAGGGGTTTTGGGCACACTGCTGGCCTTGTTTGTGATTGGCTGGTGCAGTCTATCAGCATCTAAGATCTTTACTTCTACACTGGATATGGGTGGACAGCAGCTGCTGGTGGCGTACCCATGCACTCTGCTCTATGGAGTCTTCGCCCTTCTCACCATCTTTTGATTATCTAAATATATAGCTTAGCTGAAACCCAGTTTAAGATGACTAAAGAGCTAAATTACTTGAACTAATGCTTTACACAATTTGAAAAGGAAAAAAAACCCCAAGAACAATTCAGGTATTCACCATACTCCACTCCTGAATAAATACTATTGTGAAATTCAGTTAAAAAGAAAGATGTTATGCATATGACAGGTTTCAATTCATCCAACATCCTGAGGCCTTGACTGTATTAATATTACTGCTAAGCAATACATTATATAAACCAGACCTGATCACCATAAGCATGTGATTAAAATGTATTATAGTGTATTATGTCTTCTTTTGTAACAAGATTTTAATATTCATGTTCAAGTATATTATTACTGGATTTACAAGCACCTTCCTAAAAAGTTGTTTTGAAATTAATTTTCCATGTCTTGTGTTTGATCGCTCCCATCTGGAATTTTTTTATTATTATTATTTTTTATTTTTTTTACTTCACTTACATACTTACATACCATTAACACAGTTTATGCTTACCTTCCCCTGAGCACATCTTTAACTGTACTTTTTTTGTACCTTTCTTCAGGACCATCTCTTAATCCTAAACTGTGTCATATGAGATAATCTCTATATAAGTCTGTCTGTCTCTCTCTCGCTCTCTCTCTCTGTGATAAATAATTGAGGGGCAAATGAGATGTATGACCTTCTGATCTTGTGCATAATTTAACTTGTACATGTGGAGGAGGTGCAGAAGGTGTGTCACCTTGCACAGTTCCTCAAGGATGTGTAGTAAACACAAACTTTTTTTTTTACACACAAATAGAATAAGTATGATAAAGAAAACCAGTAGCAATGTCCTATTTTGTTTATCAGTTTTTAATGAAACAGACATTTTGAATCTACAGTGTCAGTAACTGTTCTGCTGATTCTATTTTTAAAAATTACAGAAGAAAATGTATTTAAACAAAATGGAAAGTGAAAAAAATCATGACATTCATAGTTACAATTCATTTTAGAATTCATTAACATACAAAACTAAAACTGACTGGCTCTGAACCGGTGTCATTCCTATCATCTCTGTTACTAAATAATAAAATTCCACAAAGTTAATATTTATTTAAAGTGCATATTTACATTGTTGTTATTATTCAAATTAATATTGAGTACATAGGCAATTAACAATTCAGGATCAAATGCAATAAACAATGATCACCATACAAGTAATGGCTCTTTAACCATTTAATGTTCAGCTGAAGGACTTTATTTTAGAGATGAAACATCCCCTACTGCAGTTTAATTCCAGTTTCAAGGAACATTTGATAATGTTCACCTTGTATATTAGCTTATTCCACAAGCTTGCCAATTCTGTATGTATGTAAAAGAAAATATGCACTTGATTCACCACAAAAGAATCATCATTCTGTTGAAGTCAACACAATAAAATGTACCATGTGTGATCACATGCTGTACATCAGAACAGGTTGTAATGCCTTGCTGTCTGGGTGTTCCAGTAGAAGCACAAACAAGATGCAGTTAGTCCAGAGTCCTTACTAGAACCAAAAATTCTGACCATATCATCCCAGACCTCAGAATTTCCTTTGTGTAATTCCCTATAAAAACATCCAGTGGACTCTTCTGTAAATTCCTTATTTTTTTTCAAGGAGTGCAGAATTGCACCTGGAAATGTCAGTTCCTAAATAAAGTTTCCTATAATGTGTGTTAATGGAAAGTGATTAAAGCAGTCCCTCCCTGGTCAATGTTCAGAACAGATTACTGAGGGTCCTCATGCAACCCCCTGTCCAGATGTGCTGCTGTGTTCTGCTCTGCACTTCTTTAAACTCCTGCAGGCAGCTTCTTCACAGACATGGTCTCTTTGGCCTGTTAAGGAGAGAGAAACAATATAGGAAAAATATAGACATAATGCAGAATTCACCTTAATGAAGTTAGCCTTCTAGTGGATATATGGGCCCTCCATGATCCTGATCCAGTCTAAATCTTCATTTGAAAATAAATTAGCTTATTTGTTAGAGCAGCTAATACTCTGTGAGAAACTGACTACAAAATGGGACCCCTCAAAAGTAAAAAAAAGTAGGCTTAATGAATCTGTTGTGTGAAAAAATACATAAGTCAGAATGTTAGCTACACAAACATGACCAGGAAATTTGTTAGGGCAATATTATTCAACTTGGACGAACCCAGGAAAACTGCACCATCGGGTGATGCTGAATTTGAACCTATGATGAATGAATGAATGCACGAACGAACGAATGAATGAATGAATATTCATCGTAGATATGAACCAGCAAAATGTAGATATACTTTCTGTTCTGCCATAGTTATCTGTACTTCCTTTAGTTCTGTCAAAATGACATCTAATTCTTTTTCATTAAAAACTAAATCATTCAAATACATAAATACACTTTCTCTTAACACACACACACACACACACACAAGCATATATTAAACCATGTAATCAGTTATTAATCATAGTGATAGCTCAATCAGATTGAAAAGCCTTCATGTATACACCTCAATCCGAATGAATTTTCAATTGGATTGTAAGGAGTGGTGTAGATCTGAAATAATCCGGTAAATAGGAATAAAAAATTAGCCATGTAAACTATTTTCTCAATCGGATTAAAAAATACCTTGCGCACATGCGCAGTGCAGTGGTCTGTATGTTTATTTATGTCTTGCGCAGAAGGTTTGTTCGGAAGATATGTAATGCACATGTGAACAAATATTTGAATCGGATTACAGTGTTTACACGGCATATATAAACAGTACTTTCAGAATTTGCAATCAGACTGAATTCATTCGGATTGATGAAAATGACACCTGTAAACATACCTTCAGTGGACACTATACCTTCGGTTGATAGCTTAATCCTCCGCGCCAAAAAGTAGGCTATTATTTACTTCAGTGGTTCTTTACAGCAGCATAACTTTTGCAAAGAACCTTATTCCTGCCAAGAACCACTTTGCGTTTTACAGGTTTCTTGAGTTGAGCTGTATGGTTCTTTGGAGTTTAAATACGTTCTTTATGTTTCATTATAGGTTCTTCGGAGCAGTGTGTTGGTTATTCATGGTATCAGTCCTTAACAGGTTAAAGTGAACCCTAACGTGAAGCCGAAGGTTCTTTGTGAGACTGGAAAAGGTTCTCCTGGCATCACTCTTAAGACTCTGGTTCCTGAGAACTTATGAAAACATGGTTTCTTGTGGCACTGCTGATGGTACCATTTCTGGGTTCTTTAAAGCACCAGGAAATAGATGGTTCTCTAAAGAACCTGAGAGTAAAAGGTTCTTTGTGCAACTTAAAATGGTTCTCCTATGGCATCAGGCTGAACCCCCCTTTTTGGTTCTAACCGGAAGCTTTGTTTTTAAGAGTGAATAGTCCTAAACATGGACCCTGGCTATGGTACTCACCCCGTAGAGTTTAGAGAGATTATTGAAGAGCACTTGGCCAGCGCTCACTTTGTCCCTCACGCCACGGACCGTACCGTTCTTGCTGAAGATGTTCACGCGCTTGCGACTGAAGCGCTGCTCGTGCGCTGTGCTCGCGTACACCAGCAGGTCGTCCGGATCGCTGCCGCTGTCCCCCTGCTGCTCCTCCGCCAGGCCGATCAGATGCCCGTTCGCCTCGCTGATGGCAGGAGAGACGTCGCGCTCAGCCTCCGAACCGGCGGCGGTGTCTGAATCCGCCGAGTCTTCGGTCCCTTCCTCGTCTTCTCTAAACACTTCCCGCAGCACCCTGCCGCTGCGCGCCGACGCCACCCGGAAGCGCACCCGCCGCTCCGCTCCGCTCTCCTCCACGCGCCTCAGCGTCTCCATCCTTGAAATCTACCCTACATAATCCGCCTGTTTGCGCCGTATCGAAATATAACACGCTTTCCTATTAATCGCCAGTGCTGTCGCGTTAAAGGTCCTGCCCTGATGTTCAAATAAATTACAGTGTCAGGGTGTCAAATTGACGCCGAATGTGTTAATATTAAATGAAGCTGATCCATGGAGACGTGGAAAACATTGCACAGCTCAGCAAATTAATAAACAATGAACTGAATAATAATAATTAAAAATAAAAAATAAAAAACAGAGGTAAGGTTATACCCTTTAAAATGTGTAGTTCACATTTAAAAAAAATCACCTTAGATACAGACGAAATAAATGCCTGCCATTCTACTCAAACCTGTTCATGTCTTATCAGGATCAGAAAAGGAATCAAGTTGCATGACTCCATAATAATAAACCTGACTAAACTAAACCTGTCTATGAGAGAGCAGTACATCTAAGTGCCCCTAGGTGGCAGTAATGAATGAAGTGAAGTCTGTTTAAATCTGCATTTCAGTTTCATCGAACAAGTCAAACCGAAATTAGCACACAAGAGTAGGCCCAGGATTAGGTTTAGTAGTTACAGCACTGTCGTATTGTAGCTGCCACAGCGTCATGCATACTTATACGGTATACTTATACTTATGTTGAACTTGGATTTGGAAACGCATACGATTTAGCAAAGTGGAGGTAAGCGTGAGAGCTTAATATACTACTATTATAAGATGTTTTGACATGAAATCAATGATGTTGCATGCTAAAATGTATATTTAACATGAACGTTTCTCCATATTAGATGTTGTGATAGTCATTGACATGTAATCAAGTAACTTGCTAGTTCACATAGTTCAGGTTTAATCTGTTAAATGATCACTCAGCGACAACCAAAAACAAATGATCCTTCCTTTAGAGTTGCTATGTGATGTACATTCATATGAGATGAAGAATCAAATGGCTTTGTAGACTGTATGAATAAGCCTGTTTATTCTACAGAATGTGGGTAGGGTGCCACAGTGGTCGCCATATTTAGATCACGTGACCACAAAGGCAAGTCATTCAAATATACAGACACAGACACACACATGCAGACAGACAGGCAGACACAGACAGACACACAGACAGACACACACACACACATGCAGACAGACAGGCAGACACAGACAGACACACAGAGCCTGTTCCCACTGCAGCCGCAGCTTTCTGTTCTTGGCTGACAAATTTGAACCCGATGGTCTTCTGCTGTTGTAGCTCATCCACCTCAAGGTTCAACGTGTTGTGCATTCTGAGATGCTTTTCTGCTCACCATGATTGTACAGAGTGGTTATCTGAGATACTGTAGCCTTTCTGTCAGCTCCAACCGGTCTGACCATTCTCTGTTGCTCTCTCTCATCAACAAGGTGTTCAGATCATTGGATGTTTTTTTTCTTTATTGCACTATAAACTCTAGAGACTGTTGTGTGTGTGCTAATTTTCTAGGATTTTCAGTTATAGAAATACTCAAACGAGCACATCTTTCACCAACAATCATGCCATGGTCAAAATCACTGAGATTGCATTTTCCCCCATTCTGATGGTCGCTGTGAAATTTACCCAAAGGTGCTGGCCCGTATCTGCATGATTTTATGCAGTGCACTGCTGCCACACAATTGGCTGATTAGATAATTGCATGAGTTGGTGCACAGGAGTTACTAAAAAAGTTCCCGGAGAGTGCATGTCTATTTAATTCTCTAGATGTACAAAAAGTGTGCAGGTGAGTATATGAACGATGCTGTTTGTGTAGCTGCTTCACAGTCACACATCAAGTATCAGTATAGAGCTCTAAGAACACAGTCGTATTTGCTGTTTCATTATGCAAAGAGGGAAACCTTAATTTGATAATGTAGAATTTCTCTAAAGCAAAAATTTCACTCTTAATTTAGGCAGCGTTTTGCCTGCTTTTGCGTGTGTCCTCAAAATGTTATTTGATGTGTAGAATTTTACTTTGGTCATTTTCTGGATGCTGTTAGTCCTTGTACATGTAGGAAAATGTTGGAGATTTCTTTTCTGACACACAGGTTAAGATGCCACCATGGCTCAGAGGGTTGGAAGTGGTCAGAGGTGTGGGGTGCCTGCAGTAGTTTTATGTCTGGTAGCTCTACTCTGTGCCAACCTGCTTCTTTATGTCTACCTGGATGCTCTATACGAGGGCACTTCCCCACCTTCAGCACACATGCACTGCTCACCAGGCTATTTTAAGGTGGGCACTATGAAAAACTGCACCCCGTGGTTGCAGTGTCCTGAAATCCGTGCTAATGTTCGTCGGCTCAGACTGATTGGACAGGGAGCTGTTAAACAGGTATATATACATTTGTATATATTTTTTATGTTCTGTATATATTTAGGTGACGTGATGCAATGTTTCTAGTCTACTTGCTATACTGTTACATGTAAGAATTAAAAAGTTGTGTTTCATGGTGTGTTTCAGGTATACCTCTCAGAGTGGCAGGGGCAAAAAGTAGCCCTGTGTGTCTTGACATCAGAGCAGTATAAAGCTGATTTCCTACATGGGGTGTCCATGCTACGTTCCTTGCAGAGTGTGCGTGTGGTATCATTAGTGGGTGTGTGTGAAGAATATGGAGTGTTTGTTACTGAATACCACCCGTTGGGATCAGCACTGACACTTGATTCTACTCTTGCTCAGGATCGTTACCGCAGTCAGGACTCGTGGCACGTGCGCCTGCGACTGGCACTGGACTATGTTGTCTTTCTGGTGTTTTTACACAACAGCCCAGTGGGTAAACGTGTCATGTGCGACTCTAATGACCTGGACAAAACACTCAGTCAATTCTTGCTGACCTCTGACCTGCGGCTTTTGGCGAACGATCTGGATGCCCTGCCATTGATAGAACATGGGGGTCAGGGCATCAAGTGTGGTCATCGGCAGCTGATGGGTGAGTTTGTTGCTCCAGAGCAGCAGTGGCCTTATGGTGAGGAGGTGCCTTTCTCAGATGACCTCATGCCAGGCTACGATGAAAAATCAGACATCTGGAAGATTCCAGATGTGACCCGTTTTCTGCTAGGTCATGTCTCAGGGAGTGATGTTATCCAATTGCACCTCTTTCAGATCCACGCAGAGTGTAAGAGGCAGAATCCTAAGCTACGGCCATCAGCACACGAGGTCCTCAGAGTTTATCGCTCTGTTTATGACGGCATGAAGGAAAGTCACACAGAAAGCGTCAGAGACATGCTGTGAATTTCATATAATTCGGTTGGTGTGTTGGGAGCAAGTTTTAAAAAAGCAGTCCAGCACCAGGGAAAGTAGAAGTGCTGAGCAAGGTAGCAGTATTCAGGACAATAGGCAATAAAGGATGTTAATGTCTTTATGTACTGTTTGGTAAATACTGGACATGTTTAATAAAGTTACAACCACATGAATTTGGATAGTGACATCTCACTTTCTTTGTCTTTGTATAACTTTTTAAAAAATATTATAAAAATATTTTACTGTCTTCTTATTTTAAAAACAATAGCATATTAAATTGTATAAAACATTATCCATTTAGATTTTTTTTTTAATCTACCCTTTGTACCAGGCAACAGTACATGTGAAACTATGATCAGGCTGATCATTATTCATCCATCTGATCAAGTGAAACTGATTCATGAGAACATGGATAGAACGTGGACAAAGTTGTTTGTGATGACACTAACAAGTATTTTAATATGTTTACTGGTAATAATGCAGAGTGAGGTTTATTACTGTGTCTTTTATGAGGTATTGGCCACACCTCAGTTTTGATGTGTTGAGCCATAATGGTGAAGTTGGCTGAAAGACTATTGCTTAGCTAGAGTGCTCAAAGTCTTGGTTTCTCCAAACTTCCCAGTCATTGTTTTATAGTGTAATGCCTAAAAAGACACTCCATGTAGTACTCTGTGTATTATATTTATATTTTCAACATTTAGCAGACACCCTTATCCAGAGCGACTTACAGAAGTGCTTTGTAATCTCTATCAAAACATATACTTATGGTAGTTAATAAGAACATCAAGTTAAAACCCTGTTAGGGGAGGTTATTATTGGAATAAAAGAAAATACACGTCAATTTTTAAATAACAAACTAAAGGTGCTTTGTGAATTGGTAAACGTATGCTGCTGTTTTCACTAATTCACTTGAGAAGCAGTACACTATTGAACGTTTTTAATTGTGTATTTTCTTTTTAAATTGTCTAAGTCCAAATGCCTGCCCTTCAGGGACTGTGTGCTGTAGTGCGTGAAAAGTAATGTTTTTCATTAGGGTATGAGGTGAAAAACAGTCAAATTTAAAGACGGAAAAGAATGCCTTCATAAATCTCTAAACCTGAGGTTACAGGTGCTGCAGTTATTTTCAACTACGTACAAACGGCGCTCCATCTAAGAAAGGAACCGGAAATACGTCATTTGTTGTCTACGCGTACTCGCGTCGGTTCGGTTGTTTGCATTAATGGAGGCTTTTTGGTGTTTGTAGTTTTAGCCTTGGTGCTTGTCTGTCTGGGGCTAACTAATAGCAAGCGGTCGGGCAGTAAAGCAGAGGTCGTGAGTCGGCCGGTCTGTCCGTTTGTTCTGTTCAAGACGGAGCCGCCGAGCGCGACGCTGCCATTATGAGCTCGGACCAACCGAGCGACAGCAGCGACCCAGAGGAAGCTCGGCTCAACCACGACCCCGACCAGCTGTTCCGAAAGGACGAGAGCGAGGAAGAGGAGGAGGGAAAGGATGTCCGCTCGAGACCGTCGTCTCCCGAGAGTAGGCACGAGAATTCCCAAACTCAGGGTAGCTCGCGGCCTGAATCCGCGGCGGACGGCGGAGCTCCGAGCGCCGGCTTCAGGACCTCAAGTGCGCGCGAGTCGCTCTTCTCATGGCTGCGGAACCGGAGTGTGCGCAGAGGGCCGTTCGTGGATCCGGTCCGGGATAACTTTAGGACTATGACGCGCCTTTATTCATCCATGAGCCCCGCTACGGACTCGATGAACCTCAGCACGCAAACTCACGGTGCTGTGTTTAATCTGGAGTACTCACCAGACGGGTAAGAAAGCTTCCCTTCTTCTCAGAAACTTGCTGCAGGACAGATGTCTAAACCTGCAGCTGCACTGTGTCTGTGTTTAGGTCGGTGCTGACTGTGGCCTGTGAGCAGACAGAAGTGCTGCTGTTCGACCCCATTTCGTCCAGACACATCAAAACGCTGGTGGAGGCTCATGAGGACTGCGTGAACAACATCAGGTGCATCAGCTTCTGCTCATTCATGTGTCTCGAGTGTCCAGATTATATAAAGAAATTGATTTCACTCTCATCACTGAAACTACCATAGCAGGTTTGAGATGCATTTTAGCCATATATTGCATTTCTCCATGCACATCTGACCATCAGAACCCCTCCAGAAAGTTAATGTAGCCATATCTTGCACTGAACAGTTAGAAAAGAGCTATACTGGGATTAGCGTGAAGATATGAAGTAGCATTAGGATGCACAGAATATACAAGGTGCATGTGCTGACCATGTGGGAACAGAGTTTGATTCCCTGTTAAGAGTGTTTAGCTGTAATAATAAGTGTGTACACAAGGACGCGTACACCCGGTATTAGTCATAACATTAAAGCTACCTGCCTAATATTGTGTAGGTCCCCTTTGTTCCACCAAAACAGCTCTGTTCCGTAGAGGCATGGACTCCACAAGACCTGCTGTGGTATCTGGCACGAAGATGTTAGCAGCAGATTCTTTAAGTCCTGTCAATTACGAGGTAGGGCTTTGTTTGTCCAGCTCGTCCTACAGACACTCGTTTGGATTGAGATCTGGGAGGCCAAGTCAACACCTTGAACTCTGTCATGTTCCTCAAACCAAACAATTTCTGCTGAAAGAGGATACTGCCATTACATTTACATTTAGGGCATTTGGCAGATGCCCTTATCCAGAGTGACTTACATTTATCTTATTTTATACAACTGAGCAGTTGAGGGTTAAGGGCCTTGCCCAAGGGCCCAACAGTGGTAGCGTGACAGTGCTGGGGCTTGAACTCCTGACCTTCTGATCAGTAACCCAGAGTCTTTAACCACTGAGCCACCATTGCCCCATTAGGGAATACCGTTGCTATGAAGGGGTGTACAACAATGTTTAGATAGGTGGTACATGTCAAAGTAACGTCAGCATGAATGGCAGAACCCAAGAATTCCCAGCAGAACATTGCCCAGAGCATCACACTTTCTCCACAGGCTTGCCTCATTTCTATAGTGCATCCTGGTGCCATGTCTTCCCCAGGGAAGTGACGCACCTGGCCGTCACGCACCTGGCCGTCACGCACATGGCCGTCACGCACATGGCCGTCACGCACATGGCCGTCACGCACCTGGCCGTCGACATGATGTAAAAGTAAATGTGATTCATCAGACCAGACCACCTTCTTCCATTGCTCCATGGTTCAGTTCTGATGCAGATTGTTGGTGCTTTCATTGGTGGACAGGGGTCAGAATGGGCATGCTGACCAGTCTGTGGCTACGCAGCAAGCTGCAATGCACTGTGTGTTCTTCCACCTTTCTGTCATAGCCAGCATGAACCTTTTCAGCAATTTGTTCTGCAGTAGCTCTTCTGTGTGATCGGACCAGATGGGCTAGCTTTTGCTCCCCATACGCATCAATGAGCTTTGGTCGCCCATGACCCTGTCACCGATTCACTGGTTGTCCTTTCTTGGACTAACCACCCCTTGATAGGTGCCATTGTAAGGGGACAATCAATGTTATTCACTTCACCTGTCAGTGGATTTAATGTTATGGCTGATCAATGTGTTTTATAACTTAGGAGTGCACCAGTGATCCACTCAGGTACTATGTCAACATAAGACACAACATTTCTGGTGTAGACATTATGAACAGTGACAAAATTGTTCTTCTCTTTCTCTGATGCACTTACTCAAAACATGACGGGACGTACTGTTATAGGAAAATAATCAATAATGGGGTGGTTTGTTGCAGACTGATGCAAATAGGACGGCTGTTTCAACACCATAGTTGATAATTTTCTAATATTAGCACATCTTAAAGTATTTTATTCCTCTTATACCACAGCACTTATAGCTTATAGTTGTGTTTAATGTTGTGGAACATACACAAATACAGTTGGTTCCTGATATAAAGTTAAGTTGTAACAGCGCCAAACAGTGTTCCTCTGTAATTTATAAGACTAAAACGCAGCTTATCATGTTAGCAAGAAGTCGCAAAGTTCTTTGTCCAAAAGACATGGCTCTACGGTAACAATTTTTTTTTAGGAGCACTTGTGCTCGTAATTACAAAGATTTAGGAGCACAGTCAAAAATTTAGGAGCACGGTTGAAGTTTAGTTTTTTTATTCTTTAACGTGCCACAATATAATGTAGAAGTAGGCATGAGAAAACTTGAGCTTGTCAATTATGACAGAATTTAGGAACATAGTGTGAACCATGAGAAATTAATTTACCTTCTGATAAACTAAATGTAATAATTTCAGTTAATTTTACAGACTGTATGCAAAAAACAGCCATTAACCTGTTCCACCTTGTAAACAAATACAATAAACCTCAATGTTCAACTACTCCTCTTAAATATATTTAATGCTATACTATTAGCCATTTTCCAAATTCTCGAAAGCCAATTCTCAAACCGCTCTGTGTGTATATCTGAATAATCTCATATAGGATGTGATTGGGTGAATTCATTTACCCGCCAGATGCAAAGTGTTTTAGTTTAATGGTGTTCATTAGAGATGCTCCGATCAGGATTTTTACAGACGATACCGATTTCTTGTCATCTTGATCAACTGATACCGATTCAGATACCAATCTTTATTTTTGTTTAAGCCTTAATAAGGAGGTCTGTCATAAACAGTTAAATGTAAGCTCTCTGCTCATGGTCACTGTTAATTAAATTAAAATAATAGCAATGAGAAATACTGTTGGTTAATTGATAAATAAACAAGCATAAAATATTTATTTTTAAATATCTTAAACAATAGAGTCCTAATTAAAAGTAGACTAATATAAAAATGATGCATATTAGGAAAAGAAGGCTAATATCCTTCTAAAGAAATAGCCTAATAAGATATTCAAATTGATATTAAATGCAACCCATAGTAATTAACCATTATTTCATTTCTCATTTTATGAATTTATTATAGTATCTATTTTTTATATTAAATGATTTATTTATAACTAAGAGAATTTTCTGTCTTTACATTTTATTAGTTTTTTTGTTTCAGTTGTTCCTTTTAGATCGTTTCCCTCTGTACAGTGTTGCCATGTCTACTGATAATATTGTGTTTTTCGTGGGATTAAATCAAAACAATGAAAACTGGAGTTGACTTTTCTAGTGATATCTGGCAACCGTGAGTTTAAATGAAGAGAATGCATTGTCTATTAGAGTTGGTGAAGGGGGAGAGGTAGCGTACTGCATGTTTACAGACTGAACAGTTGCTACTCTTGATTACGATTATTCTTCATTATATTTCATGAAGAAGTTTGAATTACACCCTTGTAGTGTTAGTATTATTAATTTACTGTCGCCCGACGCCGCTGTGGCTACACAAGTAGGTCACAGTCGCAGGTTCCAGTCATTTTGCCTGATCAATAAAAGATGGCGGTTTGTGAGATCGGTAAGTTGTGAAAAGCAGATGATGTAGGCCTACAGTGTTATTCTTGTCCTCATAATGGCTTCTTTGCAATTTGCAATTGTTTGGTTGACTGAGGTGAAGAAAAGCAGTGCAAAAGTAACTGTTGCGTATTTTGGACTTCCTGTAGTTTTTATTCCGATTGTATTATACAATTTCGAACAGGTCAGTCGCACCGGTGTGAGTTGCACAAAGTATTTTTCAGACACAAATGCGAGTGAAATGGTCGCACTGTAGAGCCCTGAAAGACGTTCCTGTGTTGGCAAACGTGTTACAGATTTTCCTCTGACTGTTACAAAGACCCTGGTTCTTCCAAAAAAAAATATTAAATAAACTTCTCACAGAAAATGTCTCCATATCATCAATTACCCATTTTTAAATCTGTATATGTGAAGCATCTGCCATACAATTCCCTGTATAAATTGTTCCTATAAAAATGATAATGTATTAGTTCGAACACATTAATATGAACATGTAACTTGCCTTGTAGCTGATCTACTGAGTCATGCTTTTATAGAAAATGAATCAACACCTTCTGACCAATCAGAATTGAGAATTTAACAGCACTGTGGTAAACATTGACAGATGCTTATGTATTAAACTTTTTTGCGCTATAATGAAGAGGATCATCTGTGCTTGAAAATGTAATTTTAAGTGAAACTCTAGTCTATGTTCACAGGTAGAGCTTAAATAATGCCACTGTATAACCTAGGTGTGTAAATTCTGGTTACAAACCGATTCTCTGATCATTCTGCAGGTTTCTGGATAACCGGTTGTTTGCCACCTGTTCTGATGACACCACCATTGCATTGTGGGACTTGAGAAAGCTGAACTCAAAGGTGTGTTCGTTGCACGGCCATGCTAGCTGGGTGAAGAATATCGAGTATGACACACACACTCGCTTGCTTGTTACGTCTGGCTTTGATGGAAATGTCATCACCTGGGACACCAACAGGTTTGTGCTTATAGAATCTCGTACCATCTTGTGTACAGCATGCGTTTAATGGGATCTAACTGGGGTGTATGCGTGCAGGTTCACAGAAGACGGCTGTCCCCATAAGAAGTTCTTTCACACGCGCTATCTGATGCGGATGCGTCTAACTCCAGATTGCAGTAAGATGCTCATCTCCACCTCCTCTGGTTACCTGCTTATCTTGCATGACCTTGACCTCACCCAGAGCCTAGAAGTCGGAAGCTATCGCATCCTACGGGCCCGACGCGCCCCACTCAGCACAGGTATGCATGTAAAGCGCTTTACACACATTCTATTTGCAAAAGAAAGGTTTTCAATCAAAGTATTTGTAGAAAATTTGCACCGCACAGACACTGCCAAGGAGCAGCAGAATAAAAAAAAACATGTAATTGTAAGAAGCAGGAGTTTAACTTTTCAATTAAAATCTGTTAAAATGTTTAAAATCTTTAAATGTTTAAAAAAATTATTTTATCCGAGTTCAGTCAAGGTCAGTGATTTTGATTGCAGAGTATGCATGTTTTTAAATCGTAACTTTACATGTTGGGTAAATATGGCCAAAAGTTTGTGGACACAGGACTGTCACATCCATATGTAGGTCTTCCTTAAACTCTTGTCACAAAGTTGGAAGCATATAATTGTATTGGACGTTCCAGTTTCCCTTCACTTGAACTAAGGAGCCCAAGCATGTTCAAGCATGACAATCCCCCTATGCACAAAGTGAGGTCCATGGTTTTCCAAGGTTGGAGTGGAAGATCTCGAATGGTCTGTACAGAACCCTGACCTCGACCCCACTGGACACCTTTTGGAATGCAGTTGGAACACAGAGTCCCAGGCCTCCTCACCTGACCTCCGTGTCTGACCTTACTAATGCTTTTGTAGCTGAATGAGCAAATCCCCACAGTTGTGCTCCAAAATCTAGTGGAAAGCCTTCCAAGAAGAGTGGAAATTATTAAAACAGAAAATGGAGGACTACATCTGGAATGGGATTTTCAGAAAAAAACATGTGGGTGTGATGGTCAGGTGTCCAAAAAGTTTTAGTCATATAGTGTATTTGTGGCACAAAGAAATGCATTCTTTTGTTGATTGAGATTGGGAACTGTTGGGGGGAAAAAACAAAAAAAAGTTGGTTTCTCCCCTTCCAGAAGGTTCTTCAACAGGCTCCAGGACGTCAGGCTCTCGCCATGGCAACGACAGCAAAGCCCATCCTCATAGAGAGGGTTAGTTGATTTTTATTTTTTACCCCATTTTCTCACAATTTTGAATTTTCATGCTCTCCCCATCATGATAGATACTGACCAGGGAGGGTGAAGGCTAGTATATGCTTTATCTAAGACACATGAAGCCAGAAGCCATATTGAATTGCTGCTCATGTTATGTCAGTGGGCAGCTGAACAAACTACATGAGTTCACAGACACCCACAATTGGCTAGTTGCGCTCTTATGGACCAAGGATAGAGTATTGCCATCCCTCTGACCCAATTTGACTGTTTTGGCCACTGTGGCATCGTTGGGGTTTGGACTCTCCGTCTCCCAACTGTTTGCACCATTTAGGAGCTTAAGTTGAACGTTTTTGATTAAATATAGCATAGTTGTTTCAAAGAAGTTAGAGTGAACCATTTTATAGTATTTTTTTTCTGCTGTACTGAACGGTGTGTTTTGTTTTATTTTTTTTCCAGGTTTGTCTCCTAGGAACAGTCTGGAGGTTTTGACCCCAGAGATCCCTGGTGAGAGGGACCGGGGGAACTGCATCACTTCACTGCAGCTGCACCCCAAAGGCTGGGCCACACTCCTGCGCTGCTCCAGCAACATGGATGACCAGGAGGTCAGGAGCAAACCATAACAGTATTGTAGAGGGGGGAAAAAATAACAAGTTGTTGCATTAAGTGATGTCAAGTATAATCATCTAATTTATATATAAATATATTGGACAAAATCTCATGGTCCCAGAGCTGTAGACAACGTCTAACTGAACTGATGTGAAGGTAGGCTTACACTCCAATCAGCAGGTCGCTTAAATCACTATTCATTGGCCGCTCTCAGCCGTTGCTGTCTGGGGGTCTTTGCTGGCTGGGCATTGAGTGCCCATCTAGTGCAGGGGTTGCAATTACATGCATAATCTCCTTTTTTGTGTGGATCAGTTAGTTATAGGTCACTTACAATAAAAAGAAGAGAGTATTCAGAAGCTAAATAAAAATAAAAACCAGGCTGTTTGTGTAATAGGCTATTTGCTGAAAAATATCTGCTGGGGATGTAAAGTTAACTACTTTACAATCTGTTACTGTCTGTTAATGCACTAATTAAACTCACCCAGAGTTACTCCTGTAGTTTTGGAGAAGTTTCTCTAAACAGCATTTTACATGACTGTGTATTTGAAGCAGTACATTGATCAATTTCTCTTCTATCTCCTCTAGGAATGAATCTAGTAGGAATAAAAAAGAGGTGCAAAAGAAAAACCCCACTGCTGAACTTTGTGTCCCATTTCACATCTATAAATGGTAGCTTTGCTCCTGTTACTGTAAATCACCTAGACAAGGGCTCCAGATGTGGACCAAAATATTTCAGCAGACTCAACCTGAGTACTGTGAAAAATTTTGTAGTCCATGATCTCTTAGGGCTTCCGTGGTTTAGAGTCTGTGAACTATGGCCCGTTTTTTCCCATATGCTTTTTCATCTGTGCATTATTATTATATATATATTTTTTCTTGTTTTTCTCGTGATCACGACTTAATTTTCTTGTGAGTTTGACATGACATAAACGTCCATACAGAATTTTGTGGAGTAAGTTTTTTTTTTTTTTTTTTTGTTTTTGTTTGTTTGTTTTTTTTTTGTGATTGTTGCGGCCAAAAACGTTTGTATTTGCTGTGGCTTTTTAAAAATTTTGCGGCATTTTTCTGTTTTTTTTGCGGAAAGCTACTTGAATTGGCGAAATTGCTTTCGCAGTGATGTTTGCTGATAAATGAGACCTTTTAGCTGTACTCATGTTCGACACACGTGAATCGAAGAGGGCTTTGGTTGAATGCGTGTCGTGATGACGGCACACAACGTGTTTTGGCCCAAATCTAAGGAAAATCTGCAGTAATTTTGAAAAATTGCAAGCTCCTGCGAATATTGCAGAGTTTTCTTGATTTTGCATTCACTTCTGCAATCACAAAATCCTCAAGGGTCTGACAAAATTTGTACAGTCATCATCTGGACATAACAAAATAGTTGTTTTATCATGATATTGACATAACAAAAGTTCTCTCGTCTTCACAACGTTTTTTTTTTTGTGTACTCGACATAACATGTTTTTTATTGTTCTGTGGGCAGCAAAAGCTTAGCACAATCCCACAGCATCATGGAAGAACTATTTAGTTTTTACTTTGATCAGGGACTCACTCAAGCTGAAATGGCTCCTATGTCCATCAGCGATCGACAACGTCCACGGTAGTGTCTGACAGTTGAGAAGGGGACACCCCTCTCGCTTAATAAATGGCCTTAATAAAGTCCATTTCTACAGAACGCAATTATTATGTTTATGATTCATACATGCATGCAACTCCAGTCCCATTTGCAAGATGCGAGATTTTCTCGTGATAAAATTACGTTGTGAGAAAACAACTTGGAGATCACGGGATAATTAAAGTCGTAATCACAAGAAAGGAAGAAAGATAAAAATAATAATGCACAGCCTCTTATGGCTTCTGTACTAAACAGAAACCAGATCTGTAACAGGTTCTTTGTTGCAGCTTATCAAATCGCATGCATTTATGTAGATAGTTAAACTGAAGGCAGCTCATTGGACCTCAGACTAGCTTCCAGGTTAAAGACATTAAGTGAGAAAGGGGATGTGAGAAACCAGATGGGGAAGTCAGGAGCCAGAATGTCTTCTTTCTAGTCGTACATGAATCATTAGTGGATAAGCATTCAAAGGTAACCGTCGTTACCATTCAGTCATGCCTTTTTATGCAAGGAATTCTATGTAACACCTGTACAAAGCTGAACAAGACTGATTTACAAACTGTGCGATCACTCTGCTTCTCTCTCTGCAGTGGACGTGTGTGTACGAGTTTCAGGAGGGAGCTCCTCCTCGGCTGCCGGTTTCGCCTCGCGGCTCTCTGCGGCTCACGCACTACATCGAGGAGGCCAACGTGGGCCGTGGCTACATCAAGGAGCTGTGCTTCAGCCCGGACGGTCGCCTTATCTGCTCTCCATACGGTTACGGCGTGCGTCTGCTGGCCTTCGACGAGCACTGTGCGGAGCTAGAAGAGTGTGTGCCTGAGCGTACGGCGCTGCTGCGCGAAGTTCGCTCAATCTATTCTCACAGTGACGTGGTGCTCACCTCCAAGTTCTCGCCCACACACTGTCAGCTGGCCTCAGGCTGCCTCAGCGGACGTGTAGCACTCTACCAACCCCATTTTTAACACACTCAAACACAGATTTCTGGCAGGTTGACCCTTCGAGGGGTTCATGTTCACAGTGTCACGATGTGAGTGCAAGTTTGTGTAAATGATTTGAGTGTTTTTACTGCAGTTTGTTTTGTGTTCTTTAAACTATGTAATGTCTCCTGTTTTTGAATGTACATGTGCAGTAATGAGAGAAATAGCCATTAAATGGTCTTCAGAGTGCATGCCTCTGATTTGGGGGGGTGGGGGTGCATGCAGAGTACTGGATTGTGCTCATGGTGTGGTAGTAAGACTGCAGGGTTTCTTTTGCAGTCTTTTTTTTCCTTTGTATATGACCTCTCTCTGGTGTCAAAGCCTGACCTGCATGTCTAATGCTAACCTCCCTCTACAGCAGTGTCGTTAACATGTAAAGTTGCACTGAATGTAAGCAGTACAAACTGTTTTTGTTGTAATGGATGGAGCTTTCAGCTTTTTGCCAAATGTTTTTATTTGTATTACTTTTTTTTTTTTCTTCTTTTTTTTTTTAAGCAGCAGTGTTCATGCAGCTCCCAAATGAGCGGTCAGTAGTGTGATTGTGTCTTACGTTTGAAAGGCAGCTTGCCTCCTGAGACACTAAATGAAGACAGTTTTTATGGGGGGGGAAGCAGTAGTCGAAGCAGTACGTTTGTGTGAGTGTGTTTCAAAGTATGTGCATCTGCTGGTAGATAATGTAAATGCCGACGATGATTCTTGTGTGAGTGAGAATAGATAGTGAGTAGAGACTGTAATACTAGAATTCCTCTCTCAGTCTCTTACATACACCAACACTCCCAGATGGAACAATCTCAGTCAACATTGCTGTCTATACCTCAAATTCGTGCTGTCTCAGAAGTATGTACGCACACTCGCAGTTCGCGATTTTGAAGCTGAGCCATCATTTTCTAGGAATTGCCGACAGAGAGGACTATGGGAAATGACGCTATTACCGCGTCAAAGTCTTACACTTCTGTTGGAACAGCATAACGTACACTGTGTTTATTTTAGCCTCCAAATTAAATGGAACTGAGGAGGATTTGGTTCTTCTGCAATGTTTGGATTCCATAACTAAAACATCTGGCACAGGAGAATGGAGGAAGAGGGTCACAGAGGGCGTGGAATTCCTGTGCTTAGCTGTGCTCCACTAAGCCACAGAATCATGATAGTGGTACAGAACAATAAAGTTTTTGTCACTCTTTGCCTAGAGCATTTTGCCTGAATGTGGGGATAACATACTGTAATTCAGAATGATTAAATTCTATTTCTATATTAAATATGATTATAATGTGTTTGCCAAAATAAATGTTAGGGTTATCCACTAAATAACTGTATCCACCTGGAACATCTTTGACTGGGAGGCAATTATAATAATTCTATTTATTTTACTAAATCCTGTCATGATATTCCATGAAGACCCAACACCTGGTTTATCTTAACAGTTAATAAGAAACTCCTTTATATGATTAAAGTGGGTTTTTGAGCAGGGACAACTGTACACTTTCCCCCCTCTGTCATTTTGTTTTGGTTATATCCAGTGCCTTATTGGTTTATTAGTTCTTTGGGCAGCTTCAAACCAAATCATCTGCATCAAGACCTCAGTGTTGAACAACTCGTGTGTATC
Source organism: Stegophilus panzeri (assembly GCA_024331685.1). Lineage (NCBI taxonomy): Eukaryota > Metazoa > Chordata > Actinopteri > Siluriformes > Trichomycteridae > Stegophilus > Stegophilus panzeri. The sequence goes on along the minus strand of JANDJT010000169.1, from coordinate 21,022,190 downwards.
AGTTCAAGCATAAAAGCAATCCAACACAAATACAGAAAATGCTGAGCATTACAGCTGACCCCAGGGAAGCAGCATGAGCTGGCGTTTGACCTGAAGAACTTTCCTTTCCTGAAGATTTTCCGGTGCTCTGATATGAACTCCAAATGGATACAGGAAAACATTTAATGTGAATATGCAGTACAGAAAGATACTGGTCTTGCTGTTTTATGTATCATTGCCATCTCACAGTTCCTGTGTCCCAAGTTTGATCCTCAACTCTGGTTCGGTGTCTGCAGATTTTTGAATGTTCTCCCCATGTTTGTGTGGGTTTCCTCCAGGTTCTTCAGCTTCCTCCCTTCTCCCAGTAGCATGCAGATGAATGTTTGATTGTGTGTGTGAATGGTAAATGGTCTGCAATTGTATAGCGCTTTTATCTCATTCACCCATTCACACACACACTCGCACACCAATGCTAGCAGAGCTGCCATACAAGGTGCTAACTTGCCATCAGGAGCAACTTGGGGTTCAGTGTCTTGCCCAAGGACACTTCGGCATGTGGACACTCCACATGTGGAGTCATGTGGGCCGGGAATCGAACCACCAACCCTACAATTAGTGGACGACCCGCTCTACCACCTGAGCCACAGCCGCCCTGTTCATGGTGCCCGGCCATGGACTGGTGTCCCATCCACGGTGTATTCCCACCTCATGCCCGGTGTTCTCTGGATCCACCAAAACTTGTCTCTTCAACAGTGCATTTTGACATTGTTGATTTCAGATAAAACTATTGCAACTGATACCATGTTGCGATGATTAAAGTAAGTTCCATCATGCAAAATTTCCAACAAGATTATTTATTTCTTTTTAATTAAAATGTAGAATAAGAAAAGGTCTAATTTGTTACATGTTGCTGATGCAAAATTGCTATGGGTGTAGAAAACCAGCTACACCCTACTATTTTCACTGGTGTGTTCTTCACATTTGCATTCATTATAAAAACATTCAGTGTGTAAAAGCTGCTCACAGGTACACTTTATGCGCAGAGCAGAGATGGGCTAATTTAATAGTGAACACCACCCTTTTCAAGGAATAAAATACTTGGGTTCCTTTTACCCAGTTTAAAAGTTCAAATTTAAACACACTGGCCCTTGAGTTTAGAGGCCAGAATGAATAGTGCATCATGTTGGGAAGGTAAGATACTTGCTTACACACTTCTTCTTTCCATCTATCTAAGCCTCCTCCCATTCTGATTCTGTAAGCAGGGATTGGCTCACTTCTGTGTTTTGTGATTTTACAGCATGCCATTCACTTTGTCTTGACTTTGGCATGCCGCTGCTGCTGCTCACGCCGGCGGTTCAGAATCTTCGTGCTGACTCTGAGTTTACGCATTCTCAAGGCTCTGATGCGGAGATGCTCGTCCCGGGGGATCTTCCCACCTTTGGCCAGGATCTGCTTGATGCGCTCTTGTGGTGTTCTTGTAAGGTTGAAGTCGCAGATGGTGGCCTGTGGTTCGGAGCCTACAGTGCAGTGACGCATAGCAGGAAAGTAGCCCTCCGCCCACACAATCACTTTATACTCACCAGGGTTCAACAGACGCCAGTAATCGCCATCAGTGGCTACATAGAGTAAGGAAACATCATGTTTCTAATCATGTCGAGAGCTGCTTAGATTAGACACATTCTCCAATATGTTCAATAATAGAACAATTGAAAATATGTAATATGCATACCTGATCTAATGTCATGGTCCAGGTCCTCGACTTTAACAATAGCATTTGCAATACCAAGTTTAGTGTCTTTATCCCGGACCACACCTTTTATGCCTCTGTGCACCTGAAAGAGCCAGTGCATATGTCAGTAGGACAGTATGGAACAGTGGTCCAAGTGCAATGCGTGCGAGGACAAAAAGAAACTGACCTGCTCTATATAGAGCAGAAGAGACTCCTTGTTATTCTCCCATTCAACAGGAAGCTCACTGGCATGAGGGAATTTATCACACGACAACTCTACAGTTATCTCAAAGCAATTAGTGTGCAAGTAGCTGAAGTCATTCATGCCTGCAAACACAGGGACATTAAACTGGGATGATACATGATGAACGCTGTGGTAGCTTGTTATAATGTAATATTAAGACCGTGAATAAACAAAACTTAAGTCGATGTGTGTGTTTGCTTACTTCCTGGGACAGTGTGCCAGTCGGCTCCATTAATAATATTGTTATAACGCTGGAAGTCCTCAAAATGACACATTCTGCGGTCAGGGTTGGCCATCACCAGATTGGTGGAGGCATAAACAGCTGCCAGCCAGCGGAAGAAGTCGTTATCTGCAGTAGGTGTGTCCTGACGGGGGATCCAGTCTCGCGTGCAGTCGAATGGGTAAGTGACCACCAGCTCTCCTCCATGCAGGTTAGCGCTCAGAACAAACGGAATGTCCTGCATCCAGCTTATCACTGCTCGTGTCTCTGGAGCAACCTTACACACAGTGATGTAGGGTAGAAAAAGGTATCCCATGAAAATAATAATGAAAATAATATATTAAACATGTAACTGCTAAAGGAAGAACAAGCAAGAAGAAGTGTGTAAGTGTTATCAGTAAAATGTACATAGATAAATATTTGGGAAAATGTTAAACTATGAACATTTGGCAAGGCTTAAGTCACAATCAAAATCTTGATAAAAAAAAAAACCCCAAAAAACGCTTGATACATTCACTAAAACAACATTGCTGAACCAAAAAAAAAAAAGTCATTGTAATTATTACTCTATTTATCATACCTCAACAAAGCGATTTTGTGTGCTACTCCTTGCTGTGTTACTCTCTCTGAAGTTATTTTTGTGGGAGGCCTCAGCACAGGGCGGTTCAGAAAGGAAGTGCTCACATTCTTTAAAGATCTGTATGACCCTGATTCCCCAGTGTATGTTTGTGGTGTGCAGGCTTGTTTGTATTCCAGGGGTTTAGTGCACTCAAAAACCGAAATCACTGCAGATAATTTTTCAAATCCTCAACTTAATTTATTGCTGGATACAAATGGAGCAACGCAATATGAGTGCTTTTCTTTCTGTTTTTTTCCAATAAATAACAGACTGGTATTACTGTTTTTATTTTAATTCTTGAACAATTAAAAGTCCTTTAAACCAGAAAAGAATTAACTGTGCATTAACTGAAAAAAAAAAAAAAAAAAGATTCCAGTTGCATGCGCTGCCTCATCTAATGACAAAGTTAAAGTAAATTAAATCAACTGTTTGGGGCCAAGTGCAGATTGCTGAGCACAAATGAGGTTCAGTTGCTTAGATTTATGAAAAGATGAAACCACCAATATGAACATGTTGTCTATACGACCGAAGAGCAGAGCTTATGAAAATATAAATTATAGCAAGGCATATCAGAAGTAATGCACCTGCACTGACGTTGGAGGCATGGCATTAATAATTAAAAGGCATGGCATTAATAATCTGCCAGTGCAGGTAATTCATTTTAATCCACAATGTACACAAGGTCAAAACAATATTGAGTAGAGCCTTAAAAGTCCTGTCTCATTATGTTTTGTGCTATTTTTTTGCTATAGCTTATCAATGTATAGTTACAATATGAAATCTTCATTTCAAAGAAACAATCTTTTTTTGTTTGTTTTTTTAAAATCTCATACTAGGTTTGTATTTACCAAATCCATGTGTTGGTTTAAAGGAACTTGTACATGTAAAAAACTAAGTGAACACCAAGTTGCATTGGTTAAATCAAGTGAGTAAATAGTCATGTGTATAAATAACTGGGAACATAACTGACCAATCAAAGGAGAGATCATATAAATGAGTAAGACCTGTCAGTTTGGTGTTACCCATATAAGTGAATGCAAAACACACCATGCCAAGAGGAAAGGAGATCTCACAGATATCAGGAAGAGGGTAGTGAAAGCATATCAGTCATAGAAGGCTATAAAACTATCTTGAAAAGGTTTGAGCTTCATCAGTCCACTGGGAGGCGATTTACAAATGGAGAGCATTTAACATGACAACCCTGCTTAGAAACGGACGCTCTTCCAAACATATCCCCAAGAGCTACAAGAAAAATAATAAATCAAATAAAAACCATTCCAAACATAACATCTAGAGATTTGCAGACCTCCCTCGGGTAGAATGTGCATGCTTCATCGATAAGAACAACACTGAATGGAAATGAAGTGTTGTTTAATGGAGGGTTGCCAGGAAGAAGCCTCTGCTTCTTTGGCAGAACCAAACTGCCTTCATTTTGCCAGAGAACATCTGGACAAACTCAAAAGTTTGTGCAAGTCCATTCTCTGGACAAACGGGTCCAAAATTGACCTTTATGCTCACAATCAAAATTATAGTGCCTACCACCGAAAGAACCTTATCCAGTCAGGCACGCTGGGAATTTCTAGATCTGGGGATGCTTTTACTCATCTGGACCAGGACAACTTCACATCATTAAAGGAACCATAAATTCTAAGGTAGGCCCTGCGATGGATTGGTACCCTGTCCAGGGGGCCTCAAGCTCACTGGGATAGGCTCCAGGTTCCCCCGCAAACCAGTAAGGATAAGCGGTGCAGGAAAATGGATGAATGGATGGATGAGTTCTAAGGTGTACCAGGAGATTCTTGAATAGAAATCAGTTAAGAAGCTAAAACTGGGCTGAAAGTGGGTCATCCAACAACCCAAAGCATTCAGGCAAATCAGGAGAAAAAAGATTTGGATTTTGGATTGGCCAAGTCAAAGTCCTGATTGGAATCCAATTAAGATGCTGTGGTAGGAACTGAAGCAGCAGAAGATAAAAATCCCTCGATAGATGTCAGATCTAGACTGATTAGTGTATAGGAGATATTTACTCCAACTTACTGTTGCTAATGAAGGTGCCACAAGCTATTGACTGAATGGGTTCAGATATTTTTGCACACATGAAATCTGACTTTTTGTTTCATTAACCACTTCTGTTAAACAAAAAAATGAAAATCTATTCTACATAACAGATCGTATAATAAGAGATCTACTGAGTGTCAAACTAAATTATATACCAGATAATTGTTTGGCTATTTATTAAATCAAATCTATATGGTAGCTTTTACATTATCTTCCTAGGCCATTTATGTGAAGTTTAAATGACCAGGTATGATGACTCAGACTTTACTGCTTTACTTAGCTGCTAAACTATTATTTTAATCTCACCTCCTGTAGGTGGACCAGCTCAGTGCTCCAGTAAAAAATGCATAAATGTTCTTGTTCCTCTATATTTTGTGAACCCGACTTTAAAAGATCTCTATACCTGATTTGAGCTTTTTTACTGCATTACCATGAGAAATTTCTTTGTTAATTAATTCAATCTAGTAATTAAATCTAGTGCTGTTAAATCACTTTGACTAAATGATATTGTAGGTCAATAGGCAGGTCAAATGCGAAATAGTCATGGGCATATACCCATTTTTGTACTACTTATCTTAAATAGTTTAAATATATTTTAAAATAAGACGAACAATAAAAAAGGGACAAACAGGTATAAAGACAGACAACATTTTAAATACTCAGACATCTGGACAAACCCAGATATATTATTCTTGCTGTACTTTATATAACTCAGAAATGACAGTTAAACGTTATACATACCATTGCTTGAGTTGTGGTGTAGTACTCTGGCATGGGGATGTAATGGTTGCTGACTTTCTTTTTGTCTGCTGCCACGTCCTGAGCATCCCACATGAGGTTGTTGAGGTCTGGAAAGTTATGGTTCATGTCAATGCCCTCATAGCTGTAGCGACCTAAAGCCCAACCAGAAAGCTCAGACCCCTGAGACACAGAAACACACACCACACATTACAGTGGAACTGTAGTTCTGAAACGAGCATGAGATCCTCAGATAAAAAGAAATCCTCAGATCGGCCAATACTGATAACCGATACCGATACCGATAGTTCTGTCTTTTATACCTTCTTTTAAATGAATAATAATTAATTCCACAATTCTGAAAGAAATGCAAATAAAAACTTTATTCTCTCCATTTCAACAAGTTGTTTCACAGTAACTGGTCTCATAAACAGAACACACATTACTCTAATTAACATTAACACATGAACTCAATTCTGAAAATTAAAGTAAGATTTCTTAACTTACTGAATGTTATTTATTCATATTAACAGAATTAATTGACTTAATTCTAAAAAACCTCGATGCCGAAACTCTTCACTGCTGCTCACTTCCGGTGTAAAATTTTAGCAGTGCAGAGATTACAGAGCTTACAAACTGCAGTTTTGTCATCATTCCACACAAGAGACATCTTCTTTACAAAATCTATGTGTTTTCCAGCCCTCTTTTTATTGACAGGATATAATCGGCCCTTATCAACGGATGTTTTTAAATTATCGGCTGATAGCTGATAGAGGGAAAAATTGCCTTTATCAGCCGATACCGATTATCGGCCAATACATCAGTGCAACTCTACTAGTTATGCTTCCTTCTAGCTATGATTTCGACAGATTAGTGGTCCAATTAAACTAGTCTGGTCAGTCCATTCATTCAAGGATTTAATCTCTGCAGAATCAGTTCTAGTTTCAACATAACTGAGTTAATGGTTATAACTACTATACATTCATGCATGAATTCACAAGACTCACGGCGTAGTTGAGGTTAGTTCTTCATTAGTTTGTTATTAGTACATGCCTTAACTCATCATTAGTTCATATTAATTCAGGTATTAGTGGATGAGCATTTATGAACTGTTATTGTGAAGTGTTTAACCGAACAGTGTAATGACAGAAGTTAGCCAAAGGAACTGGGCCATAGAGGGTTTTCCCTCCACTAACACACCAAATGCAGACAATGAATGCCTTGATTTAATCCTATTTGTTAAAGATTTGGCAGTGAAAGTAAATTTACCAGTCCAACACAATTTTGTGGCAAGGGCTGACACACTGAATAATAATAATAATAATAATAATAATAATAATAATAATAATAATAATAATAATATAGGACATTTCAAATGATGTACAAACCTTGAAATAATGCCACAATGCTTCGATAGCATAAGTAACGGTATACCATTTTTCCTGATCATGCTATCCTGTCCTACTCGAATACTATCAAATGTCAAGAAATATTTCTTAATGTACTGCAGAACACAACTCCATCACTGTCATTAGATTTTTACCTTCTCATATGCTGCCTCGTATCCATCAGGGTTGAAGGATGGTAAAAGGTGAATACGTGTGTCTTTCACCAGCCGAACTATCCGCTGATTGCCTCGTTTGTACTCGTGGCAGAGGTACTGCATAAGGTTCAACACCAGTTCCCGACCCAAAGCCTCATTTCCATGCATTCCAGCAACATAGCGGAACTCTGGCTCTCCTACATGTATTACCCAATGAAAGGATCAGAAACTTGGAAATGTTCTCGACTGTGATCTGAAACTATCGAACATTTTGGGTACGGCTTAAAAATGTTCTGTTCTCTCAGAGTGAAGAAAGATTCTCCTGTTTCCTAAAGAGCATCCAGAGTCTTCACTAGCTCATGAGTATGATTACTTGGGTTATATCGATAATAAAAAAACAGACATTGACAAAAATGTATCACACGCAAGCACTATGCATGATTAATAATCTGGCTCAAAAGTACATCATGTGTCGATATCTGTATTTTCTCAAAGGGAGGCAAGGAATAGGCCTCTCTCTTATATAAACACTAATCTTAGTGCTGGTTACATAGGAATGCGTGTGTGGTCTGTTACAAGAGCTGGTCGATCTGCCACTAGGCTGCAGTATAATGTAGCACAGCTCAGTAACAATTCAAATCAAATTACCCATAACAGCAAATGAAGTATATAAAAATCATGTGTATATTGCAGGAATTTACATTTTGAAGTAAGCTGTCAAATCTCAGTATCACTCACCCAGTTCGTGTTTTCCAGGGTTGTCTGAAATCTCCATGACATAGAGTTTAAGTCCAGTGTAACTCTTCCCAATAGTGTAGATGCGTGTAATATCAGGACACTCCTCATTCACTGCCTTTAATAACTATACGGAGAACAATAACAGTAACTAAATGTACAGTAACTATACAGAGAACAATAACAGTAACTACAGTAACTATACAGAGATCTCAGTTCACTGGTGTGAAAGTATTTTTTAAGTAAGTAAGTATGTAAGTAAGTAAGTAAATTTTATTTATATAGCACATTTAACACACAGCAAAGCTGACCAAAGTGCTGAACAGAATAAGAAAAGTTAAAATAGAAAACAGAATAAAACCAAATAGAGACAGACAATAGACAATAATAAAAATGAGATTAAAATGCCTGGGAGAAGAGATGTGCTTTCAACCCCCTTTTTTTAATAAAAGAAGATCTTAAGAATCTGCTGGATGAATGTGGTGTAAGAAGATTTTCTTAAGCTTTTCAAGAGCTTTTCAATATCAAGCTCCAAATAAATAAGGGAATTCAAAATGCATATACAGTAAGGAAGACCATATAGGAAAGAAACACTCTTACCTTTCTCATTTCAACATAATTATGGTGTCTAAAGTCTAACTTGTCGGTAGAACCCCTCGCTGGTTCCCAGGCATATTGGTTGTTAGGATCTATGCACACACACACACACACACACACATACACACATACACACACATACACACACATACACACACATACACACACATACACACACATACACACACATACACACATACACACACATACACACACATACACACACATACACACACACAAATATAGGAGTTGCTAAAATGTATGAATATTACTGTTAAATAATAATTCTTCACCATTGCTGTGGTGGTGTAAAATTGAACCTGGCATAGGGCAGCCCAGGATTTCAGCTCTAAGGCAGATAGTGCCATTGCTGAACCAGCTCTGTGGGTTGATGCGAATGTACTGGGCCACTGTGGGTTCAGTGAGCAGAGCCAGCACAGGAGTCTCCTGGTTCTGATTTCCGACGAACACCTATACATTGATATACATGAAATAACAGGCTGGTAGAACAAAGTCTGTGCTATTAATTATAGACGCAGTATTCATAATCCTCAACTCACTGCTTCTTGTGATCCATTCATGCAGGGCTGCCACGTCACAGAGTCATTACTGAACTGCACCTTATACCGTGTGACCCAGTGCAAGCTGCACACACACACACACACACACACACACACACACTACGGGTCAAACGTTTTGGAACACCTCAACACCTTTTCAGTTTTTTATTGAAATTTATGCAATGTAACATCTCAATGTACTCTGAAATTAAAGCATAGAACAAATAGACAATTGGAGATAAAAAAAGAAATCGTGGAATTGTTTTGTTGAACAAAATTTTATCTAAATTTAAGACTCATCAAAGTAGCCACCTTTTGTAGATATAACAGCCAAGCACATTCGTGGCATTCTTTCTACAATGGAAATTAAATATTGTTTGGAAAGTTCTTCCCAACACTGTTGTAGAAGTTCCCACAAATGTGTTGCACTTGTAGGTTGCTTTGCTTTCACCCTTCTGTCCAGTTCGTCCCAAAACCAACTCGATGGGGTTTAAGTCTGGAGACTGTGCTGGCCATTCCATGATTTGAACCCTACCTTCTTGTTCTTTTCTTCTAAGGTAGTTCTGACACAGCCTGGAGGTATGTTTTGGGTCATTATCTTGCTGTAGGATGAACCCCTGACCAAATAGGCGTATACCGGAGGGTATTGCATGACACTGATTCAGGGTGCCACTCACTCTTTGCAAGTCGCTGACTCTGTATCCAGCAAAAGAGCCCCAGACCATCACAATTCCTCCTCCATGTTTGACAGTTGGTGTCACACGCAGAGGAACCATCCTTTTGTCTACTCGATGACGTACAAAAACCCTGCGTGATGAACAAAAGATTTAAAATTTTGATTCATCGGGCCATAAGACCTTCTTCCAGTCTTCAGTAGTCCACTGGCAGTGCTTTATGGCCCAGGCAAGCCCCTTTTTCTTATTTTGTCATCTTAGCAATGGCTTTCTTACTGCTACTCGACCTTTCAAACCTGCAGCTCGAAGTCTTATCTTCACAGCTGAAACTGAGACTTGCTTACTTCGACCAGTGTTAAGCTGTGCTTGAAGCTGTTGTCCTGTGAACCGCCAATTACGCAAGACTCTCAAAAACCTGTCTTCTGATTCTGTTGTGGCTTTGGGTCTGCCAGACCTCTTCCTGTCAGAGTTTCCTCCAGTTTCCAAGTGCCTTTTGATGGTATATGAAACTGTACTCACTGACACCTTGGCTTTCTTTGCAATTTCTCTAAAGGAAAGACCTACATGTTTAAGGGTTATAATGATCTGTCTGTCTTCCTTTGTTAATTACCTTTTTTCTTGCCATTATGAGAGCAATATACTACTTCCTGTAGTACACCACTGTCCAAATAATGCTTAAGAGGATGTAGTAACAGTATGTTCCAACACTGCTTTTATACAGACAGAGAGTCTGTAAGTAATCAACAAAAGTTGGGGCAACTATAGGAAATGTTAGCATCAACTTTCAAGGCTTCATTTACTTCCATTGCTGCAAAACAGCTGTAAGTTGTTAACCAATTACTTATCCCCTGAAAAAGGCCTGAAAAAGGTAAATTTTTTTAACCTCGGGCAGTTCACCGCTTACCTTTGTACCATTTCAGGTTATTCATGGACTTGAACTGCTTAAATTTCAATAAAAACTGGAAAAATGGGGGTGTTCTAAAGCTTTTGATTGGTAGTGTAGATATATAGATAGATAGATATATCGATAGATAGACAGATAGACAAAAATGTATACAAGGTACAACACAAATAACTAAACCTGAGATATACAGACACTGATCTATTACTGAGTATTGGTAATAGTGCAGATATTGGCTTAAAGTGCTGGATTGGTATGGATTCAGATTTGACACATATATTACGAGCTGATTCAGTGATGTATTTTATGCTCTGAACACATGTGCTGTTGATTGACATGACACACATGTGAGCACAGAAAAAAAAACCTGGCTTAAAGCACCCTCTCCAGCACCCACCCACGTGACTCAGCCAAATAAACCTTTGCCTCGGTTACTAAAAGGATAACGATATCATTACTGAGCATTAGACAATACTCAGAGCACTGATATTAGTATAAAATGAACAATAAGAAAAAGACCTTAAACAAAAAGCCTTATCTGGCAGGCAATCTGGAAGAGAATTTGTCTTGTGCTGAAATAAATAAAAAGTTCACACTGACCTCCAGATAGAGCTTCTTCCCTGCAGAATGACCCCAGTGAAGAGTGTTGGCCTGAGAGCATCCAACATCAACCACTGCTCTTTATCCTCCATCCCAGCACACCATGCTCCATCATACTCATCTCCGTCCTCTAGACCTGACTGTAAACCAGTTATACTCATTTACCTCCTATGACTATATATTAACATGCTTCAGCGTCATAGATGATCACCAGACTACATACACTTCATGCAGTGTCATACACAACACTTTTGAAACAAAAAATAAGGAAACATTACATAGTGTGGTGCATTGATTTTACAATGAGGTCAGTAGTCTGTGCTGAATACACAAGTCTGCTAATAGATTATTAATTTTCCAAAATCCCCATCACAATAAAAAATACACTTATGGAATGTTGGCTGACCTGTATGTTGAGGCGTCCTCGGTGGGGGCCTAACCCACTGCTCAGTGATGTTGAAGCTTGTAGCTGGTAATCAGACACTCTCAGAGACTCCAAACCCACTGGTGGACAGTCTGTAGGGGGGAGACAGAGCAAAAGCAGACATGTAGAAAGGCAGAGAATGGGAGTAAAGAGTGAGCCCTCGAGGCAGAAATAGACAAACATTTAGTCATTAGCTGGAAGAAGAGTTACAGAAAACTTACTTACAAAGACAACTGAAGGGTTTTAATCTCTAATCTAGAAATGATGAAATATTAATAAAATTGGTTTGAATATTTTTCCAACGAGTCTGTCTAATCTAAAACACAGTTAACATAGATTTGAGTGATTTGGTCAGGAGAAACTTATTAAACATACACTCTCTGAATGTGGAAGGATTTTTCTTGACTATGTGCATTGACTCATGACTTGACTCATGTAATTTGGTGTCAGACATGTTAGATGTTCAGCAAACTAAAAAGTACTTTGGAATGATAAATGATGAGCTGAAAATTATATAGTAACATATTTCCAGATTCCAGTACCTTAAAGTAGTTTACCATATGTTTTTTTAAACCATATAATATGTGACAAAATATGTTATACTGCAAATCTTATATACAGTACACCACAACTCTACATGTTTTTAACACCCGATAACCCATCTATTCAGCACCCCTCCAACAACTTACTGAATGTGTGGAATTACAGTCAAGTCCAGAACAGACCTGGTATTTTACTGGTGTAAAACTGTGAATAAAATGACTTCTCAACAGCCATGTGTTGTTTTGTTTTGAACATTTTTGCTTACAGAGGGGAAAGAAGATCCGCTTCCTATTGCGCACGTACCCACTGCACAACATCGGTATGGTGTGGTATTGTGTAACATGCCATGTGGTATTGTGTAAGTCCTTTAATCATTACTGACTGTTATCATGTAACAATTTGTGTCAGTACTTTTATTAAAGCCTACTTATAAATGGTGTGAATGCAGGTAAGTTGATATCACTGGTCCTTTCTGTGAAAAAGTCTCTTTACATCTGTTGAGTTCTCCAACACTTGACACTGTTAAAGTTCTCTGTACAACTTGCAGGGAAGCTTTGGCAAGACAGGTACAATGAAATAAACATTTCTCGGAAAACAAGTGATTCAAAACATATCTTGTCTCTAAATTACACAAGAAACAGTACATCCTTCAAAGATATAGTTTTAAATATCTATCTATCTATCTATCTATCTATCTATATATCTATATATATATAATGCTTAACAATCTGCGAACACTATATAATAAGCCTCCAAGCTTTACACTAGTCATTTGTTCACAGATTTCTAGTGTGTACCAAACAATAGATCCAGTGTAAATCCATACATCCATCCATTTTCCATACCGCTTATCCCACATAAGGTCGTGGGAAGCCTATCCCAAGTTTCTCAGGGCACAAGGTGGGGACACTCTGGACGGGGTGCCAACCCATCTCAGGGCGCAATCGCACACACACGACATTTTAGAGATGCCAGCCAGCCTACAATGCATGTCTTCAGACTGGAGGAGGGAACCGGAGTACCCGGAGGAAACCCCTGAAGCACAGGAGAACATGCAAGCGTCATGCACACTGGGCGGAGGCTGGAATCAAACCCCCAACACTGAAGGAGCGAGCCAAACGTACTAACCACTAAGCCACCATGCATTGGATTAATTAGCCTATAAATTGTAGGACATATTCCTACATCAAGGCTTCACCACACTGTTCAAGCTCAGTGTATATCACACACTTACAATATGCATCAACCGAAGAACAATACAACATGCAATTCATACTTTATGGTGAAGTCCTACTCTCCATCCTATCCCCAGAACCTAAAAAAAAGTTATTAAAGTTTTTCACTCACCAGGTTTAGTAATGTGTCCTGTGTCCGACTTTTCCTTCTGCACATCAGAGATTTTTTGCTCCGTATCACCCACAGCTGGAGTCCTGGTGGCGCGCTCCGGTTCAATGGCATTATTTTTACTGTCAGTACGAGGAGTTGTTAAAAAGAATTCCTTATCATTAAAAGTCATATTGCTTTGTACGGTCTCGTTCTGAAAGGACGTAACGAGTCCAAAATACAGCAGCACTGTGGCCACATTCACGCGCACACCTCGGCCGAGCATTGTGCCTCTGCAGCAATGTTTTTGGCTCCCACAAGAACTTTAAATCCACAAGACCGTAGAAGACAAGCCCGGTAACATAATACAACTGTTACCGTAAAGTGTATAGTAGCCGAAGTAATAAATAGAGTTTGATTTCGATTTATTCACCATATTCATGTAATGCATAGCTCCAGAAATATTAATATCACATGTGCAAAAATGTGAGGGGGTATTTCACCATGGTATTCCTAGAAATTTACGTAAACACGTGACATATTGTAAATCTCTCACACACACACAAAAAAAACATGTAATATGGAAAGCCAAATGGGTCATTGTTCGCGTGCATCGTTACACCGTTTTAAAGCGCACCTATTATAGGTTTGAAACGTGCCTACTTTTGTTTTAAAGGTCTCATACAATAGCTTTACATGCATCCAAGGTAAAAAAAAAAAAAAAAAAACTTTAATGTGCTCATAATTTAAATTGCAGCATTACCTTTTTCCCCCCAGTGTCAAAAACGACTTGATAAATTATCCGTTCTAAAGGATTCATTCTAAACTCCGCCTTTCAGAGAGCATACTCTGCTATGACTGGTCAGATTTCCCAGTCTGTTGTGATTGGTCTACTGCTGTCAGCATGGAAAAAGAAACGACCACTACCATATCCAATTTCAGCTCTGTCTGTCTGCCCATGAAGACCAGAGGCGGGGCTTTTTGTTACAACCCTACGTAGGTTAGTACAGGAAGTAAGTCTGGAATTACTAACGACTCGTTTCAACTGTTCAGAATCAGTTTCTTCTTTTGGGAGTCAATAACTGCTTGTCGTGTGCTTTGAAACTTTGCAGACTTTTTACATTCACAGACACCTATAACTCACTACATCAAAGGTAATATTTGAAAAACCATAATAGGTGCACTTTAAGTTTAAAAATGCCATTTTCTAATCACCACCAGGCATTAAGTTAATGCGACACATTGCTTAATAGGCACATTCATTTGCTCATTACAAAGCAGAGAGAAGGAACTTTGCTTTACTTCTTTGTTTTAGCTCGCCATCGTTGGTGTTTTGAATGTGCTGTGTGTTGAATTAATGAATCAATGGCAAGTCAGATCATTCCATCGGAAAAACACCAACGATGGCGAGGTAAGCATTAAATAGGTAAGGATTTTGTCTCTGCTGTCCCTAAATATTATTCATTATTTAATAATGATTGAAGGACATCAGGTCCAGGATTATCAGACAACAGAAGTGAGGTGCAATCATTCATTGTCTGCTTGCATTGTAAAACAAAGTTCCTTCTCGCCATTGTTGGTGTTTTGTCGATTGAATGACCTGACTAGCCATAGATTCATTGAACACAGGAGAGGGTAGTGATGTGTCGTTCATGAACGATTCGTTTATTTTGAACGAATCTTTAATATGACTCGGGAACAACAATTTGTCTCAGAGAGTGATTCGTTCATTTTGTGTTGACCACGCATGCGCTGCAACATCCCCATAGGTTCTGTACAGGAAACATAAATGATTAGTTCACCTCTCAGGTTTACGTCACAGCCCCACTGCATTCAGCCTATGGGGCGGTCATGGGATGAATGAACGACTCAACCCTAAAGACTCGAGAGGTGAACTAATCATTTCTGTTTCCGGGGAACAGATGTGACAAATGTGACGTGACAAAAGAATTAATGACTCAGATCGGGAGGTGAGGTGAATTAACAGACTGCATAGCCTGAAAACATAGCTAAGCAATTTATTAATAATGTCTGACGCCTGTCAGCAATAAAAAAAACCCGGCGCTTTTAAACTTAAAACGGCATAACGATCGACGAGAATAATGACCCATTTGGCTTTCCATAATGTACGGGCAGAATAATGAATCATTTGGAAAAATCACACGTGGAAATTTGAAAACATGCATTACATGTGAAAAGTCTGTATGAGGAAAAAAAATAATGTGTGGAACAACATGCAAAGTTTGTGTCACCTTTCAGTAACAGACATGGTTATTGGTAGGTTAAATTATTCATGTTAAATTATAATTCAAGTGTAGGTGAGGTGCTAAAAATATCTGTATTAACCACTTGAGGATGAATATATATGATTTGGTTCAGAAGAATGTTTCATATAAACAGGTAACAAGTACAATCTTGCATCCTCTAATAACCATGCACTAACCAACCATGTTTCTTATTTTTATTTTATGGAGTAGCAAGGGGAGTTCATATTATGGTGTTTCTAAACGAATAAGCAACTCTCTGAAATTGAATATCAGTTTTATTGTCATTGTTCCTACATGAGATCTCGTTTAGACAATATACTTTCAGATCATGAAAAAAGCACATTTCATTTTGTAAAGCTATTAGAACATATAGTTTTCTTTGTGCTTAACAATAAAGACAGTGTTGGCTTCCTTGCTCCCACCAGACTGAACCACTGGAAAAGTCCACCCACTTTCTTCAGTTCCACGGTCTCCATTCAAACCTCTCTCCAAAGCCCCTCCTCAAACACATACACACACTACTGTGCACTGGTAGTCTTGTGTACCATTATGATCCAGAAAGCACTATTTTAAGTTTTGATCTAGCAGTTACATAACTTATTGCAGCTACAGAAATGTAACAAACACATACATACAAACACATTTCTGTAGACTTCTTAATTCATTCTGTTGCTACCATCATGAGTTGCATCATCAATAAAAATTACTGAGCCCATTCTAGAAGCAGCCATGCAAGCCCAAGTCATGACACTACCTCCACCATGCTTGACCAATGCTTGTAGGCTTTAGATCATGAGCAGATCCTTTCTTTCTTTGGCCTTTCCATCACTTTGGTTGAGATTAATCTTGGTTCCACAACTTTTGTGGCTCATTTCTGTATTTGTTTGGGAATTCAAATCTGTCTTTCTGATTCTTACTGCTGATGGGTGGCTTGCATCTTGTATTATGGCCTCTATATTTCTGCTCTCAGTTGAGAGTTATTTTTCAACATTGGATTGTGATATCTTCACTGTGCCCTGTGGAGGTTGTTGGTGATGTCACTGACTGTTGTTTTGGGGGGTTTTCTTGACAGCTCACACAATGTTTCTGTCATCTGTTACTGTTTTCCTTGGCTGACCCACATGGTGTCTGTTGCTCAGTACACCAATGGTTTCTTTCTTTCTTTTTTCAAGACATTATGAATGGTTGTATTGGCTATGCCCAGTGTTTGCGCAATGTCTCTGATTGATTTTCCTTCTTTTCTCAGCTTCAAAATGGCTTGCTTTTCTCCCATAGCCAACTCACTGGTCTTCATGTTGGTTTATTATTTTTTAACAACAAATGCAGTCTTCACAGATAAAACTGCTCAAACCAAGATATTCAGAGCTATTAGTAGTTTAAACAATCAATCTAACAATCTAACACCTGAGTAACAAGAAACACCTGTCAGTCACACTAGTATTTTTGGTCACTTAAAAATGGGTGGGTTCAAACAAAAGATGCCATGGCCTAAGTTGTTTAACACATCTAGATGTAAAAATCAGGAAATGAAAGTGTCCATACAGATTTTCATCTATATGTACAGTGGTGCTTCAAAGTTTGTAAACCCTTTAGAATTGTCTATATATCTGCATAATTATGACGTAAAACATTGTCAGATTTTTAGAAGTCCTAAAAGTAGATGGACGGCTGTGGATCAGCTGGTAGAGTGGGTTGTCCACTAATCGTAGGGTTGGTGGTTCGATTCCCAGCCCACATGACTCCACATGTCAACGTGTCCTTAGGCAAAACACTGAACCCCAAGTTGCTCCCGATGGCAACTTAGCGCCTTGCATGGCAGCTCTGCTACCACTGGTGTGGGAGTGTGTGTGAATGAGACAGTGTAAAGTGCTTTGGATACAAGCACTATATAAATGTGCCATTTACCATTTAGATAAAGAGAACCCAATTAAACAAAGGAGACAAAAATATTATACTTGGTCATTTGTTTATTAAGAAAAATGATCCAATATTACATATCTGTGAGTGACAAAAGTATGTGAACCTTTGCTTTCAGTATCTGCTGTGACCCCTTTGTGCAGCAATAACTGCAACTAAACTTTTCCAGTAACTGTTGGTCAACAGTTGAGCTTTGTGGCCTCATGGACTATTACAGGTCTTATGAGTGAGCTCTTGGAGTGATCTTCATTGGTCGTCCACGCCTAGGAAGGGTAACAATGGTCTTGAATTTCCTCCATTTGTACACAATCTGTCTGACTGTAAATTGCTGGAGTCCAAACTCTTTAGAGATGGTTTTGTAACCTTTTCCAGCCTGATGAGCATCAACAACTCTCTTTCTGCTGTCCTCAGAAATCCCCTTTGTTCGTGCCATGATACACTTCCACAAACATGTGTTGTGAAGATCAGACTCTGATAGATCCCTGTTCTGTAAATAAAACAGGGCGCTCTCACTCACCTGAATTAATTAAAAAACATGACTCTAATTTCACCTTCAAATTAACTGCTAATCCTAGAGGTTCACATACCTCTGACACTCAGTGATATGTAATATTGGATCATTTCCTTCAATAAATAAATGACCAAGTATAATATTTTTGTCTCATTTGTTTAACTGGGTTCTCTTTGTCTACTTTTAGGACTTCTAAAATTCTGTTTTACATCATATTTATGTAGATATACAGACAATTCTAAAGAGTTCACAAATTTTCACGCACCGCTGTATATCTGATATATATATATAGTATCTGATCCTATTTCTATGGGGGTAGTATTATGTGTAAAATCATGTTGTACATCAAAGGTGTCACGATCTCGCCTGCATATGGCGCTGTGGCGACGACGTGCACGGAGAGCAGGAGAGCGCGCACGTGCACGAACCAAAGCGAGCACATACTCGTGCTTTACACAAGGACTATGGAGACTTTGTTTTCAAAAGACATGTGCATTTGTTTCTGTTTGGTTTCCACCTTGTTTAGCCATTGGTTGATTTTCAAGGGAGTGTAATGATTGTTACCAGCTGTCAGCACTCAAGGTAATTACATTTGTGATTTAAACCTGGTATTAGAGGTTGTTAGGTGTTATAGTGACACGCGGTAATGTTTCCATGGCCTGCTCTGGTTACTTGTTTCATGCCATAGTCCTAGTTAAATGATTGCCATGTCTAGTTTCTTGTTGCAAGCCTCAGTTTTAGTTCAATGTGTAAATGGGTAAATGTGCTAAGAGGTAGCTTTTCCATGTCTTGTTATAGTTTCGTGTTTAGTTTTTGTTTAGACCTTGTTTCCCTTTTCCTGTATGATTGACTTTAGTTGGAAATAAAGACTTTGATCCTGCACTTGCTTCCTGTAAGTCTTGTATCGTAACAGAATACCGCGCCACTCACCATGAAACGCTTGGATTACTGGCTGCGTTTTTTGTCTGTGCAGTTCCCTCAAAGGTATGCCGTCGAACTCCCGCCGGAGACAGCGGGATTGGGGAGCTACCCGCTGGAGTTCCTCTGCAGCTGCCAGGTATATTTCTGCAGCCTGGTGTATCCCAAGCCTAATAAGAGACAGTGGATCGGGTTCTTAGTGTCCAGGTTTTACGGCCTGGACTGGGCAGAGCGACTGGTGAGTACTGGGTCCTCCGCCCTCCATGATGTCACCCAGTTTGGGAACTTTTTGTTGAGGAGTTCTACCGGCCAGGGCATCTTCGTGGTCTGGATCTACTGGGGTGATGAGTCAATGGAATGCCCTGGCCTGACCCTCCATTCCACCTTTTCTACAAGTGCGTGGACATGCTAGAATCTACAGCTCCGGGAGCTCCAGCCCGAGGTCAACGCGGCGACCTCTGAGCTCCTGCCTGAGGTCAACATGGTGTTACAACCTTCTATCTTTGGGATGGGAAGTTTTTGTGTGCTGTGCCATATTTTGTGTGCAGGTCCAAAGTCCCTCCCAGAGTTTCCAGCCTGCCCTAGCCTGCCTTGCTCCCGCCTCCCAGGATGACATCGCTAAATGGTGGCCATATTTAAAGAGGAAGACGGAGTGAGAATGGTGTTGGTGTTTAGAGAGTATGTTTGGTTGTACTGCTTGTATGCTATTTTCTGACTGCTGTTCTGGTTTTTGACTTCTGCCTGGATTTTTGACTTTGAGTTTGGTTGTCCCTATTCCTGTTTGTCTATTCTGTACACCATTGTATATATGTTCACTTGGTTCACTGGCAGTAGGGGTGTGGCTGCCATTTCTTTTGGGAGAGGGTCCTTTTGTCTCTGTTTTTCTGCTTAGGTAGTCAGGGAAGTATCCTTGTATTTTTCTTTCTTTTTCCTTTTAGGTAAGCTAGCTACCTAAATATAGAATTCTTTTGTTTATTATTTTGGCCTTGGCCCACCCTGAAGGTATGCCTGGTTTGGTTAATTTGTACAGTTATGTATATAATTCTGTTACGATATACCACAACCTTTTTCACACAACCTTGTTATTCCTGGCTTCCCTTATTTAAAGATCAATACAGTTGAATTCCGAGCTGGTTACTCTGTGCGGCCTAACCTAGACTGGGCTGTATCAATGGTGACCTCAGACCTCCTGCCTGAGGTCAACATGGAGACCTAGGGGGAGGTCTCCGCTCCAGAGCTCCAGCCCGAGGTCAACCCGGTGACCTCGGGGCCCCAGCTGGAGACCTGCGGTGAGGTCTCGGCCGCTGAGGAAGCTGTCCCCACCCAGCTGAGGACGTCTCTCCAAGCCCCAGCCCTGCTGAGGGCGTCGCCCCGTGTTCCTGCCCCGCTGGGGGCAGTGCTCCACCTGTCTGCTGCCTGGCAGAGACTGCTGTTTCCTGATGTAGCGAAGGACAGGTTACACAGGGGACCAGGACCGCGTTGGAGGGGTGGGGTGTTCTTTGGCGCTCCTGGAGGAGTGCCTTTGGAGGGGGTTTGTCACGATCTCGCCGGCAGATGGCGCTGCAGCGACGACGTGCACGGAGAGCCGGAGAGCGCGCACGTGCATGAATCAGAGCGAGCACATACTCGCGCTTTACACAAGGACTATGGAGACTTTGTTTTCAAAAGACATGTGCGTTTGTTTCTGTTTGGTTTCCACCTTGTTTAGCCATTGGCTGATTTTCGAGGGAGTGTTATGATTATCAGCTGTCAGCACTCAAGGTAATTACATTCGTGACATAAACCCCTCGCGTTTCTGCGCGGTATTAGAGGTTATTAGGTGTTATAGTGACACGCGGTAATGTTTCCATGCTCTGGTTACTTGTTTCAAGCCTCAGTTCTAGTTCAATGTGTAAATGGGTAAACGTGCTAAGAGGTAGCTTTTCCATGTCTTGTTATAGTTTCGTGTTAAACCTCATTTCTCGTTTCCTGTACGATTGACTTTAGTTGGAAATAAAGACTTTGATCCTGCACTTGCTTCCTGTAAGTCTCATATCATAACAAAAGGACTGAACACAAGAAAGATGTTTGTCTGCCTTCTCAAGAGAATTAATGTATATGAAGAAACACAACAGTGTCAAGGCATAAAATACTAGTGGCAGAAGATCAGTTTCAGAATTGCATAGTGTAGTTGATTCCTGGGGTTGTTCAGTTTAAAAATACTGTTGAAAAGAGAAGCCCTTCCTGATAGCAAGCCACAACATACAGCAGCTGAACTTTGCTTTGCTTCTTTAGAATTGCAGCT
>JANDJT010000169.1:20954553-20986920 GCA_024331685.1 Stegophilus panzeri | reverse complement strand
AGCTGCAATTCTAAAGAAGCAAAGCAAAGTTCAGCTGCTGTATGTTGTGGCTTGCTATCAGGAAGGGCTTCTCTTTTGAACAACTTGCTGTGGAGATAAAACCTTGTTTATTTTTAAACTGAACAGCCCCAGGAATCAACTACACTATGCAATTCTGAAACTGTGATCTTTTGCCACTAGTATTTTATGCCTTGACACTGATGTGTTCCTTCATATACATTAATTCTCTTGTGAAGGCAAACTAACATCTTTCTCTCTTGTGTTCAAAGTCCTTTGATGTAAAATCATGTTGTACACATGATACTACCCCCATAGAAACAGGATCAGATATTATAGATATATCAGATATACAGTGGTGCTTGAAAATTTGTGAACCCTTTAGAATTGTCTATAAATCTATATAAATATGATGTAAAACAAACTTTTAGAAGTCCTCAAAGTAGACAAAGAGAACCCAGTTAAACAAATGAGACAAAAATATTGTACTTGGTCATTTGTTTAATGAGGGAAATGATCCAATATTACATATCTGTGAATGTCAAATGTATGTGTACCTTTAATTCAGAATCTGGTGTGACCCCCTTGTGCAGCAATAACTGCAACTAAATGTGTACTAACTGTTGATCAGTCCTGCACATCGGCTTGGAGGAATTTTAGCCCATTTCTCAGTACAGAACAGCTTCAACTCTGGGATGTTGGTGGGTTTCCTCACATGAACTGCTTGCTGCAGGTCCTTCCACAACATTTCTATTGGATTAATTGTATTTCTATTGGATTAAGGTCAGAACTTGACAAAACATTAATTTTATTCTTCTTTAACCATTCTTTGGTAGAACAACTTGTGTGCTTAGGTTTGTTGTCTTGCTGCATGACCCACTTTCTCTTGAGATTCAGTGCATGAACAGATGTACTGACATTTTCCTTTAGAATTCTCTGGTATACTTCAGAATTTATTGCTCCATCAACGATGGCAAGCCGCCCCAGCCCAGATGCACAATAAACGCCCAAACCATACGACCACCATCATGTTTCACAGATGGGATAAGGTTCTAAAATTCTAAAGTGTTCATGAACTTTCAAGCACCACTATAAAATGGGGGTTTATAGAGAATAAAGAGTAAGGCACCATTTTGTCTTTTTTGTAGTAGGTGGCAGATCTCTATCCTTGAAGAGACGAAGAGAACCCAGTGCAGAAAGATATGGGGAGGGCAAGAGATTGTGTCTGGAAGAAGTTGGACTTACCCCATCTTCTAATAGTGGCAGTTCTTCCCATGTCAGCTCACCACCAAAGTTTATCAAATGTGCCTTCTTGAAGACATTTAATGAGCCTGTGCTGACTCTAAATGAGAAACGCTCCCCAACATTAAATAATTGTACTGAAGACAGGACAAAGGCTTCAAACAATGTAGCCAAACAGCTTTTTCAAGAACCAAGGACAGAAAGTCATAAACTCCAGACAGCAACTCTGAGCACTGTGGTCCATGGAACAGGTCATCAAAAAGAAGAGATGAGAAAGTCTACTGAAAATAAATGTCTTATAGGTAACACAGCCACTGCTGACCCTTGCCCCACACTTTCCAGCAAACTTAACCAGAAACAAGGAGAAGGTGGTTCCCCTGTCTCCTCACACACAAGTTCTTTGCCTGGCCTAACGGATAAGTTTGAGATCAGCTGTCCTCTCCAGCAACCAAAAGTTACTTTATCCAGCTCTCTGGACGTCACAGGCTTGCACAATTCAAAGACCACTAACAAAGCCAGGAAGGATGTAGAGGAAAAGAGAGACCTGGTGTGGAAGGATCCTCTAGATTTGGAGTTGGGAGAGGATGTGTTGGAGAGCTGTGTTCTCAGCCTCAGCAGCAGCCAGAGTAGCGAGGAGGATCATCTGCCATCTTTTCAGGAGATCCTGGAGTGCAGCACCCATATGCCCATCACTCCAGAGAAGGCGACATTCTCTGAGCCCAGCAATCCAGGCCTTAAAGTTGCTGTAAGCTTACATCAGCACACATTTTAAATGAATATATGAACAAAGTAGTGGTGCATTGATAATGAAAATAGCTGAAAAACTGATCGATGAACTGATGAAAATCACTTAATGGCCTATACATCATAGCATCGCTAATTCAACTGCACAGATTCTGCAGGCCATGATGAATGTTGCCTTCAAGTTGTAAAGGAAGGGTCAGCCATTTAGTCAGTTCAGAAAACGTTTTGTGACATTCTTTTCACATTTTAACAAGCTGTAAAATATCTACTCAGAAGAATAACATTATGTGGATTCCCCAGGCTCTGTAAAAGGGAGAAAAACAATTATGTAAACTACCAACATTCAACCATTTGGGCCAGTCACGTTACCCGTCAATTCTTAAAGTTCCCCCTCTTGCACTTGCATTCAGGCATTGTAGCTTTAGCTTCAGTTTTGCAGATGTGGCTTTGGAGAAAACACTGGAGGAAGGTGCTGGATTTGCTTGAATTTACAATTTTAAAATAGCTAGCTTCAATTAACGTATGAATTTGTTGCCTATACCTTTAAACAAATGACCCTTTGAATGTTTGCTATTTCCTAAACTTTTACAAAGGCTTAAAAAAATCATAATCGAGCTTTTCGCTTTTGAATTTCATAATTTTAAATAATCAATGTAGTTCAATGTATTCCATATAAAGAACAACCGTAATAATTTATCTCAAGTTTTACTAACCTTTTGAGACAACATATCCCAGAAAGTAGAAAAAGGGCAGAGGATTTTGATCTACAATTATTTCTTTTCTTTTAGCCAGAGGATCTTAAAACTAAGGCTACAAGGTACAAGAACACACTGGAGCAAATGCTGAAGGAGAAAGAGCAGAATCGAAAGTAAGTCAGGAAATGTGTTGTACATTACTAATCATGCACAACAACATGCACAACAACAACATGACGCATAATTTACTTCATACTTTCGTAGATCTAAGGAGCTTGAAATGCAGCTGCTTCAAACTTGTGAAGAAGACCTGTTAAAACTGGACGAAGAGGATGAAAATGCAGAAGAAGGACTTTCACATGAGCAAAGGTATTTTTGTTAGTGTTTACAAAGTGGGGTATTGAGTTTGAAACAGTTAAGCAAATTGTCATCTGTCCTTGTTCTATAGGGAATTCTTACAGAAATTCTCAGTAACCTCATGTGTAATAAGAGACATCCACCCTGGAGAGGAAGTGTTCACTCTTACCAACTCTGGCCGACTCTTCAACCATCAGAGTCTGGACTTGAGGAAGATGGATGTTACCCCAAACAACAGGGCACAGCAGACTCTGCTACAGTAAGCTCAAAAATGCTTTATGCCAATAGATGTCAAAGCTTATTTTCTTATTTTACCAACCTGATTTGACAGTCTAAGACATACATGACCAATGAGACTTATTTGTGCTGAACGCTTGTTTTTCTCTGTGCAGAGCAAATTCAGAACAGCTTCTGACTCTGCTGAGTGCAGGCTTGTTTAGAAGAGCTTACTTGTCCTCCCCCTGCCAGCCTCAGGTCACCCGCTGGCTTTTTCAGGTAACGAGATCGACATCACACCACATTCGGGACACACACGTACGTACACGTACACACCATTCCATACAGTCATACAAGGTGCACTAAACTGAGACAGTGTTAGGGATGGGCACGAGTACTTGGAAGAGACATCAGTGATCGATCATCAAAACAATGATCGTACATTTATTTATTTATTTTTTTAGACACCTTTTAAAAGTGTTTATGGCTGGTTATTTAAAATAACTATTTTCAACTTTGGGGGGAAAAAGTGATTGTTATGGCAACTCTGCAGCACAATACTGGTCAAGCCATCCATTTTTTTTTTTTTTTACACATTTCTGTCAGCCACGCAAACAGCAGTGCACGCATACTACTATAAATACGGTAACCAGGGAAAAAGCAGAGAGACCTGCTTTCTCTGCAATAATTTATTGATTTTGGCCAGTGGGTCTTCACATTATGACAATATATGATGCTTGTATTTTTATTATGCTGTTTTTTTGTACTTTTTTTTGTAACAAACATTATAACAGCCTGTAATATTGAACAAGCGAGACGCTGAAACAAGAAGATGCATTGCAGAAGCGAAAGACGTCCATGTTATAGTGAATGAACATGTAGAGCTCCTGAGTACTCGATGGGTACTCGCAATTACTTCGGGTAGACAGAATAAGCGAAATGCCCATGCTTAGTCAGTATGCTCGCAAATTAGTGAAATACTCCAGTATTTTTCACTCTAATCTCTATCCACTGCATATGTAATGTTTGAGCGATTATGTACAAGAATTTTGACACCTTTTGCTGCTTACTTGAAAAACTGTTGAAGCCTAAGGGCTGTTGTTGAATTAATTTTTAACAGGCATGACTGTACAATGTGAATACACAATAACAGCCATTACACTATAGCAATAAATGTCTTACAGTGATGTTGATGATGCAGGTCTTAGGTGAATAGTGCATTCTATTAAGCAAATGTAAGCTTATTTATCTCATATTCCTGTGAAAACTCTTATGCATGAGATGTAATTATCTTATATGCGGTATTTCCTTTGTCGTCTGTTTAGATTGTGCAGTTATGCATTTTTGTAATAACATCGACTCTTGAATTAAATGACAGATGATGTCAGTCCACCCAAGCCCCATCGTCTGTGCACAGATTCTTCAGGCCATGATGACTATTGCCATATCTGCTGCTCAACATATAGGTATGCTATGATGTGACTGAAGAGTGCTCTGTGTTACTAGTGGGTGTATTTACAATTTCCGCTGTACATGTGTTGTAGTGGAGAAAAGCAGTAAGAAGTTTGAGGTGTGGGTGCCCAGTATACAGGATCTTGCACTAGTCTTCCTTAACATGGGTGTGTCGTTTGTCAATTTGTTTCCATTGGAGGCTCTACAACCCCCTTTCACTGAGGGAGACCTGCTGTGAGTAATGAGCTTCTGCTCCATTGGAAATCGGAAATAGTGGTAAACAGTGGTAAATAGTGGTTAATTAGTTGGATGTTCTTTGCTAGAGAAAGTTTGGAAATCCAGCCCGATGGTGCAAGAAGTGAAAAAGGTGGTGATACTTTTCCAGAGCACAATTTTGAGAACATTATTAAGGTAATTTTAGAAAAGATACAGTATGATTTGTACGTTTTCAGAATTCCGAATTTAATAAAAATGTGTTTATTGATACCGTGTGTGTGCGTGCGTGTCCTCATGTAGTACCTGGCACTATGTTCAGCCCTGTGTCCAAGGGTTTACAGTGATGAAGAGCTACTATTGATGTTGACAGTGGTGTGTAGAGTCAGTCTGGAGACACGTTTACAGCTGCTGCCCACGGGAGACCTCAGCTGCCTGCTACAGCACCTTCTCAACAACATGACAGACTGGGAAATGCAGGTTATAACTTTAATATCTGAGGATGTCTTAGCTGTCTCTTTCTTCCACCCACCCAACTCTTTTTAGCTCACCTGTAAGTTGAGCTCCTTAAATTGACACGCCCCCTAAATTTTTAGCTTTATTTCCTCTTTATTCGCATTGTTAATGGCAACTGTGATTTTTACATAAAAAGATTATTTAAACTATAATTACTGGCGTTACTAAATCTGCCGTTTGTCCTTTTAAGACATTTATTTGTTGTCATACCTTAAAATTGCAGCACACTAAGAATTTGTCTTTCTACAATTAAACTTACTGTTTTAAAACAATATTATGGTATTCCAGTGGACTGTCCTCTGTTGGTCATTTTCTATAAAGTGCACAGAGTATCAGAGATGAATACGACTCACTGGAATGTGAACGGGCAAATTGCTAATGTAGAGCAGTTGATCTGATTTCTTATAATTGCAAATTACTAGTTAGAAATAAAAAAAAAAAATCACTGGATAATTTACATCCCAGATTTAACAGGGAACTGGTTCTTCTGTTTGTTTCTGTTGCTGCTGCTTTGCCCCTCCCTCTGGCCTCGCCCTCTCTCTCTCTCTCTCGCTCTCTTTTTCTTTCTTTCTTTCTTTCTTTCACTCTCCCCCTTTCCCTGACCCCATGCTGCATTCATTGCCACATGATTGGAACGAAGGCACATTGCTTTCTGTAATGAATTAATGCATATTCATTTAAGTAGGAGAAAATATACTTTTGAGGTCATCAGTATACCTGGGCGCAGAGCCAAGGTATCAGTGCCTGTGTGTGGGAAGCACTGGTGGTAGCATTTTAAAGTCCTTAATCTACCACCATACAGGCTTTTGTACACTTTGATCTTGTTTTGCTTTGCAAGCGTTGACTGTACAGACCGATAAACACATACCGCATGCATTTCTTTATCTCTCGCTCTGGTCTTCTCTGTATGTGCAGTTGTCTCAGGTCTGCCAGGCCATTACCAATCTGAGTGAGGATCACCACAACCTCAGACGGCTGGTACAGCTTCTACCTCACAGCGGCCGCGGAAAGTGAGTGATTTTGTTATTCTGTGAAAACAAGTATGCTCCTTTTATATCGTTTAATATATTCAACATTCTTTTTTTATTTGTGTCACTGGGAAGGCAATTGAGGAGACACGTGAGCGTGTCGATCATCTCAAAACTGTTAAACCACAGATGCACTTATACACCCTCATGCACAGAATTTCAGGTTAGAAGAATCTGAATAATTTTCTTGTATTGTGATTAGGTTATTTAACATTAGTAAATTACTACCATGAGTATACAAGATGTATTCTTACATTGGTGTCCTGCTCACAGCTGTCTGAGCTGAGATCTTACCTACCTCGAATGCGTCCCTCCTTGCTGTTAAAGGGTTTAATGGCTGCAAAGACCACAGAGCCACAGGAGACTGATGACTGTACCACCACTCCAGACCAACAGGTGAACAGAGAACATGTGGGCTGTGTTACATTTGTCCTAAATTTTTTAAAAAGTATCTTAATTTATTTATTAACAGTGCTATTTATGATTACCTTAAAATTGCAGCACACAAGAATTTGTCTTTCTACATTTATCTTGTGCATGAAATGCTTATTTTCTTTAGGCTTATTACCTCTGCTATAGCCTTTTGGCTTTGACAAACGAAGCCTCCAATTTTGAGTTTTTACCCTCAAACCAGAGAGTAAGTGTCACAACTCTGTTCAGTATCTCTTTGTTTGTGTATGTGTTTTAATGAGACACTAAATAGTCCTATCAGTAGAGGCAGCTGCGCTTTGTCTCTCTCTCTATGATATTTTTCCTTTTAACAAAAATCTAAGAAGGTACTTGAATAAATTGCTCTAGTTTATAAATCGTATGCTAATGGAAGGGCTGTGGGTGGAAGGGTGGAATTTTGTGAGTTTTAAATGTGTTCTCTGCAGTGTAAGGACTCAATGTCAGATTTAAATACCATAGTCAAATGGCAGTTCTGGTCTTTTGAGCACTGGAGACACTGTAAACAGTTATTGCTTGTCTTTTTACACTGATAAAGGAATAGTAGCCTTACTCACAGTCCACCATTTTGGTTTGGCATAACTAACAGAATGTGCATAGTTCATTTAATTGTAAAGTGGTGTAGTTTTTATAATGCAGCCTGTTACAAGAACACAATAATTCCCTGTACTGTAGGAGTTGTAGTTAGGCAGTTATACACAGTGCTGTCTGTCTGTCATTCAGAACGAGCTGCTGCTACTGTCTGCTGAATTGGAGAAACATGTTAAGTGTGACATCAGGGAGAGTGAGAAAATGCTTTACAGGAGTAAGGTACAGTAATGTCCTTAAACTCCCATACATGATTCCCCTAACTATTGATCTTCCATTAAAAAGAAAAGAAAACCATAATCATCACATATTTCGTTGCTTTTTTCAGGTGAAAGACTTTGTTGCTAGAATATACACCAAATGGCAGGTGCTTCTCCAAAGATCAAGACCCCAAGAGGTATGATTTATTTGTGTATCTGATGATTCCTGTTATCATATATGCCCAGTTTTTCCAGTATCCTTGATTACCAGGCTACTAGGCTTGCTTCGATAGCCGGTGTTACCGGTGTTTGGTCCGCATACCGTTTACATCACTTGCCCAACACGGCACCGCCCCACCTTCATTTTGCCTTTTTATAGTAATAAAAATCGTTTAGTTCAGTTAGAGAACGGATGCTCCCATTAAAAACTGAACGCGTCTGCTCAATTCGGCATGAGCCGAATGAATCAGAGTTGCAGCACAGATCAGCAGGTTTCATTTATCACGAGTGAGAGTGAGGTGAGCTGACTGACAAAACGATTGTGGAAGATTTGGTTTAAAAAGTTCTCTGTTTAATATAAGCGAGTTTGTCACTGTACTGTTTTGTAGTTGCTGTGTTTTTCATTAAGAATAATAATGAACCCACCATTCAAGTAATTGGCGTTAATTCGAATGCGAAAGTGAAATGCACACGGCCACGCGAGCATTCGGAAACAAGGGGCAACCCGCCCCCCCCGGGTGATACCGGTATTACCGGTGTTGTCACACGTCGATTAACCGGTGTGAAAATTTCCTCACCGTCACATCCCTACAGCCTACCAAAGCTCACTACACTGCTGTATTGTGCAGTCAGTCTTCTTTAAGACATGAGGGATTTATTTTATTGTAAGCAGTTAAGTGGCCAGGCAGCACTCAAAACTAGGGTCGGATAACGATCCAGACATGGCTCAAACTGTGTTTGCTGTCAGTGTAGTGCTGAGCTGTCAGTCAGGTGTATCTGTGATTTCAGTCATTCTCATATGTCCCATATCATTGAACTTGTGTGTGTTTTTTTTGTTTTTTTTTTAATTGTACACTTTCTTTGTTTTTAACCCAGGGAAAGCTATATGATTACTGGAAACCTCTTCCTGAGGATGAAATGCTCAAGAAAGAGAACCAATCCACTGAGCTGGAAGACATAGAGGAGTCACTGAGTGAGGAGGCTGACATTGTCCAGTCAGATGAGGAAGAGTGCATGGAGGAGAAAGATGAAGTATCAGTGGAGAGTGAGGAAAAGCTAGAGGACAGTGTAGAAACAATTCAAGAGAAGATTGAAGAGTTACAGGAGGTTTCCGTTGACCTAAAAGAGAAACAAAGCTTGATAAACCTGGATGACAAAGATGCAGAGGAGACGAACGATGATATGGCAATCGATGAAGAACTACTAGGAGGAAGTTCTGATGGGTCAGTAGAGAGTGATGATGATGATGAAGACCTCATTAAAAGAGAAGAAGAGCTTCTTAAAGATGATGAGTTTATAGATAGAAATGGAGATCTTGTGGGGGAAGAAAATGATGAGCCTGAGAAAATATAGCTTTCAGGGAAGATATGTTCAAGAAACCAAATAAGTTGCTCTTAGTTGAATTGAGTCATTTATTGACATCTGGACATGGTTGCCTCTCTTTCCTGTATCACCTAGACATAACTAATGTTATATGAAAGGGCAGCAATACACAAATATAGAAGGAAGCCTCACACAGAGTTGAAGCTATGCAGTCCTAAGAATTTGTGAATGAGTGAAGGGCAGGTTTCCCCATTTCACTCTTTAGGGAGTTTTAGGCTGCCCACTATTTCCTCCATTGTATTTCTCAGTACAACTGTAATAGGTGCTTACTTGCTTAGTTCAAGTCACTGTGCTATAGTGTGAAAGAACAATTATTTTCTAGCACATTTTTATAATAAGTAATAAGTATGATGCACTGTACTGCCTTAACAACCCTGTAGAGGGGGATTTTTCCTTATTCAGTCATTGGCACAGGGTTTCTCATCTTTAAGCTGCTGATACCTTGGTAACTTTTATTTATGTTTTGCCTTTTTACATTTTGCTGAGGTATCTGATGTAGGGGAAAAATAATAATAAAGAGCTAAATTAATTCACCTTAATTTGTTTCTGTGGCCGGTTTACAGCCACAGAAAATAGATACACAGTTGATGACATACGTGAAGATAAATTGTAAAGCACTTTTTTTTTTACATAATGTTAAAAATATATTTTAATGATCAAATAATTGGCCCAATAAATCTGTTTACATTTTGTTGTAGTATGCAAAGGAAGGTATAACTGCTGGCTAAATAATATATAATTGATGAGGCTAATATTGGATGGTAGATATAAAAATGACTCCTCTAGTTGTATTGATAAATTTTACACTTATTAAAGTTATTTTGTATTATAAATTTCTTTGAAGTTCCCACTTAAAGTCAGTAGTGCAATGCTTTACTTTGATGCCATTAAATTCCCCAGGAATGCTTCGGTTGGACGAAACCGTGGCCTCTTGATTCGGTGACTTTCTTGGGGAAATCTTGCATAAATACATCTGCAATCTTCAGCTTTAACTATAACCATAATGTATATAAAATATGGCATAGAAAAGACTAGATCAAATATGTTTTGCTATGTGTGTGTGTAATATATCAATACTATTGCACTGGGTGTGATTGAATGTGTACTAATGGCATGATCTTAAAACAGCTGCTTCACTGTTTTTACTTTCGTTGTCCAGAGGTGTTTCTTTGTTATATTCAAATTTTTGTCATGGGAATATTATACATATCACTTGTAAAATAAAAATAATTAAATTTTTGTATTAATGCATGTCTTTTTCTCTAAGTGTAAAAACAATAAGCCAAATATTTGTGCATTACTCAGCACAGTATAGCTTTTATGGGCTTCTTTTTTGCTTTCATGACTAATGTTTTTTGGTATATACTCGCCATCCACTTTATTAGGAACATCTGTACACCTGCACATTCATGCAGTTATCTAATCAGCCAATCATGTGGCAGCAGCACACTGCCAAAAAAAAAATGATGCAGATACAGGTCAAGAGCTTCAGTTAATGTTCACATCAGACATCAGCAATGAAGGAAAAAGTATGATCTCTGTGAATTTGATCGTGATATAGTTGTTGGTACCAGATGGGCTGGTTTGAGTATTTCAGAAACTGCTGATCTCCTGGGATTTTCACACTCAACAGTCTCTAGAGTTTACACATAATGGTTCAAAAAACATTGAGTGAGCAACAGTTCTGTGGGTGGAAACACCTTGCTGATAAGAAAGATCAGAGGAAAATGACCAGATTGGTTCAAGCTGCCAGGAAGGATATAGTAACTCATATAATCACACTTTACAACCGTAGTGAGCAGAAAAGCATCTCGGCATGCACATAACATCAAACCATGAGGTGGATGGGTTACAACACCAGAAGACCACATCAGGTTCCACTCCTGTCAGCCAAGAGCAAGAATCTGAGGCTCACTAAAACTGGACAGCTGAAGATTAGGAGAAAAAAAATAATCTTTAAACTGTACAGTTTGGGTGACTCTGTGCCCATGATGGCCTCAGATTCTTGTTCTTGGCTGACAGGAGTGGAACCCGATGTGGTCGTCTGCTCAAGGTCTGAAGTGCTGTGTGTTCTGAGATGCTTTTCTGCTCACCACAGTTGTAAAAAGTGCTTATTTGAGTTCCTATAAACTTCCTGTCAGCTTAAACCAGTCTGGTCATTCTCCTATGATCTCAGTCATCAACAAGGTGTTTCAGCCTGCAGACCTTCCACACACACAGCATGTTTTTTTCTTTTCTTTTTCGCACCACTCTGTGTAAACTCTAGAGACTATTGTGTGTGAAAATCCCAGGAGATTCTGAAATACTCAAACCAGCCCATCTTGCAACAACAACCATGCCACGATTAAATCCACAGAAATCACGCCCACGCCAACCCCCCCCCCCCCCCCCCCCCCCCCCCCCCCGTGGTACAGTAGTTCCTTATAAAGTGGACGGTGAGTCTGTATTTATTGCAATGTCTTTGTGTTATATTGTGTAAATGTTAAAGTTAAAATAAAAAAGGGTACATCTTTTGTATCATGAGTAAGTATCTTCTACAGAAAGATGCACGTAGTGTACTTTTTAAAGTTTCTTGTGTACCTCGGATCATTTTAAAGGTACACTATATCCGTTTCCAGGTGAAAAATCATAACAAAGATTAGGGTGTCACGGCAGCAAGGAAAAGTGTCACTTTTCCCAGCGGCAAGGAAAAGTGACGTTTAGTATTGTTTTTTTTGTTTGTTTGTTTTTTTCTTCAGTGTGTTCTGTGAGACTAGGTTGTATTGGGTTGCTGTTATTCTTCTGTCATTTTCTTCTCTGTGAAAGGTTCCGCCTCCTACCTGTTGGAGAAACTTGCCTACAAGGGTTAGCACTGAGCTGAGCTACACTACACTACACTACTATATGTCTCTCTCGTGCGTTTGATTTGAGAATCTTTTCCTTTCTCATGTCACTGTTTTTTATTTATTTATTTTCTTTATCTCCATAACTTTGCTTCGAGTCTGTTTTTGCGGGAGGCTTTTGAACGAGCACCTACTTGCTTTATTTATTTATTTAACCGGTTGCGAAAGTGGCGGTTGTGTAGGAGGGCGTGGCTAAATTATCCACCTGAGTGGCTAACCGTCCACGCCTTAAGCGAAACCGCTCCTAGTCCTAGGATCTACTGTGTATACCGTATCGCATATGCAATAATGGCCACACTAGATAGCGCACTTTGCGTCCAATAGGAAGGCGTTTGGGTTTGAGCCTGACTTTCACGCTAGTATCGCAGTGAGAGAGAGAGAGAGAGAGAGAGAGAGAGAGAGAGACACAGACAGACAGGAGAAAATCTTCAGCTTGAGACGCGTCGGCGTTTGCGTCTCTGTTCAAATCTCAGGAGCTTTATTTTAGTGTGGACTTTCTGCTCTAGAATTCAAGCGTGAAAACATTTTTGAACCACAGCAAGGTAGGTTGAACAGGGTTTAAAAAAAAATATATATATATATATATTTTTATAAACGTCACAGTTTATAATTAATTCAGTTTTAGAATCAAATGAACTTTTGTTAACGTTGTTGTTGTTTAATTAAAAACGAGGCTGCTTTTTAGTGTACCGGTATTTCACAACTGCATTTTCTAGCCTTGGGCTTAATTCAGGATCAGATTATTGTTGCTCACGAACTGTATAACTGCGTTCTATAAACTCTCGAATTAACTTAAAATGTATAGCTACCCGCCCCCCTTTTTTTCTTTTTCTTTTTTAAATTCGTCACGTTAATGATCGATCAAGCCCTTTACCCTGTAATCCCAATGAGACTCGGTTAATCATTACTCGAAGGTAGATAGTGTTTAGCTGACTGATTGAGTAGCCCAGTTTAGTCTTATTTACCTTCTCGATGCAGCTCAAATACAAGCGAAACTGCAGTGCAAATAGAGGATTGTCCACATGATGGATAATGTAAACTGTAATGAGTACTGTAATTATACTTATTGTACACTATACTTACTCGATGATGATGATAATGATGAGCATTTTGCAGTGCTGACTTTATTTGTTAGTTGCATTAGTTCAGTATATTTTGATATATATCCTAATATGTGATCAGTTCTTGCTTTTTGGATTTGGCAAGCAAATTCTTCTTAACCAGACTGAACTTGATAATGCACTGATACTGTATTTGCATTGCTCATTGTTGGATCTGCCTCTGGTGTTTATATGATGAGCACCGGGTCAGAGCATAACAGACTTTGCATGCGGCTGTGTGTCTCTTCAAGACAACACTGAGCTGCATGTAGAGGAAAAAGTGCTGGCAGGTCCAGGTTCCTGCATTTATTATTTATTTAGCAGAAAGTTTAATACAAAGAGATATTCCAGTGAGGAAATATACAGTACAGTCCAAACACTTAGCTGAAACGGGTCATTTAAACATCTAGCGGTGGCTTTTTTGGGGCACTAGGATTTGAACTTGGAAGCTTTGAACTACTAAAGCCTACTGTATTAACGTACACTGCTTTGCGTTATTGTCTGGATTTAAAAGTTCTTTTAATGCATATACAACAACGTGAATATTTTCTAAATACTTCCACCCATTTATGTTCAGTAGCTGTTTAATACTGGTCAGGGGTTTAGTGGATCCAGAGACTATCCCAGGAAAACTGCGTGAGAGGTGGGAATATGAGGACACCTGTTCATCACAGGGCAACACACCCACACACACACACACCACCTGTTTAATTTAGAGTTACCAATCCAGGGTGGGTGGAAATCAGAGAACCCAGACAAAATCCACACGAACACAGAGAAAACACGTGATACTCCACACAGACAGTAACCCGAGCTCAAGATCGAACCCGGGACCCCGGAGCTGTGAGGTGAGGCAGCAACGTTATCTGCCGCACCATTGTACTGGCCTTGATATAAAGTCTTTACACTTTTTTTTTTTTTTTTTTTCCTGGTACAAAACTAAACTTACTCTGACACCTTTCATCAACTTCCCAGGATACGTTACTGTCGCCTTGTCTTTTCTAAGCAAAAGTGTTTATATATCACATTTGAGTAAGATAGATATCTATGACTGACTGTTTATCATACGCCATTGAAAGCTTGCAATTTTAAGTACACTGATGGTCAGTGCGTTGTGTGAACGGTGCATACATATAAGATAAGCACTGGCCAGTGCTGGCGTGCGATAGAGGAACTGTTCCCAAACCCAATACCGGATATTCATTGTGTTATCTTTGCCCTATCACACCTAGTTGACCTCACAAAAGGCTTGGTAATACGTGGAGTTAAGTCAGGTGTGGTAAATGTACTTACTGTATAATAGTAGGCAGTCTGGTATACAAAACTGCAGTGCTGTTTGTCCACAGGACTGGGGAATGATAATCACTGTAATAACATTATTATTCTAGCAGTGATGGAAAGCATGGGAAGCTTTTTTTTTTTTTTAAGAAAGAATTCAATTTAGTTGCACTGAAATTCAATATAAAACCCATTTTGAAGCACCGCAGGAAAATATTTATCTAACACCTCAGTCACCTGTTTAAACAATTACGTAAGTGTTCTGACTTTACTCAAGGTGTAGGTTTTATTTATGTAATTTTATGTAGGCCATTTATGAAAGACATAAGATATCGAACAGCAGAACATTTTCCTGGTGTGCAGTTGAGCTTCACACCAGACCTAGAAGATAACTTGAACAGGTTCTATGTTTCTCTGACTGAAATATTCCTTCATGCATCCTGCCTTGTTAAGCTCAACATGCTCCAAAAGTAATGTGAAGCGGCCCTTCTGTCTCGCATTATACGGATGCTGCTCAAAATAGGAGCTTGTCATCTGAAGCTTAATAACTTCATAGACAAACAAATCTGTCATCCTTTTAAAAACCGCATAGAAAAAGGTTTAATCATGCTAACACCGGCACTAGTTGTAGGCTTTATTTTCTACTTTGAGTTTTTAACATCGGGAGCCTCGAGTGACTACATAATGTGGCAAAATGGCCAAAATATAATTAACTGTTAATTAAAGTTTATAAAAATAGAGCTGTATGTTTGGGGGAGTGATTATTTTAGCCTGAGAGAGCACCATAGAGAGAAACAGAAAGACATCATTCTTATTTATTACATTTTTTTTTGCCAAAGAACTGCTAATGTGACCTCTTTGTCTCCATTAATTCCATTTATAGCTCACCAGAGTCCCTTTTCAATCCTTTATGGGAAAAGGACAAGGCTTCCCAGGCTGGCTCTGGAGTCAATAAATAAGTGTGGATCATTTCGTATCAAGACAAGCAAGCACAGTGCCTTGTTTTCAGTCATGTTCAAGAAAAGATTCTGTCAGATACATAGAGCTTTCATTAAAACTAACGAAGAAAGGCTTTCTTAATCAGTAATGTTATAGTTTTAACATGTCAAAGCCACTTTTGTTAATAATGTCAGTCATCATTTTATTCACCATAGCTGATTCAGATTTTTTTTTGTTAGTATTAATGCGTATCAGACAGTCCCTCAGGATCTTGTGATTGCAGAACTGAATGCAAAATGTTTTATTTACAAATATCACTCAGTACGTTTACATGGACAACAATAATCCGATATTAACCCGATTAAGACAATACTCTATTGTTTTGACAATACTCTGTTGATTAAGAAACTACCATGTAAACAGTGATTATTGATTACCTTAATCCCGCTTAAGTCATACTCGAAGTAAACACAAATCGAATTAAGACATGTGGAGTATTCCAGTTTTACTCGCATTATCGATGTGCGTTATAGACATGTACACACCTTTATCACACTATTAACGTCGTGTGAGAGTTTTCAACACATTTTGCTTACCTATATAGTAGGTAAGTACGCGGTTTCGGACACAGCCCACAGCTTCTATTTGCACGTACAGCATGACAAATAATTAACTGCACTTGAAGCTTTCCTAAAATTAAAAATAAAAACACCCAAAACTGTATACGGTACCATAACGAAGACTAACTATATGTTGATACGTGAAATTCTGGAGGGAACGTCGGATGGCGTGGCGCGGTGACGTAATGATGTGTGCCGTTAATCGCTCTATGTTGTATAACATGTAAAACAGGAACATGAAAGGAATATTCTAAAAAGCAACTCATGTAAACACCTTAATCACAATATTGTCTTATTCAGAATAAGGTCAATAAATAGATTACTGCTGTCCATATAAACATAGTCACTTTGAAAGTCAAAACCATTTCTTGCAGTTGCAATTTCGCCAATTCAAGTAGTTTTCTCATGAAAAAAGTACAAAAAATCTGCAATTTGCATCGCAAATTATGAAAAAAGTTGCAGCGAAATCAAAAGTTTTTGACAATCACCAAACAATCACCAAAAAACTCAGCGAAATCATGTACAGACTGATCAGATTGGAACTATATTTATTCTTCTACAATAGTCTTTCTTTTCTAAATAGTAAATTGTTAATGTTATTGAAAAGATTTCATTACAGTTACTACTCTACTGCTTCTATTCAAAATGTTGGTGTACTGACAGTGTGAAGGGCAGCTGGGGTTAATACGAGCTCTTTCTATGTGAGCGGGTGATGGAGGACTGACCTTTCAGAAGTCAGGATGTATGTATTCAGTGTGACAGACAGCTGATTAAACATACATGAAGGTTCTCGTCCCAGCTGAGCTGCTAACAGACACCACTTGCTCCATTCAAGTTCATACTTTGCAAAGTAGGTTTTTTTTTTCACAATGATTAACCTGTATTCTTTATGAGGCTTTTAAAATGTTAAATAATGCAGCTCAGATGATGATGATGATGATAAGCTGGTATTTTATGGCCATCTAAAATTGGGCTAAATCTGTCTTGGGGTCGAATGCATGGAGTATTATCAGGTTCACATTTTCTCAGATTTAGAAAGATCTATGTATCTTTCTGCACAATCTGAAATGTCAGAGTTGAATACAATATACTCGAAATATTAGAGGAGCTGAGGTTTCTCAAACATTCTCCTTTGCACCTTTTCTGGGCATGAAACCCAATGTGGGCAGCTTTTGTAATACTGACAATTGAATTTCTTTTTCCTCCTCCACCCTATTTGTATCCTCACTTTAGGATTGTTCGAGAGTGTTGCGTGTGAGAGATTCCTGCTAGATGCTGTGTGTAGAATGTCTGGACTGACTTCTATAATGATGTCTCTAGACATCTGTAGACGACTGTAACTGCAAAATATTTCCATATTTTATTCACACAGTTTGTGAGAGAGCCATTTTGAAACCTCTTGCATTCTTTATACCTTTGCTTATGATTTACATCACAGACTATAAATAGATAAACTATATTTGTTTACGCCCTGTGGATATATTATCTCAGGACTTTGAGCTGTGACTAAACACCGAGCAGGCATGAAAAAAAATCTTACAAGATTTGAAGCAAAACTTCCAAACTCATTTTTCGTTGAAAAACTTCAAACTGTCTTTTATATTCTGTGACTATTACATTATTAACCTTTATTAACCTACAGATAGAAATGCTCTAACGCTTACTATTTTGGAATTTAAAAAAAAAAAAAAAAAAGCCCATAAAATCAGGCTATGCAATTTGTCTGTCAAACCTTTCACAGCGAGTGATTTGTATCAAGATCATCTTTACATTAAAAAAATCATCGGAAGGAAAAAAAAGAGAGAAACGTCGATTTGTCTAAACGTCGATGGTCTAAACCAGCAGCTGTTTTGTAATGTTGAAACGTACAATGCGATATTATGTGAAAACTTTGTCATTCTATTAAAACGTGGCATAACTGTAGTTGTTACATAACTATAAATACAGTGTGTCCAAAAAGTCAGGAACATATGGGTGTAAAACTACATCTACTTCATTTTGTGTCTTTTATTTAAATCATATGCGCTACATCTTCCCCCTTACACTCTACGCATTTTCTCAGCTGCCGTACGATGTTTTTGCGGATTTGCCCGACATATTAGTATCAACATGTTTTTCTCAACATATCCCCATTGGTTCCTAAGTTTCCAGACATCCTGTAGATTGAAATTTTTGTACAGTTTTTTTTTTTTTTTTTAAAAGTTAACAGCTATCCTAAACATCTATTTCTTTTCCTAAAGAAAGGAAGAGTCCTTCCAGGATTTAGCGTTTTTGCAATCGCAGAAATGAACTAAAAATCAAGGAAAACTCCGCAACATTCGGAGGAGTTGCAATTTTTCAAAATTACCTCAGATTTTCGGCAGATTCAGGCCAAGAGGCGCCGTTTCGATTTGTGCGCATCGAACATGAGTACAGCTAAAAGGTCTCATTTACTGCGAAAGACACAGTTTCGTGCAATTGCAATTTCGCCAATTCAGAACACCGCAGATTGCATTGCAACTTTTGAAAAAAGCCGCAGCAAAATCAAACATCAATCCTCAACAATCACAAACAACCTCTGTGAAATCCTGTACAGACTGTAAAGGGTTTCTTACAACCTTGACAATATGTTCGTTGTGAAATGTTTGCGTGAAATATTCCACGCTGGTCAAGCGCAACATTCTGAGGCCTTAGAATAAGATGCAAAGATGTACAAATGTTTACAAATAATTGGCGTCACGAATGCCTAGTTGTTTGTCCGAAGCAGACGTGCAAGTTCCTGCGGTTCCACTGGTTGCTCTTTCTAGTAAGGGATTAGATGTTATTTTGGCACTGGTTGTAATTGTGCTAGAAATTCCTGGGCTCCTGTCACATCCTGTTTTGCTTGTGCAACAGCTTGTTATTAAAAGCCGGTTATACCGCACCTGTACGTCACACTCGCAACCAGCTGAGACAGCCCAACAGTAGTCATGGAGACGCACAGCAGCCGATGCTGAAGCAACAACATAACTGTTCAGCGTCGTGTAATGCTGATTCCTGTAATGCAGCAGGTGTGTGTGAGAGAGAGAGAGATAGAGAGATAGATAGATTCGCACAGATGCTTGTAATTAGTTGTGTGGGATTTCGGGAGAAAGAGACTAAGAGGGTACTGGGTGCATGGCCTCTTAGGGAGCGACAGGGGTTAGGACGGAAAAGAAAACAGCTCTCATCTGGTGCGTAAGCTTGTTTAATGGGAACAAGCGTGTGTTTATCTTAGACAGAGAGGGAGTGTTCTGGAGTGTTTATAGAAGGGAAGGACAGAGTGTGTAAGAACGATGGGGAGAGAGGTGAAGGGAACAGTGGGAGGGTAGAACAACTGTCCCTCTAAATCACATCGTGCAGTACGTGTGTGTGTGTGTGTGTGTGTGTGTGTTTCAGAGTTCGTGTACTCTTGTGTAACCATCAAGCATTGATAGTCATGCTTCTAGTTCTTTTAAAAGTAGATGGGAATTTTTTTCTGTTAAAAATGACAACTATGCTGAATGAATCAGAGGTTTAAAAAAACGTCTCTCATTGCATATTTCTGAGCTGCTGCGAGTCGTCCTGACAATTCCTGGGTAGTAACTCATAGTTAGAGCTGTGTCGTGGGTGCCGGGTTGGAGGTAGTGGGACATTTCTATGCATATGTCCATACATAATCATGTCTTAACTTCAGGCACGAAAGGAGTCTGACTACATGATGATTGGCAGGAGCGTCAGCCAATCACGTGAGAGAGATTAGTGCACGATCACTTGAGAATGAAAACAAGGCTAATGGGAGTAAAAGAGGGAGTCTGATTCTACACTATGAACTTGTATTACTACACAGTGTATAGTAGTAGTATCTCAGTATGCTATTTTGTCCCTAATCCCTTCCTTCCTAATATAGGGAATGTTATGACCACCATTGAACATCATGCAACATGCATGCTAAAATCATCACATACTTGATTTTAAACTTTTGCTTCAAAGTTTTATAGTGGTCACTAATACACCTGAATATGTGCATTCTGATTTTGTTATTCAAAAAATGGAATCAATTTACAAAACTTTTTTTTTTTTTAACCAAATCTTAAAACTGAATAGAATCCATTTTGAACACAAACTCAGGAATAATTACATTTTAAGTACAGATGTGTTAGGAATTCTTCTTCAGTGCAAGAAAAGAAGCTGACTTTGTATCACACTACTGGTGTAATGAATGGAGGGATGTTATTGAAGTAGATGTGTAGAGAGAATTTTAACATTTACAAGGAATGTGCAGTAGATGCTGGGCTGATTATCTATGTCCGAAGAATTCAAACTGTGGTGCAATTGCAAGGGAGGCGTGGGTGAAGTGGAAAATACCACAAACTAAATATTGAAAATGACTGTATCAGACATGTCACCGTTTAAGATAGGTTCTATTTAGGTGCCATTAAAGGATGTAGTTAACATTGTGAGTTCTCAAAAAACTCGGAAGTGCACCAATATGTCTGTTGATTGTAGTGGAGATGGAGTGAGATATCTAAAGGCTTACAGCTCCCATTGAGTATACTATTAACCATCCATTATATTACTTAAAAACAGGTATATCAGACTTCAGGATGTTGCAGCATTTTCTACATTGGTGTGTTTTGAACATTCTCGCTTGACAGCTCTGGTTGAAAATCTCAGCTGGCTATTTTCGTGAATCCTAGTTTCTAGCGTGACTGTTTTTTTTTCTGTTTCTACCACAGCCTCAGCGATTCGTTCGTATTTTGCTGCCTTCACTAACCCTTTGTTTTTGTGTTTGTTTTGTCCAGAAGGATGATGAGGTAGTTTGGATTGCTGGTACCTTGTTGTGGAGACAAGACACAAGATCACTGAGTGTGAAAGTGTGGATTTGAGGCGCTCACCTCTTTCCTGGGCCGAAACGAGTGGCAATGAGGATGAGGAGCAACGTGGCATGGCTGTCCTGCCTGCAACTGCTGTGCGCTGTGTCTACACTGACTGCTTATCCCGTCACACCTCCTCTGGACCTGGATGTCACTCCCAGAACTACTATCCTTTTCAGTGGTATGAGCCACATCCACTAATCCCACACTCACATTTACACTCAGAACAAATGAAGTAAGCAGCAATGCAACATATGGCATTGTTTTTACCTATTCAGTCACGGTTTACTTTTAGCAGTAATGCATGAAACGTCAAGAGGCAGACGCAAAGGAATAGATTTGCAGGGTTACATGTAGAAAAGTGTGCTTTTTTGTTGTTGTTGTTTTCTTTTTATCCCATTTCCTCTCAATTTAGTTTTGCAAGTATCACCCAGTATTCCCTTACTGCAAATTCCAATGTAGAAGGGAGGAGTGCTAATACATGCTTCCTCTGAGGTATGTGAGGCCCACCAGGACGTCTTTTCTAATGTTTTCACGCACGTTATGCTTAGAGGAGAGCACTAGATCCTCAAAATTAGCTGCTCTTACTCGGATGGCGAGGAATGTCATCTTTCCTAGTCAGAGAGCTGGGCTTGACCGCACTCTTTTTGCACATGGTGTATAGAGCAGAGTCACTCGAACCAACTCGGGCTCTCCTTTCATCTCCTCTTCAGAGTTAAGCAAGCGTCGAAAGTCCCAAGGCACATGTTTAATTTGAAAACATATGACAAGGGAAAATCTTTCCCAGGCCTGCCACGGTCAGCCCTGGAGCAACAGTGCAGAGTGTTGCAGCACTCCTCAGAGCAGAAAGAACCCAGTGCACGACAGCGCTGACTCTGTAGACACATGGACAAACTCGCTTCTATTCCTGATACGCTCAAGGATGACCTATTGCTTTGACGACCAGAAGGCTTAGCAAACATGCAGGCAAAACCGAACGAAAATGTATGTTTTTAAACTGCTAGAAACGAGTGACGCTAGTGCTGACGCAAGTGATGTGTGTAGTCATATTGTGCAAGTACGTGCATGTACGTCCCCATCATTCATCTTCTATTCACCCACATACTATGCTTTGTTTTCTCTACTCTATCTCACCTCCTCCTGATGCATGTAG
Source organism: Stegophilus panzeri (assembly GCA_024331685.1). NCBI lineage: Eukaryota > Metazoa > Chordata > Actinopteri > Siluriformes > Trichomycteridae > Stegophilus > Stegophilus panzeri. The sequence continues at coordinate 20,964,798 of JANDJT010000169.1, read as the reverse complement.
CTGGACTTTTTATATCAGCCCCTAACTTAGTCAAACCTATTCATCGAGTTTCTTAGCAACTTGTTCAGTGTAGAAAAGTATCCGATGGTACACCGGTCTCTCTCTCTCTTTCTCTCCACCTCAGCAATTTCATTCAATCATACTGCGTGCTTAGATACGAGGTGCTCTGTGCTTAAAATGACATTGCTTAATCTATCGTGCATATTACAGATTCTGTTAACTCCCAGTGAAAGGGAGAAACAAATGGATACCCAATGGATACAATGATGGCTTATTCTCATATTACTGAATCTATAATATATTCTACAGCTGTTTCTGTTTATTCGTTTGATCTGCATCTTTTTGTTAACTAAAACTAATATAAATCCTTTGTCAGAATGGTGTTTTTGGACACTTGTACCAGTAACGCGGAAACAACGTAAGGGATAAGGGAGGTAGAATATTGGATTGTTGAACAGAGAATGAAGAAATGAATTTTAAGCGGGATAAAACTGTATTTGTTCAAAAAGAGACAACACATTTAAGATGGAAAGGTCATTTGTGTGGGTTCCCCAAGGCCATCTGTGTGGGCTTCTCTTTGCGTGTGTAATTACTTTAGCTGGAACAAAGCTGGCAAAGCAGCCGTAGATGGATGTCATCATCACTCGACGCTCCTCCGCATAGTACACGCACGCACACACGCAAATCTCGCAGCACTACCATAATATATCACTGTAGTCATCTGATGTACAATGTCCCAGCAAAATGAAGTCAGTATCATGTTCAAGGTTGGAATGATTGGGTTAAAAGTATCTAAAAAGGGCCAAACGATGTCTCCATGAAAGAACTGACGAGCCTGTGTAAAAATGTAGATTACTTGTACTGTAGCCAGATAATAAATTTGGGCGCTTTTGATATTCAGGACTACCAGAGTCGTGTGGGAGGGAGTGACAGTTATTAATGTGAGAGTAAATTCAGGCTGTATGCTGTTTTGTCTTCTTGTTTTTTTTTTCTAGGAGAAACCTTCATCTTTACACAGAGATTTTGCTAAGAGTGAGTCACTGTGGGAAGAAACGTCGTTCTGGGTGTAGTAATTAATAGGCAGGGCTGAACAGCACCATTTGTGGCTAAAGTTAATGTTACGCAAGACTTGAATGGGCAAGAGTTTATCTGGCATGCTCAGAGTATAGTCACACTAGCGAATAGAGAGCAATGCCAACCGAATACATAGGTGAGCACAGCATGTACACGATCTGACGTGCACTCAGTAATTCCTCAAAGTTCAGTTTCTGAATGATGGAAAAGAAAATGTCACAGTGAACACTGTGTTCTGCCCTGTTCGGGTCCTCATGAGACCTTCAGAGATGTTTACTCAGAAAACATTCCTTTGTGGCGACACACATTCTCTGCTATCTTTCTGTCTCTCTCTCTCTCTCTGACTCTCTGTTGTTCATGTATATAGTGATCAATTTTATAGAAAGCTTTTGTCAGCATTTGCTGTTTGTTTAACTTCAGTATCTCTCTTTCTATCTTACAAGTGCACGTATTATCTCGCAGCTGTCCGCTCAGTGATCTTGGATCTTATTGGAATTCAGCAGGCAGGACTATCACAGTGTGTGTATGGATGGGAGGCAGAAAATGTGATCACTTTTGTATCATATTTTGAAATCATATTGTATCATGTGTTTGCTGCACTGATATTCGCATTCTCTCACAACCCTGCTATGAATATGAGTCATAAGTTTTTCACTAAGGTGACTGAAAGCCAGATGTTCAGGAGCAGGTCTGAGAATAGACGTGCCTGGACTGCCCTGTTTGCGCGCGTGTGTGTGTGGTAGTTGTTGTGGTTGGATTGGGTGTATGTTCTTTCACCTCTCTCCATGCTTGTTTGTACTCATTGCTTGATTTGCCTTGCCCTCTTCAGGGTGGTGATCGTGTGGAAGCCATTGAGCCTATGTGCTCTTGTAACCAGAGTCTGGTTTGGATAACCTCGGTTTGGAATTCGTGTAGCAGATTTAAGCCTGGCTTATTTGACGGCTTTACTGAATCCAGGTCTGGTCAGCCTGCATTTGACATACCTGTCTGTGTGTTATACTAATAAAGGATCTGCTGTGAACGGCCACATGTGTGGGCATGTTGGCCACATGTGTGGGCATGGGCATGTTATGTAGCTGTAGGAATGTATGGATCTGCGGTATACAGTATGTGGACATGTATATACAGTACATGCATAATTCTTGCAATAGTACGTGGATTGGAAGATCTTAAAGATTATATTACAAGCCAGCTTGGCTTGATCTTTTATTACAGGATATTACAAATTAACTGCGTGACTGAACACTTTAGTACTCATAGTACTTTTCACACACATGAGAGAGAGAGAGAGAGAGAGAGAGACTGAGAAACTGAGAAACTGAGACTGACTGCCCCTACAAGGATAGGGCTCACAGTTGTATTGTTCTACTTCAAGACTCAAGGAAATGAGATCTCTCATTACTGGCACTGTCAAGGCCACAGTCCACCATTTTTAACATTAGTCATACCTATGTTTTCCCTTGAATTCCGGCTTACCGAAAAAATAAAGAGATAAGAATAATAATAAGAGAAGAAGGAAATAAGCACTACTTTGGGTGATATTCTTTAAAAAGCCAGTCTATTACTATTTACTATATTTGCTATATAGATTTCTAGAAATGTAACCAAATATGAATATCTTATCTTGTATCTTACAGATACAAATATAGATATGAATAGGAGGTGCATTATTCCTTTTTTTCTTTTTTCTTTTTTTTTTTTAATTTTGTTTATTTTATTTATTTTGAAGAAAACCTGCCAGAAAGGTTTACAGGGTATCGGTTTGAGACTGGAGGTGTGCACCAGGATGTAAAATTATTTATTTTTAAATTGCGCAAGGAGGATGGGTGTGAGCATTGTATGTGTCTGGTCATGGTCGCAGTGTTTTAGATTATGCTCCTAGTTTGTTTATATATTAGGAAATAGATCCAAATAGATTTCTAACTAAATTCGCTAGAAAATATTATGGGTGCATGCAAACAAAAATAATAATAATAATAATAATGTGTGAGCAGTTTGCTAGTTCTCAGTTGTGAACTAGCGTGAGAAAGAACTCTAGAAGGTTTTTACAGTGTTTTCCAAATATTGATCAAGCTAGAGATTATTTAGAAATATTTTGCACATTAAAAGATAGCATAATTGTGTTTCACCCCTAGGCTGTACTGTCAAGAGCACTATATAAGGCAGCAGTGAGGGACTGAATCCAGGCACTTGCTTGTGAGTGCAGTGGAAACACATCGTCATGACCCGCACTTACTGTACATAAACAATGTGGACGTTACAAATTACTGAGCAGTTACCGTTACAACTGCCCAAGTTTTAACGTTTTCTGTATTAAATACACAACTAACAACTGCCCGTTGACTTTAGAGGAGGTTAAACCACAATTCTTATTTATATTTATAGCACGAGGCTGTTTGTGCATGTATCCATCCTGACCTGTAAAATGCGAGCTGAAAGTAATTGCTATGTATTAATGATAATGAGTCTTTATTGATCACATATACATTACAGCACAGTGAAATTCTTTTCTTCGCATACCCCAGCATGTTAGGAAGTTGGGGTCAGAGCGCAGGGTCAGCCATGATACAGCACCCCTGAAGCAGAGAGGATTAAGAGCCTTGCTCAAGAGCCCAACAGTGGCAGCTTGGCAGCGCTGGGGCTTAAACCCTCAACCTTCCATCACTGCCCCCACTCTTGTGGTACTTTAGTGTGGTACTAAGTAGTGAGCATTGGTTGTGTACTGGATTTATGGTGCACTGTGGGTAATAATGTAGGAAGTACTATCCTGGGAGTATAATTTGTCCACAGAACTAATGCACAGTAAATAAAGCACTGTATACCATAGTAAAAGAGGAAACGAATTGAGACACATCACACGTCTAGCCTCTGCCCATGTGATGTGACATGATAGTGGTGAACTTTGATTTCCTAAGGGCTGGTTGGAGATTGTGTTGCTGACTCACTTTTCTGTGGTGTTTTGCACAAGTGAAGTGTGCTGCCTGTGTCATTAGTTTAAACGTTTGACCCATTTTTTGTAGATAAGGTACACACAGGTACATAATGCACATACGCACCCTGGTTGAGGGATAACAATAAGATTGTCTTTACTGAGAGAGAGAGAGAGAGAACCATGAATAATGTGTTTGCATCAAGTGATTTATAGGTAAAATAGAGAGCAGCGTCAGCAGGGAGTCATAAAGCACAGTGTCTCTCTCTCTCTCTCTCTCTCTCTCTCTCTCTCTCTCTGAAACGAACTCCACTCTGTCACTCTCTGCCATTGTTTGACATCTGTGTCCCTCCAGTTGATTGCTAAAGCATTCCTAAAGCAGCATACACTTTTTCCTGTTACTGCCTCTAAAGCTCTTCCCGCCAGAGACACCCACACTGGAGAAAAGAATTGTTTTAGAGTGTGTTTGTCTGTTCATGTTATTACATGGTGTACAATATCATTGGAAAAACAGTACCATGTAAGCAAACCATCACCATTCAAATGTTTTCCTATATATAATAATAAACCATTATACACACATTGGCCCTCAGTTGTCAAGCTGGATACGTACGGATTTTTTCGTAAACGGTTCGTACGAGCGTTTACACGTGAAAATCCCAGAAATTCAGAATAACTTCGGAATAAACCTTGATTTGAAAGACTTCAAAATCATGTATTTTGCATGGGTTACTGCCCTTTTAAACTTAGTCAGGTTTTTATTACATCTAAGCAGACGCCGTTATCCAGAGCAGCCTACAGAAGTGCTTTGGAGTCTCTATGAAAAATACATCCTCAGACTAGTTCACTAGGTCTAGGGAGTAGGGAACTAGGGAACCTTCACTAGGTTCACTAGGGACTAAGAATACCATTGAGAAATGTTTGTGATAACCAGACATTTTATATTACTGGCTTTAATTAAAGACTATGGAGAAAAAAAGAAGAAAGAGAGCCAACACAAACCCACAAATTAAGACTAATAGGAATAATTATGCAATTACGACAAAAGAAATGGTGCTGTATAAATGGAGGATGGGCTGCTCTGTCTGCACAATTGCAATTGGATGAAATTGTTTTGCACGGTCTTTCGCAGTGATGTTTGTTGGTAAATGAGACATTTTAGCTGTACACATGTTCGACACACGTAAACCAAAGAGGGCGTCGGCTGCATGCGCGTTGCAATGACGTTACATGTCGTGTCTTGGCCCAAATCTGCAGAAAATCAACGGTAATTTTGAAACATTGCAAGCTCCTGCGAATATTATGGAGTTTACTTGATTTTGCATTCATTTCTGCGATCGCAAAATCCTGGATGGACTGTTTAATAGTTTCCTTGCATGTACCTACTGTTTGTGTAAAAACTTTGATACAAATTACATCAATAATTTGAATATTATACCTATTTGAGGCTTTAGTATGACCTGTGTGTGTGTGTGTGTGTGTGTGTTGTGTGCATTAGAGCTATGGGGGTGCCAACGCTTCAGTGGCTCTGCTTTGAACTACAGTACCCTACTGCTGGAGGAGGAGCCAGGTTTGCTGTATGTGGGAGCTAGAGGAGCGCTGTATGCCCTGCAGGCCTCCAATATCTCCAGCTCCAGTTACACTGTGAGTACTCCACTGGCATGTCATAGATTTTCGTTTTAAGATCATGTCTACAAGACCACTATGTGGTGAAGAAGAAAAAAAAAACAGCCTCGAAGAGTTTCTGCTATCAGAATAGAAAATGACAGTTACAAAGACTGCATATACATTCACATTATTAGGAACACCTGTACTCCGTTGTAAAGCATCGTTGTTTGAGTTACCGTTGCGTTCCCGTCAACTCGAACCAGTCTGGCCATTCTCCTCTGACACCTCTCATTAACAAAGTGTTTCTGCACACACAGAACTGCCACTATTGTGGGATGTTTTTTTGTTTTTCGCACCATTCTGTGTAAAGACTATTGTACATGTGAAAATCCCATGAAATCAGCAGTATCTTTTACTCAAACCAGCCCAGTCTGGCACCAGAAACCAGGTCAAGCTCTATAGCAGGACTATCGGCATAGTATTATACATTGTGCTGCTGGCACATGATTGGCTGATTGGATAATTGCATAAATAAGCCGGTGTACAGGTGATTGTATTCAAATGTATTGTGAATGTAGATATCTCAAGGTAAACGTAAGACACTTTGCTTATTAAATACGCATGTTGATCTTTTCCTCGTATAGATCGACTGGGAGGCACCCGAAGACCAGAAGAAGCTCTGTCAGAGCCAAGCAAAAGATAACAAGGTTACTATCATCCATACACACCTAGATAAATATATTTTTATCCTGTTCCAATTTACTGACACGTTTATTCTCTATTACAGACTGAATGTTTTAACCACATCCGATTCCTGCAGCGATTCAACAGCACCCACTTATATACTTGTGGAACCCATGCATTTAAACCACAGTGTGCATATATTGTGAGTAAAATATCGGAAAAAGCTATAGGAGTCCACACCTTAGGTTTCATATTTTTGTTTGAGGCTTACACCTTTTGTCTTTATAGCGTTACAGATTCTTTGACGTGTCTATTTTCTGTGTTTTTGCAGGATAGTAAGGAGTTTAAAATGTCTTCTGTGTTTGAGGAGGGTCGAGAAAGGTGCCCTTATGACCCTGCTAAAGGCTACACAGGCCTGCTTATTGGTAAGGAAATAATCAGCACCAGTTTTTTTTACACTGTATAAGATTTAGCATTACCTTACATTCACACCAGCAGCAGACAACCACAAATTGTCTATGCAAGTTTGGGGGTTGGAGGAACTACAGCATCATGGACAAGTAAATTTATGTTTTATGGAAATTTGTTATTAGTAGTAAAGCTGTTAATCAAAGATTGAATCAAGATTGGCTGTTAGAATGAATCTGTAGTGCTGGATGGTCAATGCTTGCCCAATTTTCTATACTTCACTTCTTACTTGGGATTAGTTTAGAATCAACAGTGTTTGGAACTGAAAAATGAAAGAGAAGATTATCTTTTCATAGCTTTTACTCCAATATTCAAAAACAGTTTAAACAAAAGTAACAAAAGTAACATGGAGCTGTGTATAAATTACACACTTTCATTTTCACAAGAGAGAAACCTGTAGCAACACCAGTGACTTTACTTGCTAGTGTGAACACAGGGTAATAGAATAACATATTACTGCTAAATAATATAATATAACTATATATTAATATGCTCATAGGTGCATACTCATACATAACTACTGGCGTGGTGAAAATATCTTTCCTGTGGTATCTTGTATGGTCATAAACCTTTCGTGCATAATCATAATCCTATTCTTTTTCTCAGATGGCCAAATGTACACGGCATCTCAGTACGAGTTCTGGAGTTCTCCAGACATTCGTAGGAACTCTCCAAACCCCATGCTGAGAACAGAGGAAGCCCCCACTCGCTGGCTTTATGGTCAGTGCATTACAGCATATGGAAAATACATCTGCTCTGCAGTTATTATCAGTGTATTTATAGACTGATACTTTCCAGTTGAATGGCTTTCCATGGATTTGTATGGTGATGTTTTCCATAAGTTTCTCCAGTCGGGATTAAGGTCATGTTCTTCACACTGAGCTCATGACGTCATATTAACAGAGAAATGTTCGGTCCTGTGCAGAGGCTGACTTTGTGGAGTCGGCGCTGGTGAAGGAGAGTGTGAATAGCTCGGTCGGAGATGATGATAAAATCTATTTCTTCTTCACGGAGAAGAGTCAGGAACACAGTCTGTACTCCAGCTACAGCAGGGTGGCCCGTGTGGCCCGGGTGTGTAAGGTACAACATGAGCCACTCCTGTTCTCAGCACACATTCTTAACCTGTAGCCCTCTGCTCTCTCATGACAGAGCTGTTCAAAAAAATTTTTTTTTTTTTACTTTGAACACATCTTCATATGGTTACAAATAGATTTAATACACATTCACTTAATACCAGGGGTCTCATTTATCAAAATGTGCATAGAACAAGTACTAAAAATTGGTATTTATCCCATGTCTGTACACACAGCTGTACACATTGGCCATTGATAAATCCTGCACCTTCTAAATTGATGTGCTACACATGCTACTTGTGAGATACCAGTGATCCTGACCGCTTCTGCTCTCTGGACCTGCCTGATCCATCCTGGTGCCCTACTTCTGGTTTGAGTTCTCATCACTCGGAAACCACTCACTGCTGCTGAGGACGGTCCCATATGGACACCCTAAAGATACATTGGTATAATTTAGAAACCATGAAGATGGCTTTGTACTGCAATTGATACAAACAATTTTTCAATCAAGTCTCCATCAGTGAACAGTTGATAACTTCAACAAAATAAACTTCATGTTAAAACTATAATGAATTTCCCGGTTATGCAATTGCACTATTTGACTATATAGCACGCAGTTATAGAAGGAGAATATTTATAATCGGACTATCCGCTGTCACCCAGATGAGGATGGGGTCCCTTTTGAGTCTGATTCCTCTCAAGGTTTCATCCTCATGTCATCTTAAGGAGGTTTTCCTTGCCACCGTTGTCTCAGGCTTGCTCACTGGGGACAAATTTAACATTTATACCTGGAATTTACATATTTCCGTAAAGCTGCTTTGTGACAATGTCCAGTGTTAAAAGCACTTTACAAATCAAATTGAATTGAATTGAATTGGATGTGCTCATGCACGGCCACACTCATTGTCATAACGAAAGCTGCCGAATTTTCATATATTGTAAACTTCCCTTTAAAAAGCACAATAGCTTGCTTGTGGTTCTGATTGTTTCAGATGACATGGAAAGTGTCAAAAGGTCTACAAAGATAAGATGTACCTTTTCTATTGGTCCAAGAAAAAAGAGGAACTTCAGACAGTGAAGTAAAGACACTGTTGCATGAAGTCGAACAAAACAAAATTGGTTTATTTGGCACTTTTACGAGTAGTTTTTTGAATAATTTCATAAATAAGCCTTGACTTGCAGTATGTGAAGAAATGACTGGCGGTACGTGATATAGAAGCACTGCATGGTCATGTTACCTGCTATTACACTTTTTAACTTTAGGGGTTCGTGTGTGCACGTGGTCAGGAGTGTGCAGAAATGGCATCTTCTCATGCATAAGCAAAAATGTATAAATCCCATTTAATGCATACAAACGTGCATACGGTTTATGCACAAAACTATACGTATTCACGGTTGATGAATGAGGCCCCAGAATTCTGTTTTACTTCTCTCTCTCTCAAACCACACACACGTGTACACACACACACATACTTGTATGCAAGGCTCAAATTAAGGGGGATTTAGCCACCTCCACTACGCACTTCTAAAAAATCACAGTACATCATGCCCTGTTAATCCCTTTTTCATTCCTTTTGAATTGTTTGATTGTTGTCAGTACCTGTGTTATCAATAATTTAATTACATCCATATTTAAGACGCCCCCCCCCCACCATTTCAGGTAAAACCAATGAACATACGATCTGTGTAAAGCATGCAGACGCCCTCCGAGGAGGCGGTTGTGTAGAAATGTGCGGATTTAATCAGTGATGCTGTGGAGTGTTTTATAGAGTAACTATAGGAAAGAGAATATTACAACAAGGGCTGTGGATTTATTTCAGACACAAAAGAAAAACAGGTATGATAACCAGTGTTTATCATACAGAAGTTGTTCAGAGCAGCGGTCAGAATTGTTCAGTTTATAAATTTTTTATTAGGTTCTTAGTGCATTATAGATCCTACAGGTTAATGGTTAGTTAGCCAACGTATTGGATTTTATGTGTTCTTCCTCCTTGGTTTGTGTGTGTGCGCCTGTGTGGTAGGTACTTTTTAAAAAAAAAACAAACAAAAAAAAAAAACAACAACATATATACAGCTTTTAGACTAAAAAGAGCCAAAAAGTTTCCTGATGTTAAGGTTAGATGTAGATGTACGTATAGCATTAATTACCATTAATTTAACATTAATTATATCAATGGATGGATGCAAGGATAGTAAAACAAGGTGTGTTTGTGGATGTGTACATATGTGTGTGTGTGTGTGTGTGTGTGTGTGTGTGTGTGTGTGTGCACGAAACCGTTTTCTTCACAGCAGAATGCTGAAACCTCTTTAGTTCCCTTTTCTTTGCAGCTTAACATGGTCCTTAATAGAGTTTTCACATCAGTGCAGTTGCTGTAGTTGCCAAGTCTCTCTCTCTCTCTCTCTCTCTCT
>JANDJT010000169.1:20913641-20928171 GCA_024331685.1 Stegophilus panzeri | reverse complement strand
TTACATTTATTCATTTAGCAGACGCTTTTATCCAAAGTGACTTACAAATGAGGAAATACAAGCAAAGCAATATATCACGCGGAGAACAATACAAGTAGTGCTACTATACAAGATTTATAATTGAGTTCTAGAGAACAAAGTGCAAAGAGTAGAGGTGTACAAGCCAGAGTAAGGTTTTTTTTGTTTAGTTTTTTAAGGATAATGTGGGGGTTGGCGTTTTAGGGGTTAGTTACGTGCTCACTGAAGATGTGGGTCTTTAGCTGTTTTTTGAAGATAGTGACAGATTCTGCAATCATGCATATATTTTGTCAAAAATGTGTTGCTGAAATAGAAACACTGGTGGTCCAGTTTTTCCTCAAACAGTTATATAACAACTTATAATTGTTGGATTCAGTGTATTACACATTTCAACTGAGGTAGTACCCAAATAAATAAGTCACTCATCTGCAATTTAAAGTAGGTTGTATATCTGACTAGATTTTTACAAATTTCTCCTCATTGTGGGTTATATACTATGTAGGACTGAAGCAATGAAGCATCACCGCACAACTTGGGAATCGATGTGGAAACAGTGTTATCATTCCACTTTCCTCCTTTTGCCATTTCACACTGATCCTCTATAACTCCAACCAGGACTGGTCAGGACTGGTATTTCTTGTTGATGGAGTTCAAATTTGTCATTGTGATCTTGTCTGTAGTACAGACACTGATCTCACTGATCATGCTGATCTCAAAAGAATCCACCCTAAGCACATGCAGGAGGGCCATTTTACACTCAAAAGTGCTTTTAGGCAAAACATAATCCCCCTGGCTTGGGAGGAGACTGACTGACTCTGCTTTACTGCTTTTTCCACACACTAGCATGGAGTGGAGAGCTTGTCTTACACTAGACTGGTCCACAAAGAAGTTGCAACTCAAAGAATTCATGTTCAGGACAAATGCACTCTTAGATGGTGACTTCTGCCAGAGATTCATTAAGACCATGGCATACAGTAGAACTGCTATTTTACAACATAGAACATAAACTCATAAAAAAAAAGAACATTTGAATTCCCCTTATGTAATATAAATCATATACTATAGTTAGTTCCTGTCCACTAATCTGACTGATCGAGCAGCATTCCAAGAGTGCTTATATTGTGTATAACTGCATTATGACATTTCACTGTATTACTCTGCTCGTCTGTGCTCACTACATAAAACTTACTTCCTAGTTCGAAACAGTGACTACAGTAGTATTAGCGACATCATCAATGACATGGCAAATGATACTTTTCAGGAATATAACTTTTGACTTTAAAATATACTGTAAAGCTCATCAGATCAGAAAAGGAAGAAGTGACACCAATTAACACCTTTAACAGGAATGTACAAATCAATGTGAGCTAGCTTCTTCTGGATCTATTTCTGCTAGAAGAGCAAGAATAAGCAGAACATTTGGCCATATTGTGTCTGAAATGTCATTTACTCAATACTAATTTCTTGTTTATAGAACTGTTGTATAAAAGTAAAATAACCTTTTGTATAAAAGTTTATAGTGAATATCGGCACGGCTGTGATTACCTATGGCACTTGGCCTGGGGGGTTGTGCCTACGGGCAAATCACAGCTGTGCTAATATTCAGTATAACCACAGCCCGGCTCATGTTTAAAAATACTTTTCACCAGGGGGATTCAGATCATGTTGTTTGAAGAGGAAAAAAAAGATTTCTCAACAATTTCTCAATGCAATCCTTATACTTTATGGTAACCTAAAAGACAGGAAACACTCCTTACTCTGGATAAACCTAAAAATAAAACACCCAGCCAATCAATTTGCATAATGTACACTATTTTGTGCTTCAAATTAATTGTTGTCCTCAAATCACATGTGCTTGAGTTTGAATGATTCTCAATTAAGATCAATACCAGCATTTGAATGATATTCTCATCCTCAGCAAACTACAATATTAATGGATTGAGTGATTCAAATCAATAGAGCAGTGATTTACATCAACAGAGCACAGTATCAGTACTTGAGTGACTGTTATCCTTGTCTTTACATACTTGAGTACTTGAATGACTCTTGTCTTTCCTTACCCATAATTCATATGGTCAAATAAGATCAGTATCTATACTTGAGCAGATCAGTAAGGATCAGCATGACTATCCACAAGAGGGAGCAATATAGATCATTTGAGTGGTCATCGTTGCCTATAGAAAGTGGTATCAGCATCATCATGACTAGTTTGATATACAGTCAACACTGGAAGGAAACCATCATGGCAGTCCGTAACTGTGGTTCTACAACTAAATGAAGGACCCTCAGACTACTCAGGTCACTTGGGTTGATGAGAATGACCAGAGTATGAGCATGACATGGCTGGAGTCTTTTATAGGCTACACACACATGAGCTTATGTTCAGGAGGTAGTACTTGGCTAGGAAATGAGCGCTACTTTCAAAGGAAACTACCCTTAAGGTCCTCTACTTAGTCATAGAACCTCTACTTAGTTAGAACTAAGGTGACAAAATAGATAAAACTACCGTCATCAGTCTGTTTCATTAGATATTCGAACACAAACTTGTTTGAAGCTTGTGTCCTTGAATGTTATCTAAAGTACATGCACATAAGATTTCTCTCAAGTTCCTAGCCCTGGAGGACCTTAGCTAATCCATAAATTCATCATGAGCTCATTGTCATCGTCAGGAAAAACACAGCAGTGTTTTTCAGTGCTGTTGCCAGTGAGGATGGGAGTTTAAGACTTCTCTAAACTCACAAATTTGTCCATTTGAAGCAGCACTGGCTTTGCTAAACTATTTTATTCTACTTTACCATTTCCTTCCTTTTCCTGTAGATATCTACTATTAACCTCACTCATCCTCTATCCAAAGACTTGTGCTTGTCCTTCCCCACCTCTGAATCCTATTTAGATGGCCATGTTTTTGCCACACTGCAGTACTTGTTGAATATTTAGCTTGTATGTTTCAATGTTCATTTACTTTTTACTTTTTGTAGTTTTTTATGTTGATTTTATTTGCTTGGTAGATACTTTTAAGGCTTTGTATTTCTTCTTGCTATATCTCTACATTGTTAGCGATATCTGTGCATTTTTAGGTGTCATATTATGTTCATGAATCCAGTTCAAACAGTGCTCTATACTAAAAAATAACTTCCCCATTTTGTTGTTGTTTATTTAAGAGCTCGTGGGTTTTTCCAAAGGGGATAATCCCTGTTATAATAATACCTCTTTTTCCTTTTGGTCTCATGACTACAGACGTCTTTAACTGCCTTGTGCTGTCTCTTGCAGCCTATTTCACCTGCTAATCATTATGTTTTTCACCTAATAACTAAACCCGTGGAGGCTGATATGTGATATTTTATGCAAAGGTGTGTTGTATAACACTGCAGCTGTACATGTAGCTTCACCTGCAGTAATGAGTCGGTCCTCTGCTGACCCTGTGAGAACTCTGAGAGTTTTCTTTTTTCTTTTTTTCTTTTTTTCTTTTTTTTAAGTGTGTGTGAGATAGTGGTGGTAGGTTCCCTGCTGAGTGTGTGTGAAGTGTCAAAGGGTTGCTGAGAGGACCGCTGAAATGGAAGGACATCGAAGCTGAGTAGGAAAAGTCAGGTTCTAAAAACAGATGCTCCCAAGCCTCTGTGCCTGTCTCTTTTCATCAGTGCAGTGGGCAGAATGCTGCTGTAGTCCACTGCATCATGAAGGTCCTCTCCATACACATACCCTCTCTGCTCCTGAGTTAAACTCTTTTCTTCTGTCTGTTGTCCTAATGCCCTAATGCTTGCCTTGTTCTTATTTTCCATAGTACATTTGAGGTAACTATACTATGTCCCACAGCATGTTCTATAAATTTTGGTACTTTGTTTTTTTTTTGGGTTTTTTTTGTATTTTACATGTAAATGAGTTTGTAAATTACTATTTATACCAATCAGCCATAACATTAAAACCACTGACAAGTGAATAACATTGATTATCTTATTACAGTGGCACCTGTCAATGGGTGGGATATATTATGCAGTATATATTATGCACTGAACAATCAGTTCTCGAAGTTGATGTGTTGGAAGCAGGAAAAATGGGCAAGCGTAAGGATCTGACTGACTGGGCCAAATTGTGATGGCTAGACAGCTGGGTCAGAGCATCTCCAAAATGACAGGTCTTCTGGGGTGTTACTGGTATGCAGTGGTTACTACCTACCAAAAGTGGTCCAAAGAAGGACAACCAATATGAAAGGGTCATGGGCACCCAAGGGTAATTGATACTCATGGGGAGTGAAGGCTAGCCCACCTGGTCCGATCCCAAAAAAGAGCTACTGTAGCATAAATTGCTGAAAAAATTAATGCTGGTTATGATAGAAAGGTGTCAGAACACACAGTGCATCACAGCTTGCTGCATATGGGACTGAGTAGCCACAGGCCAGTCAGAGTACTTATGCTGACCACTGTCCACCATCGAAAGCACCTACAATGGGAACGTGAGCATGAGAACTGGACCATGGAGCAATGGAAGAAGGTGGCTTGGTCTGATTAATCATATTTTTCTTTTACATCATGTGGACAGCTGAGTGTGTGTGCCTCTTTTACCTGTGGAAGAGATGGCATCAGGATGCACTATGGGAACAAGGTAAGCCGGCAGAGGTAGCATGATGCTCTGGACGATGTTCTGACGGGAAACTGTGCGTCCTAGCCACCCAGGTGGATGTTATTTGACATGTACCACCTACCTACAGTACACCCCTTCATGGCAGTGGTATTCCCTAATGGCATTGGCCTCTTTCAGCAGGATAATGCACCCTGCCACACTGCAAAAAATTGTTCAGGAATGGTTTGAGGAACATGACAAAGAGTTCAAGGTGTTGATTTGGCCTCCAGATTCCCCAGATCTCAATCCGATCCAGCATCTGTGGGATGTGCTGGACAAACAAGTCAGCTCCATGGAGGCTCCACCTCACAACTTACAGGACTTAAAGGATCTGCTGCTAATGTCTTGGTGTCAGATACCACAGCACACCTTCAGAGGTCTTGTGGAGTCCAAGACCTTCAGAGGTCTTGTGGAGTCCGAGACAGAGCTGTTTTGGCGGCACAAGGGGGACCTACACAATATTAGGCAAGTGGTTTTAATGTTATGGCTGATTGGTGTAAAGTGCTATATACAATGCCCTCCACTAATATTGGCACTCTTGGTAAATGTGAGCAAAGAAGGCTGTGATTGAAAATTGTCTTCATTGTTTAACCTTTTGCTATTTTGTTCAAACAATTCACAAAAATACTCTGTTCTCATGGATATCAAATAATTGCAAACATAACACAGGTTTATAAACAAATATCTTTGTTAAATATAGGTGTTCAACAATTATTGGCACCCTTTTAGTCAATACTTTCTGCTACACACAGAGTGTGTGTTGCATAGTGGGACTGTTGCTATAAAATGGGGGCAAGCCCTGTATTCACTCACATCACTTAAGCTAAATGGGACCATATAGGGAAAACTCTTTCCATTTTTTCTATTTAGATTCTTTTCATCTGTAGTGCATATAAATCTGCCCAAATCCTAGAGCAAATTGCTATCTTGTCTACTATCTGTCTTCATTATTGCCCTCGCCCCAGGATCTTATTATCAGCAGGAGAAAAGGAAATCTGTATGCCATTGATACTTCTAGGACAAGGCCTTCATACTTCTACCCTATTTAAATAGCGTTTGAGAGAAGAGCCTCCATTTGCCACAGAAATGCTATTTTAATGTTAATATTGCTTTCATGTAGCTATAATTCATATGGAGGTTTCCTTTGTTCTTGATGTGCTAACACTTGTTCCGTGATTTATTCAAAAAGCCTATAGTGAATTGCTCATAGTTCACGAACTCATCTGAATTCAAACATAAAAAGCTTTGGTTTTGGAGACATAGATATAGAACATGTGTGGATCTGAGCTGACCTGGCCTTGACTGCTGATGTGCTCTGAGACAGATGGGAATGCTGCATCTGTGTTTGCGTGTGTGTGTATGTTTGCCTGTGTTTACGGCTGTCACTGATCCTCTGTGTATGTGTTTACACACTATTGGTCCACCTACACAGTGAGCAGGCCCTGATTCTCTCACAGTTCTGCACACACACTGTAGGAAGCTCTTACACATGCAAATACACACAAAGTGAAAGATTAGCTCTCTGCATGTTGTCTGTCCCACACATTCACAATTGAGAGAGTCTGAGAGGAGGTGTCCATCATTGTTTTGTTTTTTTTGTGTGTGTTTGAAGACATTCTTAATCTTCTTCCAAAAGTTTATCAGTTAACACCCCCCCCCCCCCCACACACACACACACACACACACACACACACACACACACACACACACACACACACAAACACAACTGCACATTTGTCTTGCAGTATACACTTGAAAACATTATATTATAAGAATTTCCTGTTTTATACATCTCAAACACTTTCAAAACATGTGGATTAGAATTAGATAAACATGTCAAACAGGACCCTTCAACAAATTTCCTTTTTTTTTTTTTTTTTTTTTTTTTTTTTTTTTTTTTAAGTATTAATCAGTCTATACAGGATTATGTTAATGAAAAGAAATTCTAAACATGACTTAACTCAGTAAATCTTGTTAGAGATGTTCCAAATGTATTCACTGTCCCATTTCGTTTCACAGTGGTTTATTCAGCTAATCATGAAAGATACTCAGGCCAGACAATTGCACCCCCCCTCACTCCCCACCACACACAAAGACCTTTGTGGATTGGAGGCCCACCCAGACTACTCCTATGAATCAAAGGGGTGCTTAAATTAGCTACACTCAGGACCCTACTTTAAAGTGAGCGCCTCTGAGCTAATCTGTTAAACCTGACTGTTTACGGTCCACTGGCTCGGCACTGTGGCACACCGAAACAGGCCTGACAGAAAACCTTCAGTTTAAAGTAAGTGTGTAATTTAATTTTGCAGCTGAATGCAAGAGGAATGTAAATTAAGTAAATGTGTAAGTAAACTAATTCAACTGCTGCCTAGAACAGGCCAGAATATTTAAGCACACAAATTCCCATTAACACATACAGTATATTTCCACTTTCAAGTCAGTTGATGAAATTAAAATGATTTGATTCTGATTGTTGTAATGCACCTCTGCTCATGAGGAGGTGGTATGCGTACATTAAAACTGCTGTCATTATTATTCAATAAGCAATTATCCAGCTTTGCTAGAAGTGGCTCTCTTATGGGATACAGAATGATAACTTCTGGTAGATTTGCTATAAATTCTGAACTTGATTATAAGGAAGTTTGTGTTGTTTCTTTTATTTTTACAATGGGGACGACTACAGTTTTTGCAGTAATTTCTAACAAATGAATTACAATGAATTAATGGTGTAAGATTGCATTTGCATTTGTGCATTTGTATTCACTTCGTCCAGTCCGGCTTTCTATGAACAATCACAAATATATCGTTCCCTTCATGTAAAACTCTGCCTGTCCAGCACAATGCCATTAAACTGTCCCTAATTCATTCAAAGCATTGTGTGTCATGGTGCAGTGCGTCTCTCTTTTAACTTTTTTTGCGTCAGTTTTCTCTCTCCCATCACTCAGCACAATAAACACACTCTTATAAATAAATTGGCAATGAAGCAGTGTCCTCTGAATGTGCATACAAATATACAGAGATGAGGAAAAATCAGTCACTCTCTGATGATTATAATAATCCTTGCTGTTGAGATGTTTTTGTATACTTGACTGTTATCACTGCAACTAATTTTCTTCATACACTGAACTGATTTTACTGGGCCTTGTTTGTCATTAAAGTTGAATGAAGCTATGACACATGATAGAAGGAGAGATTAAATGCAGATATTATTTAAAGCCTCAAGCTGTGCAGGTCGTCTCATGACTGCAAATGCCAACTTTTATGAATATCATCTAAAGTCTGTTTGTTGTTGTTTTACATATTAAGTCTGAAATTAATATGTAAAACCTGAAATATGTCATTTGTAAAAAATCTTTATTTTCATTAAAGTGGATTAGTGATTAGCACATTTGCCTCTCACCTCCAGGGTTGCTTCGGGGGTTTCCTCCGTGTATTCCAGTTTCCTCCCTCAGTCTAAAAACATGCATTGTAGGCTGATTGGCATCTTTAAATTGTCCGTAAAGTTTGAATGGGTGTGTGAGAGTGTGTGCGATTGTGCCCTGTGATAGGTTGGCATCCCATCCATGGTGTTCCCCACCTTGTGCCCCAAGTCCCCTGGGATAGGCTTCAGGCTCCCCACGACCTTGTGTAGGATAAGTGGTATGGAAAACAGATGGATGGAAGAAAATGTGTTTGAATGAGCATGTGCATTATTTCACAATTTGGATAACTTTCTTACAACAGGTCACTACAGGGTGTCCCAAAATTCTCCATACATAGGGGAAATTAATCCTTTTTTTCCCCAAAATGTCTTCCAAAATGTTTTACTTAGTTTTCTTACATACGTAGTTTATATTATATATGTACATATAGCCTTTAAGAATGCCTTTGAAAAAATAAGAACGTATTGAAATCATTCTCATGGCTGAAGGTGTAACAAGGTTGTGATGGACTTTAACAGGAAACATGGCAGGCACACCACACATGACACTGTTACCAAACTTATTAACAAATTCAAAGTCTGGAAGTGTTGCGGACCGACCGAGAGGTGGACTCGAACATCCACTGACGAAGTTACAATCGACGTGGTGCTGACAAACATAGTCCTCTTTGTATGAAAACTTTTGGCACACCCTGTATTTCTCAACTAGAATAACGTTATAGTAGACAGTTCCTAATAGTGACCTTTCTACTGTGGCACTTTTTGTTATGAACAGTTATGTGTGCACAGGCAATAGTTACGAGTGCATTTCCATTGAAGTGCCTCTGAAACCAGCACCAAATCTACGAACATAGAAAAAATGAGTGATATTTAGGATGCCACATTTTGACATCCATTACATTAAAAAGCTGTGAGCTGTTTCTGATAGCAACATTTGCCAAATTGCTAATCTATGCAAATATTTAAAGGCAAACGCATCCATAAAGTGAAACCATCTCCTATAGATCCTTCCCAAAGGGATCAGGAACTCTGCAATCATGTTCAACCACCAATTTTGGCTCACAATGGAAAGGAGGCTAATTAATGTCAATCCACTGCATGGCTATATGTAAAACCATGAACTTGTAGTTTCATGAATGTGGGACAAACTACCCGACTTTATTTACTGTGCAAATTCCCTCAGCACTTCACAGAGCATCTGGCCATTAATCCTAAATTCCATTAGCTCTCTGTACCTGAGCGTGTGTATCTCTTTAGATGTCCATCCAAGTGTGTTTTGCCACAGGAGTATCAATTAAAATTTTAAAATGAAAGATTTTGTGGTAACTGATATTACTTCATTACTGATATTACTGTGTCTTATTAAGTATCTTCATAATTTAACCGACTATTTTATGTTAATGTTTATAGTGCTCCTATGTACTCCTGCTAACTATTACTATTTTGTGTAGCTGTTCAGCTCCTCAAACAGCTCGGTGTTTTTAATGTATACTGTCACATGTGTAAGTGTATAAAAACAAAAACAAATGTTGAAATATAAATGTGATATATAAATATAAAATAAATAAGTAATATTACGTATATCTATGGGAAATGATGATTTCAGTATATATATTTACCAAACCAGTGATCACTATTAACAGAGCTAGAACCAGAAGACCAGAATAAGCCGGTTCAGTGCCCTGGTTCCCTTTTTAGGTAGTCATAAACCAAAAAAAGGGATAGTGTTTTAAAGGAACATACATTACACCACAGTACAGTATTTCCGACAGCGTGTTCATGCTCTGGGGCACTCCACTGATTGGAATGATTTTTAATATATGCAAATGAAGCCCTTGCCTAAAGGCCTGCCATGTTCTTCTGCGCATCAATTTGGGTCACATGCCTTATTTATTTATTTATTTATTTATTTATTTATTTATTTATTTATAAAGGAATTCATACTCATTTTGATCATTTGAATGATTCAAATGCAAAACTTGGTACTTTGTAGAATGTTTGAATAGAAACATAGTGCTACTTCATGTCTTAATTAAGTTAGAGTGAAAGTAAAGAAAAGGGTGAGAACATCTCAGAAGTGAATGGTGGTCAGTTTGATTTCTTTAATATCCATGTTTGAAATTCTGTAATGATGGTAAAAATATAATAAATCTAGATTCCATTTGATCTGGATACATGTATGTCTTATCATAGTTGATACAAATGTGTTAGTTGATACCATGTTTTAGCTAGATCAATGTCTTTAATTAAAGGTTATGGTTCGCCTTATTTTGATCTCTGAATGTTGCAGGGAATTAAAAAAGAAGAAGAAAAGATTACTCAAGCCATAAACGAAATACATTTCACCATCCAGCAAACAGTATTCAGAAAATGTCATGCTTTATTATCTATATAATTGTGCAATATATTTTTGAGCCTAGCACTTGTGGAAAGCAAATCCTACTGTCCACATTATAGAAACATACAGAACACGTTTGAGTCCTACAGCTGGGTTTCAGTTACCACTTGGCATCTGTGGAGTCTGGGCTTTTTAGGACACAACTGGCTGTGCTTTCATGAGGGGTGGATTTAATCAGATGCCAGATTGCTTACTGGAGTTACACACTGGTTCCTGTCTTAGATAGCTGAGATACTAGTCACTAATGTGTGGCTGCTTGACTAGCCTGCACTTATTTGCATTGGTTGTACTGGCCTTTATTCTTCTATTCTTACAATCATACTGAGAATTTGCTATAAATTGTAAAAACAACCCAAAAAATTAAATAAAACATTGTTTACAGATGAATCAACATGCTGTGATTGTATGCTTAGAGAAAGGTTTTTTTTGTTTTTTTTTTGCATGCTCTATTAAACAAGAGAATCATGGTAATGTAGTATTACAGAACAGATTAAAAAGTACACAAATAATCAGCATAAATTGAAAGAAGGTGAGGAAAGATGGAAATATTTCAGAAGATTCCACTTCTGATTTATATTCAGTAATGGTCTTCTCTTCGCATGCATTTATTTGGTGACTTGGCACCTCTGTAATAGAAATCCATTCAAACTGAAAGATGTCATATTTCAAAGATGACTTTGTGTCACTGGCATTAACTCAGGCTTATTTGTGCAGCTTGAATTAATGAGACGTCTTGCCAAAGATTGTGTTACAGAAATCATTTTGCCTGTCATAGGTGTCAGCAATGAGAATGTCTCAATAAAAATATGCTGCAATCTCAGCTTGCACCTGTTTGTCCATCAACATGTGAATTGTGTTTTCAGGTTGGAGAGCTGATGAATAAAAGATGCCATGAAGCCTTTGCATAGTAAGCAGTCTCTTGACTCAATATCCCTAATAACTAGATAATACACAATGACTATGTTTTCATGCAGTATAATCTCACAAGTTAATATTTAAATGGAACAAGGAATTACTACACATTGTTCATTTTCCATATGTTACAATAAAGTTTTAAAGCTCATCACTATACTATATATACAGTCAGGTGAAAAAAAAAAGTACACCTCGTGGAAATTTTTATTATTATTATTATTTTATTTTATTTATTTATTTTTTAAATATTTGGACAAGAAAACATTTGATCCTCTTTGAAACAGTGCCTATTAATAAAGTTCATACATTCTATCAAATGACACAAAGTTGACATTTTGTAGTAACTTTCACAATTTAAATGAACAAAAAGCAGATCAGTCATATGGAAAAAGTAAGTACACCCCATTCATTTATCACACCTTCAAATCCATCAAATTATCAGGTGTTCAAGTATAACGAATGTTGGGTTGGAATCCATGTTGCTGAAGCTTTTATTAAACAAATCCGAAACACCAGGTTCAAACGTGGTCTATGAAACAGACAGGGTTCAATAACGGGTAGACAGAATAGACAGGTAATCCAGAAACACAGGCCAAGGGTCATAACAAGAAGCAAAACAAGACCAATAGACACACATTCTATGGCAATACTTCACAATGAGGCATACAAAGCATATGGATTATAAACCTACAATCCGGAAGTGGTTCTGGAGGAGGTTGGATGGAGTCAATATTTGGGAGAGGGCTCTCTCTGGTGGTGGGATGAGTCGGTCTCTGATTGTGGCCTTACATCAAGCTTGGGTGCTAGTGATTAGAGTCTGGCAAGGGATTGAAAAAGATCTCCAAATGATTTGAAATACATCATTCCACTGTAAGGAAAATAATTTCAAATGACTACCAATTTATCCAGGACTGGCCATCCCAGCAAATTCAGCCCAAGAGCAGACTGTCTGATGCAAAAAGAAGTCTCCAAGAACCCCAAAATTTCATCACAGGATCTGCTAGTAAGTCTTGCAGCTGTTGGTGTCAAAGTGCATGCTTCTACAATCAGAAAGAGATTGCACAAATTTGACCTGCATGGGAGGCGTGCCAGGAAAAACCCTTTGCAAGACTACAGTTTGCCAATGAGCATAAAGGCAAAGACCAGGCCAAATCAAAGATAGAGTTGTTTGGCCACAGTAACAGCAGACATGTTTGGCTCAGACCAAAGACAGCTTTTCAGGAGAAGAATCACATACTAACTGTGAAGCGTGGTGGTAGAAATGTTATGGTTTTGGGTTGCTTCACTACCTCAGGGACTAGACAGCTTGCATTCATTGTTTCAACTATGAATTCTGATCCATCCTGGTGCCCTATTTCTGGTTGGAGTTCTTATCAATTGGAAGTCACATGCTGCTGCTGAGGATGGCCCCACATGGTGCAGCCTAAACATCATTGAGATTCCTGAGGATGGTACCACTTAAAAATCATAACATGGCTTTGGACCTCAATTCATATAAACAGTTATGCTATGATGGCGTAGTACTACAATTGCTATAATAGCTTTAGGACTGCAGTTGCCACCAACAGTTTTGCACTCATGTCTCCCAACTGCACTATTTGACCATGTAGTATTAGCACATTTATAGAAGGGATTTATTTATAATTGTACAGGTGTCACCCAGATGAGGATGGGTTCCCTTTTGAGCCTGGGTCCTCTCAAGGTTTCTTACTCATTTTGTCTCAGGGAGTTTTTCCTTGCCACAGTCACCTCTGGCTTGCTCATTAGGGATAAATTCATACATTTAAAATCTATATTATGAATGTATATATTTCTGTAAAGCTGCTTTGGGACAATGTCCATTGTTAAAAGCGCTCTACAAATAAAACTGAATTGAATTGAATTGAATTCTGCATCATATCAAAGAGTGCTTGAAGATAATGTGAGGACATCTGTCCAAAAGTTGAAGTTGAACCAAAGGTGAACCTTTCAACAGGACAATGATCCTGAGCACACTAGCAAATCCACCAAGGAATGGCTCAAAAAGAAGAAATGGAGGATTATGGAATGGCCAAGTCAAAGCCCGGATTTGAATCCCATTTAAATGTTGTGGGGGGATTTGAAACGTACATGCAAGAAAACCCTCAAACATCTTGCAACTGAAAGATTATTGCATGGAAGAGTGGTCAAAAATTAAAGCAAGCCAATGTCAGAGACCGGTGGACAATGATTCAAAATTCCTATAAGAAGTTATTTCTGCTAAAGGGGGCAATACTAGATTCTGAGGCCAAGGGGTACTTACTTTTTCACATCTACTGGTATTTCTGTTGAATAACTAATTGAAAAAGTTAACTTGTGGTTTTTTTCAAGTATATCAACTTTATTAATAGGCACTGTTTCATAGATGATCAAATGTTTGCTTGTCCAGATGAAATTGTTCTTAATATAATGTATTTTTACTATACAAAGATGCCATTAACTAGAAATGTTTTCCTGTGCTAATGATTTCTTTCTTAGGTACTGATACTTAAAGCAACAATAAACAATACATGCCAAAACATTAGTTATTCTTTGATATTTTTAATGGAACAAAGTAAAACTATTACAAGAATTCTTACACAGAAAGTAACCACTATAACACTTACTGGTACTGTATAAGGAAAACATTACATTTTCATTATTTATGCTATTTTTTTTTTTGGAAATGTGTCAATATCGAGTCTGTTGAATTTGAATTATATTACAGGGAAAAAAAATTAACTTTTCTAATTGTTTTGAGATGCACCTGTATAAGCATAACAAATAATAAAAATGAACAGTATATTACAGTAATTATGTTTATGATTGGCATACAATAACTTAAACTGGTCAATGAAGTCTAAAATGTTACTACATTTGATATTGGTAACAGTGAAGCATGATCTATCAAAGGGATCATCAAATCTACAGAGTTTAGCTCCACTGAAAAGAAGTAAGTACAGTGCATCCGGAAAGTATTCACAGCGCTTCACTTTTCCCACATTTTGTTATATTACAGCCTTATTCCAAAATGGATTAAATTCATTATTTTCCACAAAATTCTACAAATAATACCCCATATAACATAAGAAGTTTGTTTGAAATCTTTGCAAATTTATTAAAAATAAAAAACAAAAAAAGCACATGTACTTAAGTATTCACAG
>JANDJT010000169.1:20898511-20913541 GCA_024331685.1 Stegophilus panzeri | reverse complement strand
CACAGCCTTTGCTCAATACTTTGTTGAAGCAGCTTTGGCACCAATTACAGCCTCAAGTCTTTTTGAGTATGATGCTACAAGCTTGGCACACCTATTTTTGGTCAGTTTCTCCCATTCTTCTTTGCAGGACCTCTTAAGCTCCATCAGGTTGGATGGGGAGCGTCGGTGCACAGCCATTTTGAGATCTCTCCAGACATGTTCAATCGGGTTCAAGTCTGGGCTAAGTAAGTCAGTAAGTAAGTAAATTCTATTTATAAAGCACATTTAAATTCAGCTTACACTGACCAAAGTGCTGTACAGAAACAATTATAAAATACAATAAAATGTACAATGAAATAAAATAAAAAAAAATAAAAGATAACAGTTACTAATCAACAAGTTAATAGCCAGGGAAGGCCAAAGAGTAAAAATGTGTGTTAAGAGATTGAGAGAGCACTCCTAATGTCAGGTGGCAATTGATTCCATAAACGTGGAGCAGCAACTGCAAATGCTCCGTCACCTTTTAATTTAAGACGTGACCGTGGGATATGTTGGAGAGCTTCATTGGCAGAAGTGAGAGACTTGGGAGCTGAATGCAAATAAATAAGGTCAGAAATATTCGTTTTAAAACGCATAACTTGTGCTACGGTTACACCTGTCGTCTACACTACTCCGGCGTTTACGACCCTTGAAAACAAAGACTTTTGGAAACACCGAAGACACCGTTTTTAGTTTGAAAACTCCAGGCTCGCGTTTCAGTGTAAACAGACCAAAAACGAAGACTTTTGAAAATGAAGGCGTGGCTCCGCTCAAATTCGCCCCCTGATTGGGTCTTCTGGATCATTGCATATCCTTCCCTGATTCGTCAAGCCCCTACCATATGACCATTACGCTACCTTGATTGTATACACAACAACACGGAGACTGAACCGCAAGCTTTGCTGGCTTTGTTGTCATTCTTAGCAGCCATTGTGCAGTTAAATTCTGTATTTTATAATACTGCAGCTGCCTGCATGCGCAAGAGGCAAGCTATGATTAGAGCAATCGGCAACAAATCTCATTTTAAGCGGCGTAAGTCCTACATGGAACGCTGGTTTGGACTAGCAACCAACTTCCTGTTTACACGTGTATGTGCATGCCCAGTATGCATGAATAGTCATGTGACATGCGTATTCGGTCGTGTAGTATGGACGGAGATCGTTTCTGAAACACAGCGGAAACACCAGTGTGTACAAGGATCGTTTCTGAAACACAGCGGAAACGCCAGTGTGTACAAGGATCGTTTCTGAAACACAGCGGAAACGCCAGTGTGGACGAGAATCGTGTTCATTTTAAAACGCCATTTTAAAAAGAAAACACACTAGTGTAAACAGGGCCTTAAAAACAATCAGAAAAATCTTGAATTGAATTCTAACAAAGGCCAGAAGCCAATGAAGAGAAGCTAGAATTGGAGTGATATGATCATGTTAACAGTCTAGCCGCTGCTTTCTGGACCACCTGCAAACCTGTAAGTACCCTTATGTGGTTACACGTCTCAATGTACAGAATGACATCATCAGCTATGTATAGCAGCCTTGTATATCTATAGTAAAGATCAGTAAGAGCAGAGGAAGGGGGCGGTGTTTGGAGTATGTACTGACACGGGATGTGTACGGATTTCATGTTCTAGACGTTTAGACACTATTGGCTTTCCATATCCAGTGAGTGTGCGGTACAGAGGATGCGCCCGTTCTGCTGCTTCTCCTCCACTGGAGAGAAGAGGAGCGAGCTTTGACTGAAACAGCTGCACTGAAAACACGCTGAAGTTGTGTTTTTAAACGGTGTTGTCGAGGCGTCCCCGTAGCATGTGGTAAGTTTACTGCTATTGGTTTGTTGAACTTTCCTGCAGGTTTCAATATAGGATACAACGCAAATGTACAATTAAAACCAGTTTGTTGAGGAGTGTTTAACTGTATGCTTTAGCTGTATTTGTGTACAAAACCTTGTTGTTGTTTTTTGTTGACGGTTTGAATTGCGGGCTGTGAGGCATTTCACATCTGACCGCTGGCTAACTTACATAATAAAAAGTAATAAAGTATCCTAATACAGGCTTGCAGAATTTTGGCGTTAATTTGCCATTGTCACAGCTTCGGTTGTAAAGCTAATTAATTAAATCCATACGAGTCGACTAATACGAAGCTGTTTACCGCGCTGTGCTTCTGTGTTTGGCTGTGAGAGTAGTGTGTGTGTGTGTGTGTGTGTGCACTTCAAGCACAACACTGTCCCCTTTGCACGTGATTATAGTTTTTAGTAATATTTATGTTCATGGTAATTTATGACGACAACGCCGGTAGAGGTGTGTAAGTATTTACCCCAGCTGCACTTTTCCATCTGATTTACACAACCACATGACTAATATTTAAAGATACAAATGACTTTTTTGGTTGCAAAAGTATTTACCCCCCATGGGTCTATACAGCTGCAGGTCTTTTGGGATATGTCTCTATCAGCTTTGCACATTTTTTGCCCTTATCCAGAGTGACTTACATTTATCTAATATGTACAACCCAGCAGCTGGGGGTTAAGGGCCTTGCTCAAGGGTCCTGCAGTGGCAGTTTGGCAATGCTGGGATTTGAAGTCATGACTTTCCCAACAGTAATCCAATGTCTTA
Source organism: Stegophilus panzeri (assembly GCA_024331685.1). Lineage (NCBI taxonomy): Eukaryota > Metazoa > Chordata > Actinopteri > Siluriformes > Trichomycteridae > Stegophilus > Stegophilus panzeri. Next base: position 20,910,912 of record JANDJT010000169.1, on the reverse strand, counting down.
ACCACTGAACTACCACTGCTCATCTGGAGCCATTTTTGCAGGACCTATTCTGCTGGCAAAAAACAATAGAAACATTCAAGGAATTTGTATTGGTTTTAAATCGTTTTAAAGTGCACCTATTATGGTTTTTCAAATATGACCTTTCATGTAGTGTGTTATAGAGCTGTTTGTGAATGTAAAAACGTCTGCAAAGTTCCAAAAATCAAAGTGCACGTCAAACTTATTGACTCCCGGAAGAAGAAACTGACCCTAAGGGGTTAACCTAAGGGGTTTGTAATAGTACTTGTAGTGGAAACCATTAGATTTTTTGTGATGGTTTCTATTGTTTTGTTTTTTTTCAGCAGGGATTGCTCGACTTGTACGTTGATCTGATTTGTAAATCAGTTTTGTGAACTATATTTCCCCCCACTTCAGTATTATGGGTTATTTTGTGTACATTCGTGACATATAATCCCAATTAAGTCCGTTTCAGGTCCAGGTTGTAACACTGCAAAATGTGGAAAAGGTCAAGGGGGTGAATACTTATACAAGGACCTATATAGTGGAGGTACAATGGGAACTGTTCTTTCAAATATTTGTCTGTAGACTGCTGTTATTAATTTATTAACAAAACTATAATTTTCAGTGTTATTGTCTGGCTGTTCTGATTTATTTTCTGTAATGTGTTAATTAAGCAGCAAATTGAGCTGCTTAAGTGCACACCTGAAGTAACTGAACAGTGACACATTTTTATTATTTGTGGCTATGTGTTACAATATGTTGGATTTGAAGTCAACTAATGATAACGATGTGGAGGTGCTGTACTATTTTTATTTATTTATGTATATTTTGGTTGAATCATATAGATCACAACTCACAATCAAAGACCAGTCACTGGCTAATGTCATATTAAGTTTGCTGGAATTCAGGAATTGTACTATTGTGCTATTCAATAACGTATTGGCAGGGCTGTATAGTCTGTGTTCTTTGAGCTTTTTTTTGATAAGTCAAGCTGAGGTGTCTCAACAGGAGGATCGTTACCTATTATCTAGTGTTCAGTCAGCAGGGGGAAATAATTATCCTTAAAAATAATTCAAATGTTGAACAATTATTATTTGTGGGACTTAAGTGTGTTAGTTGTATGGGTTGCTCTGTTTCACTGAAGATACTGCTCCTATTTGGGGCCGCCACAGCAGATCACCCATCCACCTATTTTGATTCTGGCACATGTTTTATGCCAGATGCCCTTCCTGCAACCCTCCCCAAGGGTGCTCTTAAGCAGCGTGCATAGGCTCGTGCAACCCTCCAGTGGCTGGGGTTGGCTCCCTGACCGGGAATAGGTGACAGTGCCACATGTTAGCCACTAATCCACCAGGGAACCTTATACATTTATTGTTTAATGTGTTGAAATATTCATGAAACAAGTTAGTTCCTATTGTCACATGCGTTACAACAGCTAGCCTGTAAATTGTCCTTCACCAGCCCCTCTATTTTCTCTCTGTTTTTGTTGTGCGGTGTCGGAGGGTGGGGCAAGTTCTCAGAAACCTGGGAAGTGGGCCTCATGGGGGGAAAAATTTTGGAAATGTCTGTGCTAGTGTCTCTGATTTCTGTCAACTGCAAGGTGACTGTATATAGTACTCAGGAGAAGTATACGATGGTTTTGCATCAAAAGTTTGATGCAAAGCTGTCCTATACTTCTCTTGCGTCCTACATGCAGTATAAAGCTACCCATACTGAGATATGACAAACTGCATTACAGCCCTGCATGGTAACGTCTTTATTTAGAAATGTGCAGCAGCACCAGAATTTCTACAATGCCATGAGGTTTTTATCCCCTGCCTGGAATGAATACAAGCTGTAGGAATTTCACTTTTTTTCCTGAGACTTGAGGTAATTGTTTTAGCAGATAGTGTATTTTATTTTTTTTAAATCAGCATATTCACTGTTGTCTGTAATTTAAGTTTTTTTTTGTTTTTTTCAAGATTGAAAGCCAGATAGTATTCCTGAGGATTTGGGCAGCAAGGTCTTATTGTGTTGTGGGAAGGGACTAATCCACCAATATCTCTATTATACAAGATATTTAATTGTTTTCTCTGTGATAAGGCCTAATTCATTTAATAATTTCTTTGCAAATTTACTAACTGGAACACTACTGTTATGTACTACTTCTTTCTCAATGTGTGTCTATTGCAACCCCCAGTCCCTATAGTTCTTAATGGCTTTGCTGAGCAAAGTTTATAAGAACAGCTGAAAAAAAAAAACCCAAATGGTCTTCCTGTCCATGTAGTGTGCTCCTCTCTTGAGCATTTATGTTTACCTCCATTGCCCTTTACGGAAATTCTGAATTCATGCCTCATTTGATGATTTAATGACACTGAGTTGAAATTTTATAATTGTAAGAGAACCCAAAGTGTGTATGCAGTATTTCCCCAATTACCATAAAAGGGGATTAAGTTAGTGCCCCCGCTTGAAATTAGAATCAGCAGATGTGTGTTTCCTGAGATTTATTTCCCTTATTTAAGTGAAGTCTCCATTGCACATGTAACAGTGTGCACAATGATGTTTGGATCTGGCAACACACTAAATCTTACATTTCTGGTTATTAGATTTGCTAAAAGACACTAATGGGTCAGACATTGATTCCAGCTCATTTGTGCTATGTGATTAACTGCTGTTAACACCCCTTCTCTCTGTTATCTTGACCAGAAGTGATCATGAGAGGCAGCTGTATTTATATGTATATAGTGAGCTGAATACTGAACATTAATTTACTATTATTAAGGTTTGTCTTTGCAGCTTTAAGACTTTTAGGAATTTTTCTTATCCATTGCACTCTGTATTCAGATATTCATGAAAACGGCTTCTGTGTTTAGCCAAAAATTAAAATATTGAATGCACATAGCCTTAGTGGTAATATCGTCAGAGTCCAGCTTATAGTGAGTCCCAGAAAAAGACCACCTTAGGCTTGGCCTGCTTTTCATTATGCAGGAATCTGCACTATCAGTAGGCACTTTAGCAATACGCATTGTGCTCCGAAGGCAAAACTTTATGAAATGTGTGTCAGCTTTGTGCCTGACTTGATTTTATGGCCCATGTCCGTGACATTTGTGTGCTTTTCGCACTGCTGAAAAGTCAGGCACTGTGTGATATCTACTCATATTTTCAGTTCATAACGACTTTCACATCTTCTGTTGCTTTATGTGTTCCATGAGTTATGCTATGAGACAGGCTCCTCTCTGTCTATGCCTAAGAAATTTCTCTCTCCCACTATGCTCTCTGCTGCGCCCCTAACAGGTCTCCCCTCTCTCTCTCTCTCTCTCTCTCTCTCTCTCTTCAAACACACTCCTGAGTTCCGGATCCGTGCGTAATTGTAAGTATTGCCTGTCATCAGCTTACGTATAACCTCTGTTGCCTTGTAATTAGGAGAATAAACATTTGCACAGGAGGGGAATGCATACAAGGAATGGCAAGTTCCAAAACAGCACTACATGGATCTCTGTAAGTGCGAAGGGAGCTTAGTTTGCTAGGCTATGCTTATTGGTTCATATCCAAAATCTGGGACATTATGAGCATACTGTACTTTTATGTAGGTAAAGGTTAAGCTTTATGTCATTCATACTTGCAGCCTTCAAACAGCATTTTTACCAGGAAAATACACATTTATCTAACATATAACGTACTGCTTATTGTAAGTTACTGTGCAATAGTGTATTCTGTCCTATTCCACCCAAGTGTGATTTTTGTATGTGTGTGTTGAGTTACATTTAATAATACTGCTTGAATGTTATACATCATGTGACTAGGTGCAGGTGCGTGGCATATGGTTAATATGATTATAATTTGATTGAGGACAAAGTGTCAAACTGATGTCCTCCTCTGTAATGGTGCTGTAATATGAGCTTGCTGTCTCAACATTGCTCTTAACATGGTCTTTGCTGTCTGGGGCTAAGGGTGACCGCTTTAACGTGCAGTGTGAACCTGATGTGTGTGAACACACTGCGTTCACACGAATGCCCAAATGCCTGCACAGTGGCTGTGGATGATGATGATGATGATGTTGATCTTGTTGACGTCATCGCTGTTCCCATTTGTGAGACAGCTTCATACAAGCCACTGTGGATGTTTAACAAGGTCATGGACAAAGGTCACGGTGTCAAAGCGGGCAATTTCTCCCTGGGTCAAGGTGGTCCAGACAAACAGGGCCCTTAGTGTGCTCCATTTATAACAACATAGCACATGCCTCTGTCTCAGAACAACATCTCTCTCTGTAACTATCCTGCTTTCAAAGATGAATGCTCTGATGCAACACAGACTTGGCAGTGTTTGTGTGTAATGACTGGGAGACAATGCCAATGAAAAAAATGAAACTTAAATGTTTCTGAACATTCCTCTGGCTCACACTGAGACATTGTATATAGACAGGAACATATATATTGTCATTTTTGGACAAATGCGGCCCATACAGAGACAATTCAAGCCACTGTAATTTTAATATGCCCAGCTGCAGCAGTAGTTTCTGTTGACTAGTTAAGTCTGCATGTAGCTCACAATACTTTTACCTAATGGTTGGGTTGGTATGCAAATTTCCAATACTGGTTACACCACACTAAAGCATGCACCAATACAGATAAAATGCTCACATGGGTTTGTCTACTGTGACTTATAAATGCATTTCTGGTGATATTCAAATGATTTAAAAAAAAAAAAAAAAAAAGCATGAATTATCACTGAAAAACTAGGCTATACTAAAGGGTCTTCAATCTGGTATCAGATTTAGTAAATTTGTGTTATTTTCATGTCTTTGCCTATTACAGTTCATTTGCAATGTTGATTTAAATTAACATGGGACTAATCCCATAACATAAGTCATAAGGAAAATAACAGAAGACCTGTTGCAAAGCCATAATAATCCCATCCACGGTGTATTCCTGCCTTGTGCCCAGTGTTCCTGGGATAGGTTTTGAGCCTGACCGGGATAAAGTGGTTACTGAAGATGAATGAGTGAACAAAGCCTTGATACACCATGTGCTTTGTAAATCGCTGTCGCTGTAAAACAGTAAAACATGAATCGGGAGAAAATTAAGGTAATTTTCCTCGTTACACCCTCAAGAAAGTCAAATGAATTTAAAAGGATAAAATCATGTATTGTGTTTAGTGTCTGTAGATCAGTTTAACACAGTTTAGGGGGTTATTGAGTGCTCTGTGTTTGTGGATGGAAGTTAATGGAAGACTGTCAGATGGCCTGCAGTGCTGTACCCTCCTCCTGTGTCCAACATGTGCTACTAACTGACCCACAGCTCTGCTAATAACACCTCAATTTCAGTTCCTACTTCTCTCTCACTCTGTCTCTAGCTATTAGAAATAGGAGCCGGAAACTTACAGATAAAAATATGAATTGCCCAGATGTACAGATTAATCACATTTTATCAGATTTGTAGGGATATGAAGGATATGGTGAAATAGATTTTTTTCCCCTCAGCTGCATCCCTCTCTCATGCAACGCCCCCCCTTTGCTGTGTAGTCTATAAAGAATGGCCTTTTTGACTAGCAATGTTTTTACAGTTATGCTTGAAAGCTCCAAGGTTTAGTTCTAGCTCTCTTCATCCAAACAGCTGGCCTGGTCTATACTGAAAATCCACATGCAGGCGATTCACCTCAGCATGTCCACATTACACTTTCTGAAGATTAGATTTACAGCATAGAGTTTCTGTGAAATTGAGAGTTCCCAGGCTCAAATCACCATGTCGTAGTTGTAATAATAAACAGAGTAGCTCAAAGCAGATTTCCGGAACCATATCTTTGGTTTATTTTTCTCTCTTGCTGTTTGACATTCTGGCTCCTCTGTGTACTTTGAAAAATTGGTTTTGGATGATGCTGCTGTTCTGTTGAGGGCTTCTACATATGCCAGGAATGAGGGCTTGTGTGTGTGTGTGTGTGTGTGTGTGTGTGTGTGTGTGTGTGTGTGTGGAATGAGGGCCTGAAGGTCTGAATTAAAGATGTCAGTGTGTGACTGATAAGTAGAAAGGTGAAAGTTCACATTTATGCACAATGCATACAATCATGCAGATACAGGTCAAGAGCTTCAGCTAATATTCACATTAAACATCAGAATGAAGAAAAAGTGTGATCTCTGTTATTTTAATCATTGCATACTTGTTGGTGCCAGATGGGCTTGTTTGAGTATTTCAGAAACTGCTGATCTCCTGGAATTTTCATACACAACAGTAAAAAAAAAAAAAACCCAAAAAACATTGAGTGAGTGACAGTTCTTTGGGTGGAAACGACTTGTTCATAAGAGAGGTCAGAGGAAAATGTGTAGATTGGTTCATGCTTCCAGGAAGGATAGTAACTCATATAATCACTCTTTACATCCATGGTGAGCAGAAAAGCATCTCAGCATACACAGAATATCAAACCTTGAGGTGGATGAGCTACAACAGCAGATGACCACATCAGGTTATACTCCTGTCAGCCAAGAGCAAGAATCTGAGTCTATTATGGGCACAGGCTCATTGAAACTGGACACTTGAAGATTAGAAAAAAAATCACCTGGTCATTTTCCAGTCTTTAACTGTCCAGTTTTTGTGAATCTGTGCCCATTATAGCCTCAGATTCTTGTTCTTGTGGTGTGGAACCTGATGTTGTCTTATGCTGTTGTAGCCAAATTCACTTCAAGGTTTGATATGTTGTGCATTTTGAGATGCTTTTCTGCTCACCACAATCGTAAAGAGTGATTACTTGAGTTACTATAGACTTCCTATCAGCTCAGACCAGTCTGGTCATTCTCCTCTGATTTCTCTCATAATCAAGGTGTTTCAGCCTGCAGCCTGCAGCCTCCTCTTACCGGATGTTTGCAAATTGCAAATAATAATGTGCAAATTTCCCAGTAGATCAGCAGATTCTGAAATACTCAAACCAGCCCATCTGGTACCAACATCCATGCCACAATCAAAGTCACAGAGATCACACTTTTTCTTCATTCTGATGTTTAATGTGTACATTAACTAAAGCTCTTGACCTGTATCTGCATGAATATATGCATTGTGCTCCAGCCTCATGATTGTCTGATTAGATAACTGCATAAATGTGCAGGTGTACAGATGTTCCTAATAAAGTTGACAGTAAGTGTAGTTTTTATATAAACTATACTTTTGCTTTCTCTTGGTAAGTGTAATGAATCTGTTAATCACATCATCTAAATGAGCAACAATATGATAATATCCCCTCCATTGAGGGTATGTGCTAATCTGATTTAACATGTCTGAGGGGATTGGTAGAGAAATGGGTCAGGGTTTAATTAAGCATCACATTGTGACCGTAGTGTCAATCATAAAATATAGAGAACAAATCAGGACAGATGTCTTTGGGAATGCTGCCAGGCCAAATGCCGCTTTATGGGTGTATGGAGACTCATCTCATCTCTGCAGTGTTTTACAGAGTACTGACCCCAAATAATCTAATAATTTGCAATCTCAGTATAAAATAATCCAGTGTGCACCATACACACCACACCACAAAGTGTGGATATGCTAAAGATGTGGGATGTGGCAGTGGCATCATTTTCTTTGGGGTTGGGAATCATACATAAATAGGACTTAGAAAGGAGGATCTCATTACAATTCTGTTCCTGCTTGTTATAAATCAAAATGTTAGGGAGAGAGAGACCACAGAAACCTCACCAGTTTTCCTAAAGAGAAATGAAGCCTGTTGGCTGAACATTGACCCTGTTAACTTTTAAATGACTGCTATGGAGGCTTCTAATTGATAAGACTGGACTCAAATAACAGTGACCTGGCCTGTCATAGAGAAGCATACTATTTTGATCAGTTACAGAACATTCCTCAATGCCCTGCTTATGCACAGGAATCTGTATTACAGTGACTCTGGTTATGAATCCTATTGTGGCTCATGTTTATAGAATCATTTCCATTCTTTTGTTTATTTGATCATTGAAGCTTTTGGTGCTTTGATAAAGGAGAACATGTGGAGAGGGAAATCAAGGGAGAGGCATTTATATGCAGTAAAATGTGCTGTTAGACTGGCAAAAAAAAGTTATCCAACCCCTATCACCAATGTGAAAAATTAATGGCCCCTTTAAACTTGATCTGGTTTTGCCACCTTTAGCAGCAATACCTGCAACCAAATGCTTCTGATAACCGATCAGTCTTTCAGTTACTTCTAGCACTAGGACTTACTCCTATGCTTTGTATCATTATTTTGCTGCATAATCCAGTTGCGCTTGCGTTTCAACTGACGGACTGAAGACCGGACATTCTTCTTTAGGATTTTCTGATAGAGAGCAGAATTCATTTCTCTCAATTATTGCAGGTTGCCCAGGCCCTGAAGCAGCAAAGCATCCCCACACCATCTGTCATGTAATGGGCGAGCAGGCGAGTCAGATGCAAGTGCAGATTTAAAGTTTAATGAACAAACAAACATAAAACAAGTATTATGCACATGAGGCAGAGATACAAGGAATAAGAAACCTAACCATCAGCCAATAACCAAAGACAAGAAAGCATACCGTGACACAGAAAGACAAACAAAGCAAGACCCTAAGTGCTGTACAAATCGTGACTTAAATACCCGTGTTAATTACCCATAAGGTGAATCAGGTGAAACTAGTCATGTGACATTGCAGTGGCTGCTGGGAATCATAGTCCCGAGTTCGTTCTGGCATATCCATTATCCACCACATCCACCACCATGCTTGACCGTAGGTATGATGTTCTTTTTGTGGAATTCTGTGTTTGGTTTACGCCAAATTTAACAATGTAACATTTCCACTTTCAACTCATCAGTCCACAGAACATTCTCCTAAAAGGTTTGAGGATCATCAAGGTGTGTTTTGGCAAAATTCAGACGAGCCTTAATGTTCTTCTAGGTTAGCAGTGGTTTTCGCCTCGCCACTCTTCCATGGATGCCATTTTTGCCCGGTGTCTTTCTGATAGTGGAGTCATGAACAGTGACCTTTATTGATGCAAGAGAGGCCTGTAGTTCCTTTGATGTTGTCCTTGCCTCTTTTGTGACTTGCTGGATGAGCCATTGTTGTGCTCTTGGAGGAATTTTGGAAGGTCGGCCACTTCTGGGAAGGTTCACTACTGGGCCGAGTTTTTCCATTTGGAGATAATGGCTCTTGCTGTGTTCCTTTGAAGTCCCAGAGCCTTTGAAATAGCTTTGTAACCCTTCCCAGTCTGATGTATTTAAATCACCTTCTTCCTCATCATTTCTGGAATTTCTTTCAATTGTGGCATAGTGTTACTGGGTAAGACCTTTTAACCAACTTCATGCTGTTGAAAAAGTTCTGATTAAGTGTTGATTTGATTGAACAGGGTTTGCAGTAATCAGGCCTGGTTGCGTCTAGTCCAGCTGAGATATGAGATGTGCACAAAAATAGAAGAAATCAGCAAATACTTTTTCGCAGCACTGTATGTAATGCTAGCTAACCCCAGTGCAGTCCTGTGCTGATGATGCTAATACCAAAGCATAATGCTAATGAGTGCTCAATACAAAGAAATACAGGACAGCAAAGGCACTCTTGACTATTCTAATAAATCAATATGGCCCAGATTTTGCTAATTTTGCATGTTTGCAGCATTGTAACTTGGTTTTCAGGCAGTTTAATAGCCTAGTGTATAGCAGTATCTGTTTTCTCTTGAGATCTCTTCTTTTAGACATTTGCTAAATGAATGTTTTGTGTTCTGTGAATATGTAAATGTTTCACCTTATTTATTTAAATCTAGGGGAACCGAAATGTTTTAAGACTTATTAGATAATTAAACATTAGATAATTAAACAGTTTCAATGTCCTATATAGTATGGATGCCATATCTTTAAGGATGCCATGTCTATCCCAGATCAGAATAAATGTAAGTTATACTGAGTGACAGCATTTGCTGGGTATTATAGTCATTGACTTCCAATGCAATAGGAAAGTGATGTATATTCCGGCAGTTTTATGGAGAATGAATTTATAAATAATCAACAACCAACAGACATTTCTCTTTCTGCTGAGACAAAACCATCCCACTATTCGGTATAAACCACAATGATGAACTGACTACATGGACAAAAGAGCATAAACTTTGGATAGTAAAAATGGGTGAAGGGTAATATTTGCAGTGGAAAGTAAAGCTTTCATTTATTTATACAAATCTTATTTATTATGAACTGCAAACTCATCTTCTGCAAACCTCTGTATCTACTTATATATTCAAGTGTGTCACTTCAGATTATCTAGAGTTCTCCAAGAACTAACATGAGTTTAGAATTCTAACACTAACATGTTCAATATGACAGCTGGAGGCCAACATTTACAAGTTGGTCTAAAACCAGTAGAATTCTGAGAGATTTTTTTTTTTTTACATTTATATATTACATTTATGGCATTAGATGCCCTTATCTAGAGCGACTTACATTTATACAACTGAGCAGTTGAGGGTCTTGCCCAAGGGCCCAACAGTGGTAGTTTGGCAGTGCTGGGCCTTGAACTCCTGACCTTCTGATCAGTAACGCAGAGCCTTTAACCACTGAGCCACCAGTTTTTATAGTTCGCACTGCAGAACATGGGCTTCACCAATCTCAACACAGAGGTCAGTGTGACTATTTGATTTAATAAATCACGGCCAATAAGTCATGGTTGAAGCCAGTCTGGGTCCTTTTCCTCCAGCAAAAACTTAGTTAAGTCATTACCTGTTTGACAGTTGACAGGAGCTTGACAGTGTAATGTGCTAGTCCTGGATTCTACAAGGCTCTGATTGATCAGTTTTGGCAGGCTGCTGTGAATCAATCTCACTATGTAGCAGTGTACAGGACAGAGCACAGTCACCAAACCCTGCTCACTTGGCCTGTCCTGCCAGTCATGCACCTTGGTTTTTTGTTGTTGTATTCAGTCCAGGTGAATATTTTCATTTTTACTGTTTCTCTCTTGTCATGTCTGTTTTTATGGCTCCCTTTGCACAGTATAAAAGCATCAGAACATCATGATTATGTTGCTTATAATGTTAAATGACAGTTGTTCTATTGATTGTTCCTATTTTTGCAACCTTTGTGTACATTTTAATTAGTGAAAGCAAGGTATAGGCTATACATTGCTGGGTTGTGATGACTGTGCAGTTGTGAATTTGATTTTGATTCTGTCTGCTTGAAATTTGTCAGGAAAATGTTTGATGGGGAGGGGTTCAAATAGGAAAGGTTGAGAAACACACAGAGAATGATCTCAGAGCTGTCTGGCAGGCACGGACACCATCAACAGCTGCTCTGTATGAACCTCTTGTATTCAGACAGTTTTCACAAACAGACCAAGTGTCCCAACCCACCAAGCAGGCACTGTTGAGAAAAACGAGCCGAATGTCTAATGGATTGCATAACAAAGCAGTTTTCTCCATACTCCTGCTCTCACACACTAACTAAAGTAAAACAGGGAATGTGTGTGAAAGCCCTAGGGGCCCTGCAGAGAGATGAACCTCCTTGACCACACAGAGCAGAGTTGGCACCTCCTGTACTTTACTATACAAACATAGACAACATTACACATAATAAACTTAAGAGGTTATTAGGTTGTTAATGTAAAATTCACATGGGACAATGCTGTCTACCTGAAAGCGTTTCTAAACTCACAATATTAGCACATAGAAACTGAGCTATAATTTTACGGTTTAGTAATGGTAGTGAAATTTAAAAAAAAAAAAAAGTGTTTCAAAAGTTTGCATTGTCATAATATATTTGGAGCAAAAATAATTTAGTAAAAAAAATTCACGTGAAAGCAGAAAAAGAGCGACAGCTCACAAATCCTTATTGGTCTTCCCTCTGGTGGCATGAAACAGAAATGCAGTCCAGGCCCATGTAAAGATTGTACTCTTAGTTAGCTCATTCATGTGCACTGTTTGGTGTCTCAGAGGCAAATTGTATCTTGTTACATAAGCTGTGATAGGTTTGTGTTGATCATTGAGTCTTTTAAAGCCTGTTCTCAACTCACAGACAGTGTCATGTTCATTTACTCTCCTGGCTCCCAATGCTGTCTCCCAACAAATTCCATTTGAACAGAAGTCAGAAAATAAAGTAGCACATCATATTTTATGTATGATGGCATGCACAACAAAGCCACAAGAAACTGGGACAGTAAGACAAAGCGTTGCTCTTTTTTCTTGTAAGTGTTATTTTGCTTTATTGTTATGTTATGTTAAATAATAAATGGAGTCAGAGAATTTAAACGAATCACAATCTAAAGGACACTGAGGTTGAAAATGGCATTAAGAGGAATTACATTTGTGGCATCATTAGGTCTGCCAAAGCTATAAATAGCTCCAAGTGTGAGCAGGCCACATTAAAACGGTTCCAGTTGGTGTTACGGGTTATGTAACTCTCAGCATCTGCATTTCAAAATTCCAGAAGCTTATCGAAGAACCAGAGGCACTGGCCCA
>JANDJT010000169.1:20871005-20883178 GCA_024331685.1 Stegophilus panzeri | reverse complement strand
GGCAGAGACTGAGCCCCAGCATGAGATGGGATTATATGTGTGTGTGTGTGTGTGTGTGTGAGAGGGAGGGAGGGAGGGAGGGAAGGGAGCTTGCACACAAAGTGAGAGAGGTAGGGGGCAGGGAGAGGGGGAGGTGCTAGGACAGCAGAGCAAGAGTGCAGGAGAGGAAGGGGCTATGCAGTGGGCAAAGAGAGGAAAGTTTGACTAGAGGAGAAGGAGTGCAGGAGGAGGAGCAGTAAGAGTGTGTGTGTGTGTGTGTGTGTCTGTGTGAGAGAGAGAGAGAGAGAGAGTATGTGAGCGAGCGGGAGCATGTGAGTGTGCAAGACGAGGAGAAAGAGAGGGAGTGAAGCTGAAGAGCAGAATGAGCAGGCTAGGTTTGTGTTCTTAGTTTGGCTTCAGGACAGAAAGCAGACACAGGAGGAAGTTACCATGAAGAACACTATGGGTATGTACGAGATTACAACTCTCACACATACAAACACAGACACTCACACAAATCACTCACACTCTCTCTCTGTCTTTTGCAGAGTTCAGATTACCGGTGGGTTTTTTTTAGACACAAAGCTCTGAGTGCTTTGAAGTGATCCAGATGAATGATTAACTTTCTGAACACAGAGAGGTGGGGCATCTACAAGACAATGAAGAAAAGCAGAGTGTTAGCAGCACTGTGTTCTCTGTTGATGAGAGGCATGTATTTGTTGGCTGGTGTGTATTACACTAAAAACAAAGGCACATTAAAGTTACAGAAAGTGGTGTGCTAGCTATGCTGTCTGTGTATTGGCATTGTAGCTTGCTTGTGTGTGTTTGCTGTCTGCGACTGTCGTGTGTTTCTGTGAGAGTGAGTTCGATGTTAGAGGTCTGCTGTTATGAGCCGATCCTCTAAGTGGAGCAATCGCCAGTAATGGTCATACTCATGCTGGATTTGCTTGTGGAAGTGTACAGAGCTGAACTGAATAATCTCAGCAAGAGCCGAGGTTCGAGATGTTATTTTACTGTGCTGTATACGTTACTCAGTGTAAAGTACTAGGACAACACAATCCTCTGGACAGCTGGCGTAAATAGGGCAATTTGACACTATACACACACGCACACACAATTTAAGTCTATAAATTGTTTTTGACAGGAGTACCAAAAAAGCACAGTGTCAACAATCTATTGCCAGGTATTTATTCTGGTGATAGTAGCAGTCTACTCTGACGTCCTACTATGAAGTTTCCCCGTTGGGGGCCTCCTGATTTTATTGATATTGAAGAGCTGGATTTTGTGGTCTGACTCAGCTTAGTGGTAGACCTGTGTACAGATTGAGCCGAAAATAGCACAGCCTGTGACAAGTCAGAAGTCTACAAACATTGCTTTAAGCAGATGAGATCACCAGGCGAAGGTGCTTGCGTCACTCTGCTGGAAAATAATAGATGTGTTAAATCACTCGCGTATGTAAGAGGGCTTAGAATTGGACCCTTATATGCTCACTTTGCCATTGTCTTTTTAAGGAAATTTGATGGTCAACAGAACATGGCCATGGTTTTAAGTAGTCAAACGGAGTTCAAAATGGCCCCTGAAAGTTTCATAATCGATTGGGGTGGCACTGTTTGTAGGATGGTGGAAGCTTTGGCTCTTCTCTTCTCTTCTCCTCTCCTCTCTTTTCTGTAACCTCTCCTCTCCTGTTGAGGAGATGCCAGGTATTTATATAGATGTGTGTGAGGAAGGAGAGCTCATTAGCCCTGTCTTGGACTCAGCTGTCTGCGCTGAATCAGAACTTTCCATGCCATACTTTTCCTCTCTGTCTGAGCTCGCCTGGAATCTGAAGTGACACAGTCCACAGTCCCATTTGGCTGTTTGCTCTGTGGCTTATTTGCATATTTTCAAAGGCCAAACCTGTGTTTTTTTCCCCCTGTTGTTTGTGTCTTCCGCATTCTTCACCTTGTATGCACTTTTAAAATTGTATATTCATGCTAACATATTTTTGATTCAGGTCACACTGGAATTTATTTGCCGCAGGGTCCTCTCCTCTGTGCTACTGTTGTATGACTTATATTTAGGCACAGCACACCAATCTGGTTTAGTAAGCTACTTGAAATTGCATTGTCTGTAACCTTTGTTGATGTCTTGTGGCTTGATGAAGATCATGGGTCATCATAAGCACAAGTTTAGGACCTGGAAAAGCTAAATAATGTGCAATAGATATTAATCCCCCTCACATATTAACCATGCTCTTGCTCAGCTTTGCCCATACCTGTTTTAGAGACAAAATGGATGAACAGCACCATTATGCCTCTCTGGTAGTAATAATGGTCAGATTTGGGTCTGCTTGTTGCTTTCACTCTTGCTGATTGCCGCTGATATCTAATACGGTAATAAATGCTGCTCACTGACCCATCCAGACTATTTTGAATGCCCTGTGTTGAACGAGAGCATTCCTTTGCCTCATTACCCTCCCATCACTGGCATCTTAGCAGAATGACCACTCAGCAGCGAGCAAGGAAAGGGGCATTAGTGTGGCGTGACCACAGCTCCTCTCCTAGCTGTTCTTCTTCCTAGTGTCTGCCTGTCTGACCGCTGGCCTGGGATAAATAATCATTAGCGGTTGGAAATTCATGCTGCGGTATTCAGGAATAGCTGAGGCCAGTGCTTCCAGTGGCTCTAACAGAGCATCTGAGGACTTTTCACTAGCATAAGTTTGCTTTCACGCTGTTCACACTCAGTATGTTTACACTGACAGCAGTAATCTATTTATTGACCTTATTCTGAATAAGACAATATTGTGATTAAGGTTTTTACATGAGTCGCTTTTAGAATATTCCTTTCATGTTCCTGTTTTACATGTTATAGAACATAGATCGATTAACGGCACACGTCATTACGTCCCCACACCACGCCGTCTGACGTTCCCTCCAGAATTTCACGCATCAACATACAGTTAGTCTTCGTTACGGTACCGTATACAGTTTTGGGTGTTTCGTTTTTAATTTTACGGAAGCTTCAAGTGCGGTTAATTATTTGTCATGCTGTACGTGCAAATAGACGACTGCTTGAAGCCGTGGGCTGTGTCCGAAACGTACGTACCTACTATATAGTACATGTATTTTGCCTGCTACTGCCTATATAGTAGGTATGTACGCGGTTTCTGACGCAGCCATGCTCTCTTGTTTGCCGTCAAACAGTTGAGCACTACTGTGTGTGTATGTGTCCTGTCGCAAAATGTGTTGAAAACTCCCACACAACGTTATTAGTGTGATTAAAGTGTGTACATGTCTGTAATGCACTTCGATAATGCGACTAAAATAGGAGTACTCCACATGTCTTAATTCGATTTGTGTTTACTTCGAGTATGACTTTAGCCGGGTTAAGGTAATCAATAATCACTGTTTACATGATTGTTTCTTAATCAGAGTATCGTCTTAATCGGGGTAATATCAGATTATTGTTGTCCGTGTAAACATACTGACTATAACCTTTCTGGATCCTGAACATACTGCCAGAAATGCACATTGAGTAATAATAAAAGGTATACAAAAACATGCTTTTTATTATAATCAAAATTCTGAAACTTTTAGCTAATTTATTTTTGACTATGTCAAACACACAGAATTCTCTAATGTTGAATAGTGTTTGGTTTTGTAAGGTTTTATGATGTATTTAAAAACACACTGGCGCACACCTCTAGTCACAGTTTCTTTAACCCTTGTTTAAAAAAAAAAACCTCATAATAAGACCTTTATAATCACACCTCGTTGACAACAGATCCTCTGGGTGCATTCAGAGTGATCAGTTTTAAGCACACCCTGGACATCTCCCTGCCTCAAGTCTGGACACGGACAGCCGGCTGGGGCCAAGTACAACCCCAATTGTGAAAAAGTTAGGTCAGTATGGGAAATGCTAATAAAAACAAAGAGGAGTGATTTGTAAATGTACTTTGACTTGTATTTAAACAAAAAATGTATAAAGACAAGGTATTTGATGTTTTACCTAATCAACTGCATAGTTTTTTGAAGGTAAACGTTTATTTTGAAATTGATGCATGCAACACATTCCAAAAAAGTTGGGACAGGGGCAATTTAGGACTAATAGCGATGTGACAAGTTGAAATAAGAAGGTGATGTGAAACAGGTGAGGCAATTGTCTAATCATAGTATATAAGGAGCCTCCAAGAAAGGCCTAGTCCTTCAAGCGCAAGGATGGGTCGAGGCTCGCCAATCTGCCAACAGATAATCCAACACTTTGAGAACGACATTCCCCAAAGAAAAATGGGTAGGATTTTGGGCATTTCACCTTCTACAGTGCATAATATAATTAAAAGACTCAAGGAATCCGGTCAAATCTCGGTGCGTAAAGGGCAAGGCCAAAAACCACTTCTGGCTGCACGTGATCTCTCTTAGTAAAAGTTAAGGCTTTATATGCAAAACAGAAGCCATACATCATCACTGTCCAGAAGCGCTGCTGACTTCTCTGGGCTCGGTCTCATCTGAGATGGACATCTGAGATCGTGTTTTGTGGTCCAACGAGTCAACATTTCAAAGCGCATGGTTGCATAAGCAGAGTGCAGGTGCTAGCATGGCCTGCCTGCAGTCCTAACCTGTCTCCGATTGAGAATGTGTGGCGCACATTGAAGCACAAAATACGGCGACGAAGGCCCTGTACAGTTGTGCAGCTGAAGAAATGCGTAATGGATGAATGGGGGAAAATTCCGCTTGCTAAACTTAACCAACTGGTGTCTTCAATGTCTTCAGTGCCCAAATGCTTATTAAGTGTTATTAAACTAAAAGGTGATGTTTCACATTGGTAAACAGTTGACTGTCCCAACTTTTTTGGAGTGTGTTGCAGTCATCATATTTGAAATGAGTATATATTTTCAAAAATAAATTAAATTCACAAAGTAAAACATCAAGTAATGCGTTAATAATGTGTTTTCAATACAGTACAGGGTGAATTTCATTTTCACATGACTCTTTTTGCTTGTTTTTTGGCATTTCCCATACTGTCCCAACTTTTCTGGAAGTGGGGTTGTAATACTTTACACACAGCAGAAAAAGCTCCATCCATGATGTTGACTAACGGGTAGTGTCTTCGTGGCATTGTGTAGAGAATGTCACCGGCTGCATTGGATAGGAGAAGGTGGCAGGGTGGCTCTGTTTTGGGAGGCCCAGGGAGGGCAGAATACGACATGGAGTGGAGAAACCGTGTCTGTGAGAAAATTGTGTGGCATCTCCAGAGTACTCGTATGCTTTGAGATGCTAAAAAGCCTTCTCACCCTCTATCACTTCCCTTCTTCGTGTTGCATTCGCACACACTTTTGTTCATCCCACCCACCACGAGACGCTGTCTCGCATGTTATCCTCCCTACCCCTCACCCCGCCTCTAAAAACACCACAATAGAGGAATGAGAAATGAGAAAGACAGTAGAAGGACATGGCTAGCAGGAAATAGGCAGCCAGGTGTGAAAGAAGATTTAAGTAGGGGCTTCAGGACATAGCAAACAGAAGAAAAGAGAAGGGAATGAGTCTTTTAAAAATTGTAAGAAGAGAGAAAAGTTGATTATAAACAGATTATAGGGAGTTTGATTAGTGAATTAGTAAATGAGTGAGGAAATGGTAGGATGGAATGAGGTCAAAGGGTCACAGTATTCTCTCTCTCTCTCTCTCTCTCTCTCTTCCTCTCTCTCTCTTCCTTCTGTGTTTATCTCTTGAATGCTCTCACTGACTCAGATTTTGTTACTCCCACTGTTTTTATTACTGAACCCCACCTTTTTCTTCTGGTGTAGTATTCATCCCCAGGTTATACACATGTAGGCCTCAAATGCCATGGCAACATCCCCAAACAGCCACAAGCCAAAAGCTTGCAAAAGCAACAGGGTGGCAATGATAAAACACAGTCAACCAATTACTCTTGTTCTACAGGCAAGGTTTTTAATTTAATCCAGTGCTTCTTCACTGAGATACAGGAATATCACTGAGAGGAGTAGAAACTGTTCAGGGTTAAGTCTCATAGTAGAGAGATGTATAAAAGGTAGGAGCTTTTATAGTGTTCAGCTTGAAATGTTCTCCTTGTTTTTTTGGTTTCGGGGCTGCATTTTAGAAGCAATGGACTTCTGTGGAGTTTGAGAAGTTTGAATGTGTTTTTTCAGCTTTGTAACAGAACAGACACTGAAAGAATTTGTGACTCATAAGCTTGCCCTTTAGCTTGGATTTATAATAAAAATCAAGGATGTGACCTCTATTTCAACATTTTTTTTTCTTTTTTCTTTTTGTTTTGTTTACAATAGAAACATCCAATAATATCGTCACTCATATACATGGTAGGTTATTTGTGTTCAATCTTTAAGGTCGATTTGGAACAGGCAAATGTAATGTTATTGTGCTGAACATTTGATTCTGCTCCTTGAGTTTTGTGATCCAAGTTCCAGCTGCTCAATGAAGCTCATTTATCCTAAATGGAGATCATTTTTGTGTCTCTCTGTTTAGTTCGGCTAGCTGCAGATGTCTCATCTCTGCTAAAGTCAGTAGTGCATTTTTGGATATTGCTATGCTTTTTATGTTGTTATTCACTTAATCTCAAGTAAAGTTACATTCACTACACATCTGCCACTAAATTAATATTTACTGTCAGTGAGTTTTGATATGCATGCAATGAATTACTGACTTTTTCATTCATGAAATGAAAGTTGTATAATTCATCTTAGGCCACCCAGAACCCATAAATTGTGTGATGTTTGGTGTTAGGCTGTCAGTGTCATGTCACAGCAAACCAGTCCTTTCCCATCCTGCACTGCGGTCTACAAACATGGCCATCATGGACTGCAATTCCCAGGACACTCATTCATTCTAATCACGCACACCTGCATCCAATCTCACACACAATCTTTCACTCTAGGCGAAGTACTGAGTGTTATCACCATACCAAGCATTTGTACCTTGTTCCTCGTTTTGATTCATGTACATTGATCTAGTTTCTTATTACTCCTTCTCGTTTCTTGCCTTGCATAGTTTGACTGTTTGTAGATCACCTGACTCATTGCCTGTTTTTTCGACCACACTATTGTCTCATGATTTGGATTTGTCTGCCTGCCTCTCTTTATTAAAAGCTCTTTTCTGCACTTGCATCCATCCTAACCTTCATTACATGGGATACGTGATGGTCAGAGTTCTCTACTGAGAGTTTGTTCTACAAGGAGATTTCATCTGTTAAGAAAACTGACATTCAATTCCTGTATTAGTGTGTATAAAGCATGCAAACCATAGTTGTGGTCTGTAGAGCACTGGGACTGGGTGAAACTGATTAATAATTGAGTATCTGGGTCTATGAATTCTACCCGAAACTAAACAGCTTAAGTCAATCCAAAGCTCTCTGGCAGTCCAAAAGCTTCGTTCTACATTTTGTGTGCAGCTTATTCTCCACGATGTTGTGTGTCATGGAAACAGCAGCAGTGTGTGCTCCGAGCACAGTATGACTCCTGACCTCTCTCAGATTAGGACGCACTGTGCTGTCTTAATGAATTCATTGGCCCACAGTGCAGAAATGGTGAGATTTTAATGCTGTCAGAGAGGCATCTAAAAGTTATTGTATGGCACCATGAGTAGAAAGATTGTTTCAATACTGCTCCAGGTTATCTGCTGTAGAAGAATGAGAAGGCATGCAGTCATGTAGATGTTGTCTACTCTTAGTAGATGTACATTTCTTTTAGAATGTGCAAAGATCAGTATTATAGCTGTATATTTCATGCAGTTGAGCTACTAAAGGCCTAATTTCTGAACACCTTTGTGATAAACTAGAATGCAGATTGTGCCCCAGGCTTCCTCGACCCGAAATCAGAGCCTGACCTCACTAATGCTCTTGTGACTGTATGGGCAAATCCCCCCCATCCATGCTTCAGAATCTAGTGGAAAGCTTTCTCAGATAAGTGGAGGTTATTATAACAGCAAAGGGGGACTAAATCTGTAATGGGATGTTCAAGGAACACATATGGGTGTGATGATGAGGTGTCCACATACCTTTAGCCATATAGTGTATATGAGCAAACATAGTAACTCTCAGTAGTGCTCTGTGCACACATTTCCTTCTGCATACCAAGCAGCATTGTTCTGTGTTTTATGTAACCTTTTGTTGAGATCACTAGCAATGTTTAATCTTACAGACATGAGACAGCATGTTTAGAGCCATGCGAAGAAATCTGGTGCAGTGTTGTTTGTCTGTGTGTGGATCTTTGTGTGTATAAACCAAAGATTGTTGATGTATCATAACAAGACTCTCCCTAGATAGAGCTGCTATCCATTGGAGGGAGACAATAGGGGAGCAGCTGGCAGGAAGTCGCAGCAAAGAGGCACAGTGCTGGATGTCCAGTTAAGAGTTCTCTGGAGGAGTTGATGTAATGTAGAGGTGTGCATGGGACTGTAACAACAGATTCATACCCCTTCCTTTCACTGATTTACACCAAGCACCTGCTAGTTACAGCAGTGGGGACTTAAAGGGGCAGAAATTCAGAGAATAGATTAAGATGATAAAGCGAGCAAGAGGATGCTGTAGAAAGCAGGATGGAGTGTGTATGTTTGTGGTGAAGAATCAATTGGTCTAAAAACAGCATGCTACAGGAATAGGAAGTGGAAAAGTCAGAAGAAGGACATGGCTAGAAGGAAATAGGCAGCCAGGTGTGAAAGAAGATTTCCAAGTAACGGAAATAGGGAACAAATGAATTATTAAAGAAAGTGAGGTAAGAATGGGAAAACATCATCTATAGTCAGGCAGTGTGATAAACAAAAGGACTCAGAGTTGGACTTTGAGGAACAGTAAATTAATAAAAGAGTGACAAACTGGTATGCTAGAAGAGGTTGAAGTGTCAAAGTATTCTCACAGTGCTGTAAAACACACAGATGCAGATGACCAGTTTAGTTATTGATCCTAATTATATGAATAATTAAGAGTAACTCTCTGTTTATGGTATATAAGAAGCACACATAGTGTTTATAGCATTTCCACACCTGTATTTTTTGTGATGTTAACACTGAAAATCTGATTAATTAATACACTGAAAATCAAATTAAGCATCATTTATTTGTGATGGTATGCCTGAGTTACTTACATAACAATACTCAGTGTTATAGTTTCTGGGATGTGCTCTCATTAATGTTATCTAGGAGAAATCAAATGTTAGATGTAGATGAGTCACCATGCACCACTCTGAAGAAACAAGATCCCAAGAATCCTGTTTAATGAGCAAACAGTGGTATGGGACAGTACACTGTCATGACCAATGTTTCCATGGGAAGAAACTTTGATCAGGATCTGAATACACATCAAACAACCTGGCTCAGCAGAAGTGTCTGTGTCCAAATGGGATTAAAGCTGTGGGGATTTTAACACCAAGATCAAGACTTCTGCTGTGTTTCATGCTCAGCCTCGGCATTTCCACACATTCTTCCCCAACTTCCACTGCGAAGCTGAATGGTTCCTGGGAGATTCACGCCTCGCAGCTAATCCTTTCCGGCAGCGCTGCAGCTATTAAGACTTATAATAACAAGATTTCTGTGGACAGCTCTGGCTGGCACTGTGGATTTGATTAGAAACACCTGCAATGGTTCCCCTAGCAAACTCACTGTTGTAACGCCAGAGATAAAAAATGCACACTGGATGACTTTAATTGACCTGTTTTGTTTGGCTAACGAGAGTCCATTGGGTGCAATAATACTGCAGTGCCTATCTAATAGCACCTTTCGACAGTATGGTACAGTACGGACGATATGATAACATACAGTATAGGATGGTAATGTGATTCCACACTTTATCATAACCTTCCTCATTTTATCATAACCAACTTGGGTCATTTTATCATGACCCATACCATCGCTAAGTACCCATGTGGACCTTGGTCACCCTTTTTGCCATGGTACCTGAGTACTGAACAGGGACATAATGTAGAATCATGATTTAAAGCCACTTACTGTTATTACTAGTGTAATTTGGAAAATGATGTCACTATCCCACAACCTCCAGAGAATTCTTCCTACCTTCATGGATGCTGTTATATGATAGGAGACACAGGTATTCAGCCAGGTAATGGATGGCTCTGGTTTTCGGTTTCCAATCATACTGCCAATTTGCTCTGTCCTATTGAAAAGTTTGTGTATAAAATGTGCTGTTTCATGAATAGCAGAGCCCTTGGTTTACGTTGATGCTTTCACTGTTGGAAATGGGTCTCTTTAATTTGATTGGGGTGGTTTCATGTTAAGGAGGATCAAATAGAGTGATGGAGCAGAGTGTTTTCATGAGAGTATCAGTAACAGAAGCAGGAGCCTGAGGTCAAATCAGGAAAAAGCAGTGAGAGGAGCCAGTCCTTGTGGATCCACTAATCTTATTATTCTATACTCAGTGAGACTGCTTGGGTAGGGGGTGGTGAGAATGGATAAGGGGGCGCGAATGCTAAGGTGGAGATTGCAATTAGAACCTGCTCAGGGAGTTGCAGGTGGAACCTGTCTTATTTAAACTGTTCACATCTAGAGTTTGGTGTTCTCTTTGCTATTGAGGTGTGTGATGTCATCATGCCAAGATCTAAAGAGTTCTGTAAGGCCTTCAGAAAAAAGGTTGTGGATGCCTGTGAGTCTCACAAGGTATTTAAAAAGATCTCCAAATTATTTGAAACACATCATTCAAGTGTAAGGAACATCATCTACAAGTGGTGCAGATTTCAAACGACTGCCAATTTGTCCAAGACTGGCCGTTCCAGCGAATTCAGCCCAAGAGCAGACCATCTGATGCAAAAAGGGGTCTCCAAGAGCCCCAAAATTTCATTGCAGGATATGCTAGTAAGTCTTGCAAAGAGATTGCACAAATTTGACCTTCATGGGAGACATGCCAGGAAAAAGCCTTTACTGTTTAAAAAAAAAAAACATTAGAGCAAGACTGCAGTTTGCCAATGAGCATATAGGCAAAGACCAGGCCTTTTGGAATAATGTGCTCTGGACAGATGAATCAAAGATAGAGTTGTTTGGTCACTGTAACAGCAGACATGTTTGACGCAGACCAAAGACAGCTTTTCAGGAGAAGCACCTCACACCAACTGTGAAGCACGGTGGTGGAAATGTTATGGTTTGGGGTTGCTTCCTCCCTTAGGGACTGGACAGCTTGCATTCAGCAAGGGTTCAAACCCCCAACCCTGGAGGTGCGAGGCACCTGGTACATGCACACTGCATGTAGTGTGAATATATCCCTATGCTTCCTGCACCTTTTGTTGTACACAGTTTTTATCTTCAATGTCTATAATGGGACAGTTTTTGGCCAAAAACTATGGGATTATAACTACTATAACTGTGCTTGTTTTTGGGATAACTTGGACTTGCACCCTGGGACCCAATTGGTAAGGACTATGCAGCTCTGACATGTGATTTCAGAACATATTAAGTGAAATTACATGTTAATTATTAAATTACTTTGAAAATGAGCACGTTTCTTAGTGTTTAATTAAAAAAAATTAAGATGTGTTATTCAAAAACTTTTGACTGGCAATGCATAAAGACATTTAGAATTTGTGCATTTTTGTAAAACTTCAAAAAAAAAAATTTTGCATGACATATTCATACTCATATAAGATGGATGAAAACATATACAGGACAGAAACTTAACATTGTGTAATAGTCAGAGAGCAAGAAGGAGATGCGGCTTGTGAGGAACGTCATGTGTGGGGTCAGGGACCATAGGCCTGGAGATGCATGGATGCTTGTGGGTGAACTGAAACACTGAGGGTATGTTTGGTGTGAGGTTTTAGAAGGTTGAAGGGCAGTTGGATGTAAGAAGAGTGTAGTGATCCATGATAATGCAGCCTGGGAAGTTCGAGCACTGGGTCAAGAGGGTGATGGACATGATTTAAGGTTGTGACCTTTCAGACTTTTTCACTAACCACTTTCAACTGCAATCAATCTACAAGGCTATACAGGTGCATCTCAAAAAATTTGAATATCGTGGAAAAGTTAAAAAAAAAAAAAAAAAAAAAAATTCCGTAATTTAACTCAAAAAGTGGAACTTTCATATACTCTAGATTCATTACACAAAGTGAAATACCTCAAGCCTTTTTTTGTTTTAATTTTGATGATTAGGGCTTACAGCTCATGGAACTCAAAAATCCAGTATCTCAAAATATTCGAATAAAGAATTTATAATACAGAAATGTCGACCTGAGAAGAGCTCTAATC
>JANDJT010000169.1:20839435-20870354 GCA_024331685.1 Stegophilus panzeri | reverse complement strand
ATACTTTTCAGAAGGTCGACATTTCTGTATTATAAATTCTTTATTCTAATATTTTGAGATACAGGATTTTTGATTTCTGTAAGCCATGATCAAGATTAAAACAAAAAAGGCTTGAAATATTTCACTTTATGTGTAATGAATATAGAATATATGAAAGTTCCACTTTTTGAATTAAATTACAGGAAAAAATCAACTTTTCCACGATATTCAAATTTTTTTTTTAGATGTACTAGTATATTCCATTTACCTTCAATCTTTTACATGTCTTTATGTGTTTATAATTGCAAAGAATTTTTCCTGCATGGGCAGAAGCAGGGATGTGGGTGCCAGAAGGAATCAAGCTTTAGAAAAGAGTGAATTAGTGGAGCCATGTGCATGTAAACACAGGCATGGAACTTTATTCTCCATAGGCGACAATATCCTTTTCACCTCTCTCTGCCTCTTTTATTGTTTCTTAAAGAAGAAACATACCACAGTCCCTCACTCCTATTGGTAATTGCCAAATTGCTTTGCTTCTCATATGCATAAATGAAGGGGGGTGGTGTCTTAGAGTGAGGGGGAACAGCAAGGAGCTAGAATGTTTAGCCTATTACCGATTTTGTTTTGTGACTGATCTCTTAGTATGCTATTATTTGGAACTAAAGTCAAAGAGACACATGGTTCTCCAGGATTGTTTCAGCTGTTTGTGTAAAGTTCTTCTCCTGTCATTACATTTGCTGTAGAACATATAAAACAGATGACTGCATATCACAGTACAGGAAAAGCAGATCTGTTAGGCTGATGTAGAATAATTTGATTTGTTCCAGATCAGACTGCCTGTTCACCACAAAAAACCCTTTTTGGGGGAGCATGTTATAAAATATTTCATGGGTTGCACATGACAACACAGCTTAGTGCATACACCTGCATGGTAAATATAATAGATTCCCACATAACCAATGCTACTAAATACTGTTTACAGGCAAACATCTGACCCAGTTTACAGCCAGTGTCGTAGAGTTTAGTTCATTCTGCTTTTCCATCATTTTATTTCAATTATATTCCAACTTAAAGAATGCTTAAGGCTCATATATTACTTTGAAAGCCTTCAGATCAGTGGTGCACAGGTCTATATGTTTTAACTTCCTAAAAATAATTCTTGATAGGTTTCTGCACTGTTTTTTATTTTTATTTTGTAATTTCTCTCTTTCTATCTCTGCAGAGTGTGTGTACTGGGCGCACAGTCGCCATGGCTTTGGTTCAGGGACTGCCCGTGCCCTCTGATCACCCACAGTCCAGTGTTGATATTCAGCAGTGCCACCCTGTATCGCACTCCCCAACCACAGGCACCATGGGCTCTGTCAGCAGCCTTATCTCTGGGCGCACTTACCAGGAACGCCACTGCCGCGCTGTCAGTGACTTCAGCGCCAGACTCCGCAAGCCCCTGCCTGCCACGAGCTGTTTCCGGCAGCAGGAGGGAACACTGCGCAGGGCCAGCTCTCAGGAGGAGCTCCTCGACAATCAGCCTCCTCTACCTATCAAGAACAAACCCACTACCCTCTTGACTGCCGGCAATGGCAACTATGGTTACATGAGTGATGAGGGGGTGGGTGACTGGAATGATAACCATGTCAAAGTGGGCAGCCCATGCAGTGACACGGAAGAAACACAGGACAGCCGAGGAACTGTGAACAGTACCAACATCGGAGGCCCTCCACCCAAACTCATCCCTGTCTCAGGCAAGCTGGAGAAAGTGAGTTACAGCCTTTTTTCTTTAGAATTATTACACTGTAAAAGACTGTTGGTCTGTCCTTCTGAAAAGGACATCCATATCATCCCTAAAATTTGAATTTTATTTAATTATGCTTTTGCAGGCATTATTGATCTGTGTGGAATTGGCAACTAATTTATGACTGACAAGTACCTGCTGTGAGAAAAATGCCAATACATTATTAGACTTTTGTTCATTTGTTCATTTGATCAGTAGCCCATCCAAATAATACTCACTGGCACTCAATAATGGTTGAGAAAAATCTTTAGGTGTCCAGGCAGTGTGAATGACCTTAAAATCCATCTACATGTAATTCATAATCTGAAATCTGTGGGTGTATTCAGACAGTTTTCGGTCATAAAGTTCGTTGATATGGCCAGAAATGATATCATGTTCTCATACAGTATTGTTACATTTTTCATAAAACTGTCACAGAAAGAATCTAATTCTATACAGCAAAGAATGAGTAAACTACATGTTCATTACTGTTTCAAATATTGAAAAAAATTTAGTACATATCATCATCATCATCATCATCAATCATAATAATAATAATAATAAAAATCAGTACATCCTATACATGCACACAGTATTCAAAATCATATTCAACTACATTTACTACAACAATTGATTGCAGTTTAACACTTTCTGCAGATATGGTGGCTAAAGAAGAATCATAAAACCTCCAGAGTATTCATGATTTTGTGGACGTGTATACTCATTCTAGGTGACTAAATATGTCTCTCCAGACAGGACTAAAATGATCAGAGTTGGTTAAAAAAAAAACAGTAGGTAATTTATTTCAGGGGAAGAGGGAAAAACACCAATGTTACTGATCCAGACAGAAATAAAGTCACAGAGGAACACCTGCAAATGTTGGAATTACTCCAGGTCCACATGGAAATTGAACTGTGTCAGAATAGGGCTTTAGTTTTTATCCTTGTGATTTAAAAAAGGATAGCATGGACAGCCTGTGATAAGCAGATTATGTGTCCAGGCTAGTTTTTTCTTACTGTAAATATACTATATACAGTATATTGTATAGTGATTTTATTCATGCCTTTTCTGTGTATTCACCTAGGAGGTATTTTTTTTAAACAGTTTAAGCATGATAACTCCATGTGGGCATGCAGTTCAGCAATGTGCAGCTTGATTTGATGTTATATGCTGGCTTTACACAAAGATGGTTTGAGCAGAGACAGCTAACTGCTTAAAATATGAATAGAGGAGTGTGTAAGTTTCAACATGGCAGCTGTACATCTGTATGATATAACTCCCCTGCCTCCTGTAAAAAAATATATATATATAAATAAATAAATAAATAATAAATAAATAAAAAAATCAGTCTTTTCGGATGCATGTGCAGATACAGATCACTTTTTCTCTGTTTATTATGAAGAAACAGTAAATGGAGCAAACTGGTTTTTTTTTCCCCGTGTTAAGATCACACATTATTAACATTTTTGTCAGATTTTAACAGCCACTTCAAATCTGCATTTAAAACCTTGGATCACCTTGTTGATCCATTTCTGGTATATGGGTCTCTACCCACTCAAGTACATAGGAGCCAGGTTTTGTATGACTGAAAATAACTGCCAGAAAGTAGTGCCATGGTGGCCTTCAAGTGGGCCATGTCAAGAATGACATTGCTTTATGCTAGCTATGCTATGTACTTCATCAAAAGGGCTCCAGCACTATTTGGTCATGCACTCATAC
Source organism: Stegophilus panzeri (assembly GCA_024331685.1). NCBI lineage: Eukaryota > Metazoa > Chordata > Actinopteri > Siluriformes > Trichomycteridae > Stegophilus > Stegophilus panzeri. The sequence goes on along the minus strand of JANDJT010000169.1, from coordinate 20,866,888 downwards.
TAACCTGACATTTTTGATTACAGAATATGGAGAAAGTCGTAATCCGACCAACCGCCTTCAAGCCTGTAGTACCCAAGAACCGCAACTCTGTGCAGTACCTTTCCCCACGGCCAGGGGGCAGTCTGTCTGAGAGCCACGGAAGCCTCAACCTTTTACTTCCAGGAGGAGCAGGGATGCTGTGCACAGAGAAACACAATTCGTACAATGGGGGTCGCAACGCTCGCAACAGTCAGACTTGCAGCATGTCAGACTCTGGCCGCAATTCACTCTCCAGCTTGCCCACATACAGCAGCACTGCCTGCAGCCTGGTGCAGAGCGAGGGACTGTCCACAAGCACAGAGTCCACACGGCCCACAGGAGGACACGGCCACACTAACTCAGACAGCGGCCGGTCTTCATCCAGCAAGAGCACAGGCCAGCCACTCTCAGACAGTGGCTCGTGTGGGCGTTCTCCTGCTCCCCCAGAGGGGTATGAGAGCATTATTCGTGAGCTAGAGGAAAAGCTGAGAGAGCGAGACTTGGAGCTGCAGCAGCTTCGAGACAACCTGGATGAGAACGAAGCAGCCATCTGCCAGGTATGTGATCTACATATCAAAACCACAAACGGACAAATAGAGAAAACATAAAAACACACAGTCATACAACCTATAGAGAACAAGTTAATAGCTTGTTTACAGTAATAAACGATTATGCTACAATCTCTTCATTTATGTTACGAATACATCATTAAACAGTTGACAGAGAAATATCTCAGATTCTGGAGTATAATTGAAATGTCTGAATTTCTGGTTTCTGGGTGTTGAGGTGTACGAGGAGAAGCAAAAACGCTGTGAGCAGGAGATGGAGGAGCTCAGGCAGAGCTGTGCAACCAAGATGAAGCAGGTGCAGCAGAAAGCACAAAGGGCCCAACAGGTCCTGCAGCTGCAAGTCTTCCAGCTCCAACAGGAGAAGAAGAAGCTGCATGAGGATTTCTCACAGCTGCTGCAGGAGCGAGAGACACTGGAGAAGAGATGTGCCTCCATTGAAAGGGAGCAGAACCAACTAGGCCCCCGTCTGGAGGAGACCAAGTGGGAGGTAAGAATAGACACTGCTTACAAATTCTTTTCTCACCCATGAACTCTCACATAGTGTTTAATGTAAATATGCTATGTTTAATCTGCACCCTTCAAATATGGTGCCACATTAAAACAGGATAAACCATACCAGGCAAAAAGCTGGGAAAAAAAGCAGTGTAAAAGATATCGTTCATATGTGTTTTGTGTGTAATGTAAGGGATAAAATATAATAGGCGTGAATCAGAGTGCTGTTAGTTGTGTATTTTCAGCAACATCATGCCCAGAATTGTTTTGTTCCTCCTATACAACAGCTGTTTCCCAACAATTACAATAACATTACAACACGGCATCCATCCTTTTTTTATCCAATCATAGTTATATTATATGTGGTGGAACATCTGCAGAACAAGTGTTATTATTTATAATAATATTACAGCTATAAACAGTCATCCAGCTTATCAGGAGCCTATTCAAGTACATATTTAATGCTCTCTATTTCTGCCCGTTCAGTTTCACTCAAGAATCGAAAATGAAACATTTTGAACAATGTTTCTGTACTGCAGGTGTGTCAAAAGTCTGGCGAGATCTCCCTTCTGAAGCAGCAGCTGAAGGATGTGCAGGCTGACCTTGGCCAGAAGGCAGCTGAGATTGTGGCCCTGAAGGCCCAGCTGCGAGAGGCTCGCTCTGAGCTGCAGGCCAGCCAGGTGCGATCACACGAGGCCCAGGCCGCAGCACGAACTCGCACGCTCGAACTGGAAGTATGTGAGAACGAGCTGCAGCGCCGCAAAAGCGAGTCTGAGCTACTACGTGAGAAACTGGGCCGACTTGAAATGGAGTCAGACCGACTCCGAGACATGTTTGCATTACCCAGCAGCAAGGGTCAGTGCATGAGCCTGCCTCTGCCTCAGAGCCGTGTCGGAGGTGGCCTGAATCAAGTCCACAGCCCTGCTTTCCGGGAGGTACTGGAGCCGCTGCCATCGTACGAAAGTGATGTGACCAGGGTGCAGCAGCAGAGTACAGATGCTCTGCATGGTCTGCACTTGCAAGTAGAGCAGCTACGCACTGAGCTGGTGTTGGAGAGGAGGCATGGACAGGAGCAGCAGGAAGCCTTCGATGAGGAGCGCCGTGTCTGGCAGGAGGAGAAAGACAAGGTGATCCGCTACCAGAAGCAGCTACAGCAGAACTACATCCAGATGTACCGCCGCAACCGGGAGCTGGAGCGTGTAATGAGGGAGCTGAGCCTAGAGCTAGAGAACAGGGACATGGAGGAGTTTGACATGCGCCATGACATCCGATTTGAGGAAATCACCGCCACCGAAATCTAATGTACATTCAAATTGTTCTCAGTTGCTCAGTTTCTCCACTGTGCCCTCAAATCTGTTTTGAGGAAATGATCTAGTCACCATCTCCACCCCTCCCCCACAGACAGAAAATTCAAATTGTTCTCAAACACTGCCTGACTTCCACTGTGTCCTTTATAGTGCACTGCTCACCAGAGCACCTACTCAGAATCTAACCAGGGTGGATATGCAGCCTAGACACTTCCTAAACATCCTGTTGCATGACAATTGCAATTGCCATGTCTTTTCATCACCGATGTGTGAATTTGGGGAACACATTTAAATGGAGGAAAGAAGGTTTTTGTGAAACAGTTCCTGAATAAAATCAATGTCTCTGTTGCTGGATTTCATTCCGAATACGCAGCTCCTGTACCATAATGGACTGATATCATGTACTGTGTTAGACACAGTAAAGGCACTAATGGGAGAGGAGCACCTGCATTAATGGACTCCACTCCACCACTTCTTACTATCAGCATTAATATTAATGTAACTCTAATGCAGCATGGTTAAGTTCTACAGAGTTGAAGTGCATTGTCTTGTCACTCAATCTGCTTTTAGTGTGGAGTCATTCTTACCAGTAAGTAAGACCCAAAAAAACCCATCTTTTGTATAGTGGCTGTTGTCATGCCAGGGTGCAACACAAAGACAGAGAATAACATCTGTCCTGTCTGTCCTCAGAGCTCACTGGGTGCTCAGCACCTCAATACTAATCACTTTAACTAGAAGTGCTATTTTTTTATGATGGTATTTTATATTTTATAGTTTCTTTCATCTTCCTTCATAGATTGCACAATATTGTGATGCATACAACAGAGTGTGAATAGCATGTGTGCATGATACAGTAATGTTCTGTCATCAAGCTGTCTGGAGATCAGATTTTTAGTGATCTCTGTGGAGATCACGCAGGTTACATATGCTCTAGTCAGCAGTGTCTCTACCCACAGTGGGTGGAGCCATTGCTCTCATTAGCAGCATAGACAAGACAGTGTATTCATAGATCTTAGTTTAGGTTTGCCTACAGCTTCTGAAATCCTAATAGTCCTAAAGAAAATAGTCAAATAGGAGGGGATATACAGTATATACACAATATACACTATTTTTTTGTTATTACTGAACAAACTCTTTAAAATATGTAGCAATTAAATATATTTGATATATTTTTATATGCATATCTAGTGACTTAGCCTATTTTGTGGTAACAGTTCAACAGTTTTCTATCTCACACACTTTAAGAAGAAATCCAGTGGAGTCATTTGCCATGAGCATTTTGTAAGGCACTTTAGAGTGACTGCTTATATTTCCGCACTGTTGCTATGTAGATTTCAGTGACTGCTAGGAAACTCCACTCTCTTATGACTTTTGATGTTAGGAAATTTGGAAATGGTTCTTGGTAGATTCATCTACCAAGTGCCAGACACTGCCTGATTCAATCACTACCAATTTAGCATTCTCCAAATTCTTGCAACAATGATTCGTATCAGTTAGCCGCTCCATTTGTATTATTAGGCAAATTATTCTTACTGATTTCCAGCTGATTCTTCCTGCTCACTGTAACTGATTCTCCATCAGTCCACATACATCACAGTTATAACGTTTATATTATGTTTGTTCCCAAACTTTTTGAAGCCAAATAGCAGTATTTATCAAAAGTTCTGGGCATTTTTGCTTCTGGTCAAATCATTTCCATAAAACCTTTCATTTGCTTAATTCATGTGTTAGTCATCTTATAAAATCTAACTCTAACCCGTCCACCCCCACCCCCCCACTCCCTCAGGGATCTGTTATACCAGAGCAGCACAGCGATAACATGAGGAGACATAGCCTTTAATCAATCGCACAGCATACTTTTCTCTCCCTGATCAGACTGTTTGCTTTCTTATATGCCTCTGTTACATGATTTGTGAATACACTCAACGGTCTTTCTTTATTCCCAGTGTTTTTTTTGTTCTTCCACTGAATACCATTTCATACACATGTGTAAATATTCCTAGTATTGTATTCTAATTTTTATGCATAATATCTCTATAAAAGTTGTAACCACTGGGAATATACCAAAGCAAAGTAACATAATGTATTTGTTTCATTCTCTTTTATTCATGTGTGTTTTGTAGTCACTTGTATATTATCATGCTGTACATTTCCTGTAAAAAGCAATACAATGGTTTTGATTAAAAATAAGTCCCTTACAAGTCAGATTGGTTCTTGCTGATATTATTGCTTTAGCTATTACGTTCTATTATGTACATATTTTACTTGTTAGAAAGAGTTATAAACAAACTGAAACATGTAAGATACACTGCTGAACAAACTTTATGATAAGTGAGTTTTATTTTTTAATTATGGTATAGGACTTCTGTAATAAAATCACTTGATAACAAATCTTCCCTCCCTGAAAGACAGTGTGACCTAATCACATTCGGTACCTGTTTTGACCCCCTGAGCATTTCAGATGCTCTAGTGCACTAGTAATGCACACGTGTAAGGAACTCTGCAACGATGTAATGTAATCTCATTCAGAATGGCCTTAGTGTTAACCTTTTATTGCAGGCAAAGTCTTTGCATAAGTGTGTATAACGTCTATTCACAATGTCTTCAAAGCACTGCCTCAAGGGACCAGAAAAGATTAAAAGTGATCGAACTAAATTAAAATAGTGAATTAAACTCAGTATAAATCTCATATTGTCATAACCTTGTGTAATCTTCGCTCCTGAACTTTGTACTCCCTGTTTTCGGAGGATGTGTTGTAGTGTTATAATGTAGATGAACTAGCAGAACTACTTGAACTAGCTTCTTGAACTAGCTTCTTGAACTAGCAGAAGTAATACCTAAATTTACACACAAATTCTTCACTGCTGAGGAATGGAAAAGATATGAAATAGATATGATATTAAATAAACATGTTGAAGCACTGATAATAATGCGATGTCACTGAATCGTCATTGATTCTCCAGATATAAACACTTTGGTCCAAAAGCCCAATTATTATAAATCCATAGTTACTCTTTGAGAAAGCCCTCTTTCAAACATCACGCTTTGGGCGTGTTGCTTCAGCCAACTGATTCACATTACACAGTGGCAGCTTTGCTGTTCCGTGGAGCTTCAATTGTTATGATAAGATGTGTTCTGTTTTCTGTTCAGCCTGTACAGTATGAACTGAGTTTTGGGTGTAAATCTGTCTCTATAGTACAGCACAGTACAGCAGATTTTGCTTTAGTCTTTCAGGTTCTTCGGGATTTTGACAACAAACTCCATGGGTTCTTTGGCCTTGTTGCTGAAAGCCTTCCTTATGGCGTCCACGGCATGCTGGTGTGTGACTCCCTGGAGTGATTCTCCATCAATTGACACAAGTTCAAATCCGGCCTACACACGGGAGAGAAAAAAGGTATGTTTCAAGCATTTATTCACTTGTTCCTCTACTGTTCTTATCTTCTACCATGAGTGCACATTAGTCCCTGCATATTTCTGTCAGCATAGTGACAGTTTCACGCGAATTAAACAAGGATGCAGGGGGAATGACAGGAAAGACAAACCCCTAGTTATTTCCCTTGTTCTCTTCCTTCAGTGCCTGTCAGTGAGCTCAACCAACCCAGTGAATCACCCCAGTTCATTAGTTCAGTTCTGTGTGTTTACCTGCATCCACAGTAACCAAAAAGAAGACAAAACACAGACGTAGCAAGCTGTGCGTTGAGCAACAGCTCACCAGGAGTTTGCTAAGACTACAAACAGAATATTTTTAACCTTACAAACACAGTACATAAAAGAGGTATGTCCTGCTCCACATAATCTTACCGCATAAGCCTCACTGTTTCATCTCAATATTTGGTCTCCATGGTCAGATCGCAATGCCTAATGACGTATTCATGAAACTATGAGCCAATCTAATCCGCCTCACTATCTATGACGCTATCGAAGCTGTCTCTGCTTGCCCTGCTGATCCTGTACATCAGGCAGACCTGTAAATCTGACATGCCCCTCTGGCTCTCCCACAGATCATGCTGCTTTATACCAGTGCTGTGGAGAGATGATCACCCTGAACTCAAGGCCACAAGCAATCACACATGCAATCACACATGGATCATTTAGAGGTGCTTACTGCTGGAAAAATAAAGTGAAGTAATTACCAACACACACTCTCTCTCTCTCTCTCTCTCTCTCTCTCTCTCTCTTTTTCTTTCTTTCTTTCTCTCACTCTTTCTCTCTCTTTCTTTCTTTCTCACTCTCTTTCTCTCTCACTCTTTCTTTCTCTCTTTCTTTTTCTCTCTCTCTCTTTCTCCCTCCCTCTCTCTCTCTTTCTTTCTCTCGCTCTCTTTCTCTCTCTTTCTTTCTTTCTCCCTCCCTCTCTCTCTTTCTTTCTCTCGCGCTCTTTCTCTCTCTTTCTTTCTTTCTCACTCTTTCTCTCTCTCTTTCTTTCTTACTCTTTCTCTCTCTCTCACTCTTTATTTCTCTCTTTCTTTTTCTCTCTCTCACTCTTTCTTTCTTTCTCACTTTCTTTCTCTCACTCTTTCTCTCTCACTCTTTCTCTTTCTTTTTTCCCTCTCTCTCTCTCTCTCTCTCACTCTCTCTCACTCACACACACACACAGACCAAAGCCAAGACTTCTAAAAGCAGTCGTCTTCTGTCATTGCTAGAATCCAGGATACATCTGCTTGGAAATGTCCCTGCACCCTTCCTCTGTGATCAGATGTGTTTTCCCTTCACCTTTACTTCCACAGACCAGAGCAAAGAAAACGTACATCCTACAACCACATGAATTCAGACTACTTTTCCAGAACCAGATTTATTTTTTAATTAAATTTTTTTTATTATTGGAGAAATATATACAGTACAGATAACTTAGCCGAATCGAGTCAGAAGATCCTCTGTATTTTCCATATGCATACAAAATCTAACAAAAACGTTATGGTTCCTTCTGCAGTTATTAACTATCTATACATATTTATACGTACGTATGTACACAAATGCATACACAGATTTACTTAACATACCTATACATGCACATCCTGAACCAGATTTAACCACTTTTATTCTTTCAAAAATTTATTTATATGAATTTTAATTCCTTTACTGCAATGTTCTCAAAAATGACACTGCATCTTAACCTTTATCTCTTTGCTCTCTAACAGTTTGAATTAAGATATGATGCTTTTTTCATTTTAGGTCCATTCACCTAACGAACAGTCTGAAATCCATTAAATTACAGTAATAACTCTTTTATAGCCATTTACATGCTACAGATTTGTTTATCCCTCCGTGCTATTTACTGTACAGTAGGCTTGCATTTATGGCATAGTTTTAAATAAGAACCTTATGCTACGTTGCTAACAGTAGAAAAACACTGAGCATTACAGATATCGAAGGATTCAAGTGACACAGGATATACACCGTCATGCTTAAAATGTGTGCGAGATGTGTTGGAGGGATGAACTCTTAAACAGGTGAGTATGCACCAAAGAGAGATCAGCATGATCACTGTGATTATCATCATATTTTCATTTTCCATAATCCATCTAATCCACGTTTAAGTAAATAAGGGATTCATTGATTTGAAGCCCTCTCTGGTAGAAATATGCTACTGCAATCTACTTGTGGAAGAACATTTTGTAATATGTGTTGTCCTGAGTATTTCTTTACTCCTGCTGGTTCATCTAATGGTTGCAAATAGCAATATACATTCAGTGATAATTCCATGCTGCTTCCCAAAGCACATACTGTAACTAAATAGTTTCTCTAAATAGTAACATCACCCAGGGCTGTTTCTGAACCTTTCAGGGTCCTAGTTAAATAATGAGGGGGGAAAAATAACAGAAAAAGAGCTTCAGAGAAAGTTAAGTGAAAACATGCACTTCCTTTACAGATAGATGCATTTCCTTTTAGATAGCTTCTAGCAGTGTCTATTATGGGTCCATTTGAAAACAAGCACATTCAGTATGCATCATTTATAGAGTTTACACAGTTTACACAGTCATGTGATGAACGCTAGCAAAGCTAGATGAAAAAAAAAACTCTTTATAGTCAAACTTTATATGGGTGATCACAGTACAATAATCATCAGCATATTTAAATATCTTTATTAAATATATTAAATAAAATAAAAAGATATATTTTCAGTGATCAAATATGCTATTTCAGTTGTATGCTTTTAAAGGGAACCCCGAAGATGAAGACTTGTGTGGCTTATTAGATTAACGCTGACATTCGCTATATAAATCCGCTATACAAATACAAAAACACTCTAGATGTCAGGTTTTTTTAAAAAATGAAATAAAAATCCTTGCACTCGTAGGTCGCCATTGCTGTTTACATCGCAATGCATTCTGGGTTGTGACGTCAAATGAATGAATGAGTCTTTATTGATCACATATACATTACAGCACAGTGAAATTCTTTTCTTCGCATACCCCAGCATGTCAGGAAGCTGGGGTCAGAGCACAGGGTCAGCCATGATACAGCGCCCCTGGAGCAGAGAGGGTTAAGGGCCTTGCTCAAGGGCCCAACAGTGGCAGCTTGGCAGTGCTGGGGCTTGAACCCCTGACCTTCCGATCAGTAACCCAGAGCCTTAACCGTCAAGCCCCGCCCTGTAAATGGTTGCAACGGTCTTGATTCTCCAGTGACCCTACAGCGATATAAACATGTCTTCAGCCTTTTCAAACCCGAGCGTAATTTAAATGAGGAGGCTGATATAGAAGACATTACTCAAAATGTACATCAAAATGAAGACGATCAGAGAGGTGAGGAGGCGAGGGTGGGGTAAAATCCATGGTGTCTGTGTAGCAACTGCACGTCTCTATGCCGACCGAGAGCATTTGTTATTCAAGGTATGCATATGGATTAAACTATTGTTTTATGATAAACGTATTCTAATATCAATCTTTTTAGAGATTATCAGCTATTATCTCGCCGTTGTATACTTTATACTGTTAAAATTCCGACGGCCTGCCAGTGCTCTGTCGCCATGTTATGAGCAAATCTATGCTATCTACACAGCTTCTGTGTGTACGGAGGTACTAGTATCTTTAGGAAATCTAAGATTCTTGTGATTTGATTGATATAAACCGTTTTGAGATACAATCACAACAGCAGCTACAATCAACGTCTCTGTCAGACCTCCGTTATACAAACAAACACTTATGAAACAGAGGCAACTCACCTCATATGAAGCCTCATAGTAATCCACTGATCCATAACATGCTGACAAAAACAGTCCAAACAATCCAATGATGTAAACATATTTAGTCCACCCTTCAGAAGTGACCAAAACCATGCATGTACTCCAAATGGTCCAAGAACAGCTTTAATTTTACTTTGGGTATGCCTTGGCTAGGCGTTATAGGCTAATTTTACAAGAGCTTTACGTTATGAGAATATACATTAAAAAAAACCGCAGTAACAAGCTGCTTACAGGTTTGATTATATTTACAGATATCCCCTGTATCACAGCACACAAGAACTAGAAAATTCCAGCCAAAAGCAGCACAGTGTGGCATTCTTTTCCTGCTTTGGGGGCCAGTAGCTAATTCTTTTGAGTGCCCAAGTGCAACCATTTTACGTCATCGACTCAGAGAGCATTGCGCAGGTCACGTAATGGTGGCATCTCTAGGTTAAAATATGTGTTCAATAGTAAGGATTTTTAAAATAATTAACATATTTCATGTGTTTCTAACAACGTATATTAGTAGGAGAGGGCAATTTCTGCATGTTAAGGCCTACAAGTCTTCATAGTCTGGGTTCCTTTTAAATGTGTCCTTAGTCGTGTGGACATGGCCTCAGCGCTCTCTGCAGATGTCTCTCAGATGTCTGCATTCTTATCTGATGTGAGAAGTTTTGGCTTGCTCACCCTAAAGGTGTGGCAGACGCAAGCTGAGTGTGGCCAGTGCTTGCTGCATTGATAACACAGTTATCAGCCAAACGAAAGGATCAGTAATGTGTGTACGGTTACCAAGCCATAACTTGCACTTCCTGGAATTGCAGCGTGCACACATGATAGCAGTTCTGGAGTGGCCTTACTATACCACTGGTCCCAAGATGTAAAAATAAGTGATATTTTCCAGCCACTGTCATGTGTTAAAACATACACTCATAAACAGATTATTTTAATCCTTTCCTACAGGCCTTATCACATGCAGGACGTGAAAGGAATATATGAGAATTGAAAGACTCCAAAGTTTGACACTGGATCTCTAGAGTGACTGCAACATGAGTCGCTCACAGCACAGCTAGGAAGTGCCGACACCCGATAGGCTGCTTTCAAGGCAGACGCCCCCTAGCATGCGTGTGCGCACACACATACATGCTCGGGATTTCCAAAGGTTTGACCTACTGTAGCATTTGAAGGTTGCTGTGATGGCGTTTCCAGTGACGGGTATCTTCCTGTAACCTCTAGTGACCCTAAACCCTGGTCTTTGTAATACTCAGCTCACTCTGTATGGCAACACATAGCTACTACATGCCAGTCGGACTGGTGGAGAGGAGTTTTGTATCATTGCATGTCTGACTGCCATGAAATTCATCTCCAGACATATATTATTTAAAGAAGTTCTTATCATATACTGCAAAGCTAATGACAGATTAGGAGTGGCTTGCTCAGTGCTACCCAAAGTGTTTGTGTAAGTGGATAAGAGAGACAGTCAAGTATGTGCTTATGGAAAAAGCTTGCATGCAATAGGTTAGAGGACCTGTCAGAAGTTAGTACATTTACTACCCCGGTTAATGTAAGCCCAGCCATCACACCATGCCCTCCAGAATTATTGGCACACTTCATGAAAATAAGCATACCCCAAAAAAAATAATTTGGAGGAAAAAAGTGAGATTTTGAGCTCAGACATACAGGGACATTGTATAGTTTTAAACACAAAAGGTTTGTTAAGTAAAATCTTCTCTGTTCAAAAGACTAATTTGAAAAGTATTGTCACCCTTACAATTAATATTTTGTCATATCTGCACTGGACAGAATAACACTTCCTGTAATGTCTAATAAGGTTGAAGATACTTGTAGATGGATCTTGGTCCACTCCTCCATGCAGGACCATTTTAAACCACCTTTATAATATTAGATTTGTGCATGGGTCAGTGTGCTCATGGGTCTATTTCAGATGTGTGAAACTTTTTTATTGCCCTAATTGTGTCTTACACTATTTTTAACTACCTGCATTTTTAAAATACCCATTACCTGATTTGTGCATGTAAGCAACTATCTGTCTCTTTTGTGTTAAAAGCTACTTGTTTTTCCCACCATGGTAATAAGAGAAGATAAAGTAAAGTAAACTTTGTTGATCCTAAAGAAAATTATTGATGAACTCGCAATCTCCAGACAATTTTCTGTTATAATGAATGACAAAAAGGATTTTAAGTGTGTAACCTCATATGTATATGTGAGAGAAACAGGACGTGACTAATGGACAAACGAAAAATACGTTTGTTTGTTTTTGGTTTTTTTTTATGTCAATTTGTTATTTTAGCATTTAATTAAAACTGCAATACTGAACTTTTTTTTGGTTATAAATGAACAAAAATCAATTATTGAGCAAGTACACACAAAAAAATCAGTGTTTAAAACATAAATTATTATTAAAATAATAATTGATCATTTCAACTGTTGGGTCGGATTTCACGGGAAATGTCAGTTTGACATTATTCGTCTTTGTATGGTTACGTTACGTCCGTAAACAGAAAGAAGAAGACCCGGCTATTATATCGCGCATGTGGGAGCTGAGGATGGTGGAGTGTTTGTAGCTTGTCCCTACAACAGTTGCTTAGAATTTAAACTGATCATCCAGGCGGCTGCTTTTAATCTGGATAGTTCTAAATGCAGTCATCGTTGACATCTGGGGGAAAACCATCTGTTATCAAAACCGAGAAGTCTCGCACTGCGAAGAGCCTGCAGTCAAAAAGGGAATGCGACAGAGCCCGTGCTAAAACGAGAATAAATATCGGCATGACTTTTGAGAGGTGGGGACAACTCAGAGATCTGAAGGGATTGAAGACTGACGCAGAGATGTTTTTTTTTTTCCTGTTGAACAGGTAAAAGAGATTTCAGTGGCTCAATAGGTAGCTAGCTAACATTAGCGCACTTGTTCGCTTGATTCAGCTAGGTATCGGGTTTCTTCTGTTGGTGTTTGTTTTGCTATGGTCAGTGTGGTAAATTGCACTTATTTTCTGCAAGCTCTGAGAGAGCGCAGTTCACCTCTACTACCAGAAATCCTTATTCACCGTCACCTTCATTGTCAAGTACTGGAGCTACTATACAAGTCATATGAATACCCCAGACCATCGGATTCATCCAGGCAGAGGAGCATTGCTGAAGCACAACCCACATTTAAAAAAAAAACTCCAAGTAATTGTAATTTTATGTTTCAAACAGAGATGGCGATAAAAAGGCAAAAGTTCACTACTGCAGCTTTAAAATAATCCTTAGGAATGTCAATGACTTTAGTACATTTATTTTTGAGAGAAAATACTATTATATAAAAGAAAGTAGTTCTTATATTATTATTAGTCTATTATTTGAGTAGAACATATAACTTATTGTGTGTAATCTTTATTTTATGCATACGTTTTATGAAGAGTGCCTATAATTCTGGAGAGCATGCACATGAGCTTACTACTTAGTATATTACTTAATATATCTGTATTCAGTTTATATCTGAGTCAGCGACATTCATAAGCACAACAGACTACATCTCGACAGCAAAAAGACCTTCAGCCAGAGTTCATTATAGACCCTATCAACTATCAGATCAATTTAATAAAAAAAAATTAATTAATTAATCAAGAGCAGACTAAAACCCACTGTTGTGTACTGTACAGTAAGCTAAGCAAGTTGTCAATCGTATGGAACAGCTACTGCAATTCTACACATTCATTTTTAACTGAATTACTGTGAATTATTATAGTTTATATTGAACTATATATAAACTATATTATAAAGAATTAATATAGTTTTTTTCCACAGGTTTTAGTGAAAGTTCTTAGCAAAGTGTGGAAACCTGATCCATAAAGCAGGTACCGTATAGTGTAATGTGATACAGTGTAATAGTGTCATTAGTGGCTGTAGATCATGTCGTATCTGCTATAATCTTCACAAGTAACTGAGAAGTGGGCAGTAAATCAAGTGGGTACAGTACCTTCAGCACATCACTGGTGGAGGCAGCTCCTCCTGGAAATATCTTTTCAATCTTCACCACTGGCTGAACCTTGGACTCAATGCCCCCTGAGATGCTTATACCTGTCAGATGAGATAAATCACTATATGATACATGATATATAAACTTATAACTGATATGTAACTGTTGTTTGAAGCTTCCAACGTACAATGGACATAAAAAGTTTACACACCTTGGTTAAAATGGCAGGTTTATGTGATGTAAGACCTTTTTCCACCCTCAGTGTGCAATCACAATGGATAGAAATTAAGTGAAAAACAATCAAACATTTTAGGGGAAAATAGGAAAAATAAAATGCTTAAAATAACTTGGATGCATAAGTTTGTACACCCTTTTATAACTGGGAATGTGGCTGTGTTCAGAATGAACCGATCACATTCAATCTCATATACAAGAGTAATTATCATACAGCTGTCATCAAGTAAATTATTCTAATTAGCCCCAAATAAAGACCAGCTGTTTCTGTAGGATTTTCTTCACATCTTCTTGGTGTCATCCGGCTGCTGAAGCCATGGTCCACAAAGAGCCGACAAAGCATGTACAGTATTTTACTTGTCGAAAGATATCGATCAAGAGAGGGGTATAATGGAATTTCCAAAACATTTGATGTACCATGTAACACCATCATCAACAAATACAGAAAATGGAGCACCACAGTGACATTACTAAGAACAGGACATCCCTCAAAAATGTATAAAAGGACAAGACAAAAACTTAACAGGGAGGCTGCCAATAGACCTACAGCAACATTAAAGGAGCTGCAGGAATATCTGACTTAAGTACTGATTACTCTCTGCATGTGTTAACAATTTCTCATATTCTACACATGTCTGGGTTACAGGGTAGGGTGGCTAGACAGAAGCCCTTTAATTGCCATTTCGACAGGGGTGTGTAGACTTTTTATATCCATTGTAGATACATTTGCTTCCTTAATTTCTATTTATGAAACAAAAACGCTGTGATCAGGGATGGAAATATTTGAGTAATTGTATTTCGTTACTATACTTAAGTATTATTTTGCTTGTGTGTTACTGAAATTGAATACTCTTAATTTTTTATTAAATACTCAATTATATTTTCAAGAAAAAGGTCACCTTTTACTTCTTACATTTTGATTTTGACCTTCAAAGTACTAGTGAAAAATCTCAAAACTCTCTTCTTCTCTCGTCCAGTCAGTGACTGTACTGTAAGCTATACATCAATAGAATAGGCACCCATGCATCATGTTTGCATTTTAATTAGGAAATTCAACAACATAGAAAAATAAAACTACATTGAATCATGCCAAATTCTCATCTGCTGTGACCTTCTTAATTCCATAAATTAAAAGAAATTTACTTTTTAATACTAGTAGTTGAAAAGTAGTAACTTTTTGACTTTTTCTTGAGTACATTGAGTACATTATCTGTACTTATCTATGTGTAATTTTTCACCCCACACCAGCATGACTGAGCTGCTTAGAGCAGAGATCTGCCTGCTGCTTTCAGTGTTCAGCACTGCACTATTTCTATGTACCAGTATTATATGCACTGTATTATCTAGACCAGATTATCTTTCATTGAAGACTTCTCATGATTAATCTTTCCACTGGCTATCGTTGACCCTTTTCTGACAGAAAATGTCAGGTAGTGACAACTTTAAATGTCTGTAAACATCTGGCAAGCTAACAGCCAAACCGTGAACTTTAATGTATCTACACCTATTTATGCTCTGCTGTCATTTTCCTGCTCTGGAATAGCTTGTCAGTGAATGCATTAGGTTATTCACTGACCCCTACTGGTAAAGTGGGGCAGATACTCTTCCACATAACAATTAGCTCCTTTCTTATAATATTTGTGCACGCAGTGTTTAATGTGTTCTGGTTTCGACTTTTAATTCTCCCAAGAATGTTGTAAACATGATGTCCACACAACTCAGAGTTCCCATGCACACTTACCCAGAGACTGTTTGCACTTAGATATGAAGATGGTGGTTAGCTCATACTCCTGCACTGACACGCTGTCTTGGCTGTTCTCTGAGGAACCAGCATGTCCATTTGCCTGCTCCTTTTCCACTGGGCTGTGCAGGATGTCTGGCCCAAATACCTGCGTTATTGGTGTTCTGCTCCTCCTGTGTGCACTCATTACTGTGTACTTAACCTCTCTTCCATTGCCAGATCTGGCCCTTGTAGATTTGCCATGGCCGTTCCTGTATGGTGATCTTCCCCGCTCTGGAGTGGTATTACCATGGCTTGCCATGTGAGGTAAATCATGTTCTTGTCTTTTAGGGGAACGTCCACGCCACTCTGTGCTGTGAGGGGACTCGTCAAGCAGCTGTTTGGGGCGAGGTGGGCTTAAGGAGTGCTGCCAAATGGAGCCAGAAATGTAGCTGTCCACAGGTATGTCCAACAGAGGTGTGAAGGCTCGGGGAGGAGGGAGCTTGCCAGTGGGGAGACCGGCCAGCCTGAGTCGCTCCAGCTCTTGCATCAGCTGTCGATCTCGCTCCAAATCCTGCACAGGCTGCAGCTGGAAGCCTCCCCTGTAGTCTGAGGCAAGAGACATAGAGCCACACTGCAAGATTTCATTAACTGGTATGATTACAAATATACTAGCACACACAATGACACACAAAATCCTAGTTCTTTCAAGTGCCTCAGAATCAATCAGATAAAAATGCAGGTGTCTAGGATGCAGGTGTAAATGCATCCTAGACACATGATCAAACATGATAGGTCTGAGACATGTTATACAAGTGTAAATACAACTGTCTCTCCATTCGACATTCAACATCTAATACACTTCCCAAATTATAATATCACAACACACACGCTCCATGACTGCTGATGTTGGAGGCTTTAAAGAGTATAAAAACATGCAAAATGATTATTTTTGATGCAGCAAACCTCCTTTTACAAAAACTGGAGAAAAAAGAACACAGGAGGTTGATTAACAAGTGTTATGAGCTCATTTGCACATTATTCAGCAATTACACAATATACAACAATCAGATTTCAGTTCTCAGGCTAACCTGAGAGGTATTTGGCTAGAAGTGTAAATGCATGCGGTTAAAATAATATAATCCAGATACAATAAACCGTTGAGGTCATAAGTTTACATATGCCTTGCAGAATCTGCAAAATGTTAATAGTTTATTAAAAAAAAAAAAAAAAAACGGGATCATAAAAATTGCATTTTGTTTTTAATTTAGTACTGCCCTGAATAAGCTGTTTTACATAACAGATGTTAAGGCACAACAATAACTGAATTTACACAAATGAACCAGTTCAAAAGTTTACATACGCTTCATTCTTAATACTGTGTGTTGTTAGCTGGATGATCAACGACTGTTTTTATGCTTTATTGTAGTTGCTCACGAGTCCCTTTTTGTTCTGAACAGTTAAACTGCAAGGCGTATGTAAACTTTTGACCTCAACTGGTATAAACATGGTCAAAGTCACACACTCACAAACAGTGCTACATTTCATTCATGCTTATTTATGGGACTGAAATACAAACATGGATATCATCCAAAGACCTTATCAGCATCTGATGTACTTGCTCTTTCTCTTATCTTGTATGTCGCAAAATTAGATTAATAGTATTTATGTACAGAGACTGAGGTGTAATGACCACAGAAATATGCACACTTAGTGAATGCCTCACTCAGATTTCACAGGCCTCTGTTAGAAAGTTTGAATTACTCTACTGTGGCTTTGCACAATGGACAAAAAAGACTAGCAATAAGCTCCAGACTTGTGTGGGCAGTCTCCAGAAGGTTAAACAATGCAAGGCGCCTTACTTGTATTTCACAACTGATTCCCATTCAAGATTCAGAAGCCTAGAGCAGAGGCATTCACTGACCGTAACCATGCACAATGTCAGCAGGTCCTCACCTTGCTCAGCTCAGTGACCCAGAGGTCAGGAGAGGCACACGATAGGGCTGGGTCTAACTGTTCATTTACAGAGTCAGAGATGTGTGACTCCAGATAAGCATCCTATGAATGTCTTTTATGAATGGCATTTTCATACAACAGAACTTCCTCCACAGACCTCATATTGACACAGTGAGGGGCATAAGATAAAGCAGAATATTGTATGTGTATGTGTGTATGGAGGATTAATATAAGCAAAAGGACATGTGCTTGGCTTTTATAGTAATGGGAAAAATCAATCTCCATAGCATCTAGCACTGGAAGCATTACCTGGGATGGGCGTTATGAGATGGCGACGAGGAGTTCCACCATGCCGAGGAGAACGTAGAACCGGGGAGCGCACTGAGGACACATAACACACATATATTCTAAACACACACAGACTCCTCACAGCCCAGGTAGAGTGTGTAATCACACTTTTACTAATTTAATACAATTATGTATCATTAATTCAGTTTATATCTTTCAGGCTGTCATTCATTTGAAATGGTACAATATTTTAGACCATAATTATATCTTACCTAGACAATATAAAAGGTCTTGCAACTAAAAAAAATGTCATTTGGAATGTTAAATGTTCTACGGTCTTACCAGAGCGGCTCTTTAAAATGTCATAGGCCTCCAGTTCAAAAGGCATTACCATGCTGTCAAACCGACCCAGGTCTGTTGGGGGGATGATCATTCTAGACACATGATGATTTTTAAAAATGAATAAACTCACTGTGCTGTAAAAATGCCATGTCAACATATGAAAGTTTCATATGCCATGTCTCAGAAATTGTAATTATTTCAGTAGAGTGAAACTGGCAAGCCTCTGTTCCATCCTGACCTGATCTCCCTGAGCAGCAGCAACTTTTCAGGTCTGTCAAGGATAGCCAGCAGGGGGCGTACCAAGTCTTCCACCACCCGCTCTGTCAAAAACTGCAGTACACAGAGTAAGAAGTGGCCTATTTAACTTATTTAGCAGCATAGCTCAGGTGATTATAGAGTATATATCGAAGTACAACTGCAGAATAGATGCTCTCGTGCTTTGAGAGACTCTTAGATGTCTGTGTTTGAGATGTTCTAAATGCTCATGCTTTGAATAAATATGGCTTTAAAGAGAGATAGTTTAGGACCCTGTCTAGGGTGTACCCCGCCTTGTTCCCGATGCTCCCTGGGATAGGCTCCAGGTTCCTCATGACCATGAAGGATAAGCGGTATAAAAGATGGATGGATGGATGGATTGAGAGTTGTGTGAGAGTTCTCCAATTTATCTTCGTTTAAAGTGTTGAAGTGCTGGACAAGAGAGTTGTGTAGGTTTGAAAATGTTGATCTCTCCATGTCATGGTATTATGTGTGGTGTTTATGCCATGCATCATATGATTCAAAACATTGTCCTAATCATAGCCATATCTGTCTTTCTGTAAGAGCAGCAAGCAGACACATCAATCTCTAATACGGAATGAACAACACACAAAAACTTGACTGACAAATCTGTAACCATGTTTATCTCACACTTTAGTGTTTAGCAGACATACTAGAAGGGTGAATACATAATCCCATGCTCACCCTATTGCAGTGTCTCATTACTGCAGCCACCTCATCCTCACTCAGCAGTTTGCACGCCATGCTCTCCACCATGGCCATGGTCTCGGGACTGGGCATGGCTTCGGGCTCCCACACGCCAGCACGTGTCTCCCGCGGAGAACTCAGGAGATTAATGATGGACCGACTGCGCTCTTTACCTTTATGTAAATCACAGCAAAGCAGCAAAGAAAATGCACAGTGTCTTTGATAGCATTAATGAGAATAGTTACATCCAGTAATCTTTCTTGAGCTGGATATTATACATAAGTATAACAGACAAGTAACACTTATACAATAAGGTAATACTAATGCTTTTTCAATCTTCCAGTTTATTGTTCAGTTATTCATCTTAAAACACACAATTCATTAACTATTATGACACCAATAGGAAAGGCATATAGTTATGAGAGTATGGAATGTATGTCTGGACTCACAGATCTGTCCTGGAAGTTTGAGGGATTAATACGCAAATACTCACAAAATATCAGACTAAACTAACAATAATCTCACAAGGACTTCTAAACACCACAGCTGCCAAATACTGCCAAAAATTATTCACATAGACTCCTTTATTGCTTATTCTGCTCATACATCCAAACTTTTCTTCTATATTTGCTGTACAAAACTAACATAAAACAACATTTGAAAACCTAAAGAAGCCAAGCAATGTTATGGGCTGGTTTTGCTGCATTCTGGCTGGTTGTGATAATGAGAGCATGTAATTCATCAGTAGTTATGCTGACTCACTGTAGCTAGACTAAAGGCCACTCCATGTGAATTACTGCATAATTAACAGCAAAGCAGGTCTCTCTGAACCAGCCTCCATACGTTTTCATTATGCTGCTTGCTGGCCTTTCAAGTGCAAATCTGTGTGTGTGTGTGTTTTGGTGTGGATGATATACGTAATGGCTATTTCTTCTGCATCTGTGTGCATATACACTTAGTCTTTCTGGAAAAATTGTTACCCGCTGGTGATTTGGAACCTGCTCGATGCCGCTGTCCCGTCCCCATATCCTTCCTGTCTCTAGAGGCAGATCTGTCTCTTCTTCGACCACTTTTGAACAGCAGACTGACAAAGGTTTTGGAGCGCTGCAGTGTGCTTCCAGACGCCTCAGCCTTCACTGCCTGCTGCTGTTTCTTCTTCTGCTTGTCCTCTGTTCAATATCAAAACACACGCACACACACAAACAGAAACACACAAAAGTCTCAATTTCAGACATGGCTAAACATGTAGTAAATTTAATTATTTTCTGCTGGAACAGTCAAAAAGGTTTAAGACATAATAAAGTCCTAATAGAGTTAAAGTGTTAAAGATGTCAAACAACATTTTTTAAAAATGGTCTATTATAAGGCAGCATGGTGAATGCACTGGTAAAATAATTTGTCATAGCAGCATGAGGCTGTGGCAAGGCCAAACAAATAGAATGAGTTCATATAAACATTGTTCAGTCTGTAATGAAAATTTATTTCTCATAATGTCGGATTCGCACCCCTCAATAGCACCTACACAACAGGATTTGTACAATGACTATAGTGCATTTTTTTAAATAATCTAAACCTGAAAAATATTTTTCTTTTAATGCTCTTTAGGGTTTTTGCTCTCTGGAGAACAATGCACATAGTCTTAACAGCTGTAGCAGCTGGATTGTGTGAGGTACTCTAAGATTAAATTTGTGAGATTTCTTTAAATTCATCAGGCACTAGAGTAATAATAGGAAATGTCAAAAACTTGATGCTTCCAACCATCCTGTCTTTCATTCAGTCAAAACCGGAAGGTATAACGCATATTTGTGATTATATTATACAATCAAGTCTCTCACTACTGCATTCAGGTTCATAACGTCAAAACGTCATTCATATAAATGTTTTTTTAGACCCTTTAGAAACCTGAAAATAGTGCAAATGAAACATTCTGGGTGGAAGCCCAACCTGTCGTGTAACATATGTAACATTGGTCACACAAGAGAGAACATTGATATTTCAATGGGATTTAAAATATATGGAGAAGTTAACACTCCTTACACAGCTGATACAGTATATACATGACTGGGCTATGCCCCACCTCCCGCTGTAGACAAGCTACAGTGCTGTGAAAAGTCATGATTTCTCATATCTCATACTAAGTTGTTTCAGAAAAAATTCAAAAATAAAACAAAGGCAACCTGAGCAAACACAAAATACAGTTTTTAAATGATAATGTTATATATTGAAGCAAAAAAGTTATCCAATACCAACTGGGCCTGTGTGAAAATGTATTTGCCCCCATAGTGACTAATTCCCCAACTCTATGAAACTGCATTCATAATGAGGTTCAGCTGGACTAGATACAACCAGGCCTGATTACTGCAAACCCTGTTTAATCAAATCAACACTTAAACAGAACTTTTTCAACAACATGAACTTGATCAAAAGTTCTTACCCAGTAACACACTATGCCAAAGTAGAAAGAAATTCCAGAATGAGGAAGAAGCTGATTGAAATACATCAGTCTGGGAAGGGTTACAAAGCTATTTCAAAGGCTCTGGGACTCCAAAGAACTACAGTGAGAACCATTATCTCCAAATGGAAAAACTCAGCACAGTAGTGAACCTTCCCAGAAGTGGCAGACCTTCCAAAATTCCTCCAAGAGCACAGCAATGACTCATCCAGCAAGTCACAAAAGAGCCAAGGACAACATCAGAGGAACTACAGGCCTCTCTTGCAACAATAAAGGTAACTGTTCATGACTCCACTATCAGAAAGACACCGGGCAAAAATGGCATCCATGTGGCGAGGTGAAAACCACTGCTAACCCAGAAGAACATTAAGGCTCATCTGAATTTTGCAAAAACACACCTTGATAATCCTCAAACCTTTTGGGAGAATGTTCTGTGGACTGAGGAGTCGAAAGTGGAACTGTTTGGAAGACAGGGGTCCTGTTATATCTGGCGTAAACCAAACACAGAATTCCACAAAAAGAACATCATATCTACAGTTAAGCATGGTGGTGGAAGTGTGACGGTGTGGGGATGCTTTGCTGCTTCAGGGCCTGGGCAACTTGCAATAATTGAGGGAAACATGAATTCTGCTGTCTACCAGAAAACCGTTTAAAAAAAAAAAAAAAAAAAAAAAAAAAAAAAAAATCTATTCTCTACCAGAAAATGGTATAGGAGAATGTCCACAATGTCCTAAAGGTGACACAACCAGATTTTAAGTTTAAGGAGGCAATTAGTTTTTCACATGGGTGATAGGTGTAGGATAACTTTTTTTGCTTCAATAAAAATAAAAAATATAAACTGTATTGTGTGTTTACTCAGGTTTTATGTTTTATGTTGTATTTTGTTTGAAGATCTAAAACTATATAGAAATGTGATACTTTTTCACAGCACTGTACCACAGGTGTGACTGTAAACGTGAGGATGTTGAATCACTAGCTACATGATACATTTAAACTAGAGGTTGATGCTGTGAACATGTATTAAAAGAAAGCTACAGTGTTTAGGCAAAAGCTAGAAGGCGCTCAGCACCCAGGTCTTACTGTACCTGAGACAGTGATATGACTCTGGGATCGGCGGATGGGTTTGCGAGGTTTACTGAGAGCCATTAGCACTGCAGTTTTTGGAGAGTCCAGAATTTCCTTGTCTCCTGCGGAAAATGTCCTTTTATGCGCTTCACGATGCTTATCAAAACTGCCACTCCTGATCACTGTGTCCTTCAAAAGAACGGTCTCACCAACCATCCGGCTGGTATCCATGGATATGACCCTGGTGGGTTGAGGTGATGTATCAGGATCCAGGGGGTCAGTCTGGATGGCTGTCTCGGTGCGATCAGAGCTGGGCTTGTGTGATGAGCCATCCTCAGTAGAGATACACACATCTACCATCTCTGAGCCAAATGGAGGGGGGAACATGACCTGCGAGAGGCCGCTGAGGGAGCTGACTGGTGTCCCAGAGGACAGAGAGGAGGTGGACGAATAGGAGTCTGAACCTTGAGAGGAGGCTGGCTGGCCCCCATTAGCCACTGGGACAACAGAATCAAGAGAGACAAAATTATCTGAGTCCTGATTATAGAGAAATCCTCTAAGTAGGGATGAGTCCATATTTTCAAATATTAAAAACACATACAGTCAAGTGGAAAAAATAAGTACGCCTCTAAATCTATAACTATTTTTATATAACTAAGTTTGTACACATTCATATACACATTCAAGTATAAAGGTAAATACACCCCATGGAAATTGTTGCCTTTTTTGACATATTTGGACACGCAAACATTTGATCATCTTTGAAACAGTGCCTACTAATAAAGTTGATATACTTTAACAAAACCACAAGGAAAAATAACTTTTTCAATAATTTATTCAGCAGAAATATCAGATGTGACACAGTATTCTTCTGTGGAAGAAGTAGGTATACCCTTGGCCTCAGAATCTAGTATTGCCCTCTTTAACTTCTTGTAGGCATTTTGCATAATTGCATAATTATCAGTCTCTGCCATCGGCTTGCTGGAATTTTTGTCCACTCTTCTATGCAATAATCTTTCAGTTGCAAGATGTTTGAGGGTTTTCTTGCATGCACTGTCCGTTTCATATGGACTTTTTGATGATGCAGAATTCATAGTTGAAACTATGAATGCAAGCTGTCCAGTCCCTGAGGCAGCGACGCAACCACAAATCATAACATTTCCACCATCATGCTTCACAGTTGGTATGAGGTGCTTCTCCTGAAAAGCTGTCGTTGGTCTGTGCCAGACATGCCTGTTGTTACTATGGCCAAACAACTCTATGTTTGACTCGTCTGGCCAGAGCACATTATTCCAAAAGGCCTGGTCTTTGCCTATATGCTCATTGGCAAACTGTAGTCTTGCTCTAATGTTTTTTTAGACAGTAAAGGCTTTTTCCTGGCATGTCTCCCATGCAGGTCAAATTTCTGCAATCTCTTTGCAAGACTTACTAGCAGATCCTGTGATAAATTAAGGGAATCCTTGGAGACTTCTTTTTGCATCAGATGGTCTGCTCTTGGGCTGAATTTACTGGGATGGCCAGTCCTGGATAAATTGGCAGTCATTTGAAATCTGCACCACTTGTAGATGATTTTCATTACAGTGGAATGATGTACTTAAAATAATTTGGAGATCTTTTTAAATCCCTTGCCAGACTCATAGGCATCCACAATCTTTTTTTTCTTAAGGCCTTACAGAGCTCTTTAGATCTTGGCATGATTACATCACACACCTCAATAGCAAAGGGAACACCAGACACTAGATATGAGAGGGGTATAAATAAGACACACCCTAAGCAGGTTCTAATCACTGGCACCCAATCTTGAACACCTGATTCTAATTTGAAGGTGTGATAAATGTAGGGGTGTACTTACTTTTTCCATGTGAATGATCTTTTTTTTTCTTTTTTTTTTCCATTTTCATTTTGAAAATTACTACAAAATGTCAATTTTATGTGTCATTTGATAAGATTGTATCGGCACTGTTTCAAAGAGGATCAAATATTTGCTTGTCCAAATATATATTATATATATATATATATATATATATAATTTCCATGAGGTGTACTTATTCTTTCACATAACTGTACATAATTAGCTGATAATTAGGGGCAGGAGTGCTCTTTAAAACTCAGTTTGAACCTTTACATTTAATAATGGGTATTTGTATAAATTATGTATGCTAACCAATTTACATACATTTATTGAGCCAGCTGTACTCTGCTACCATCTCCTTATATGCAGGATACCGCCCAGCCTCCTTTAATAAAAAAAAAAAAATCATAAAACGGTTGATATTCAAAACACAGATAACAAAGTTTTAGTGGCTTGAGGTAAAATGTGGTGGAGGAAGAGTTCGAAATTATTCAACAATAATAAACATCAGTTATCAAAGTGCAGCCACTGAATGAATATCAAATCACATTGTGTTGTTCAGGGATTTCTACCTGATCACACTATTATGACTGCTTACAGCTGCCTCACAGTCTTTCACTCTAATATTCTACCTATCACAGGGCCGTGACTATCATTAGCCAAGACAATAGCCCTCATCACACATTTCCCTTGAAAAAATTAAACAGAAGAGTTGTCACAGTGTGCTATGCAATCTTTTCGCGAGATCTACATGGAAATCAACTGGCTTCAACAATACTGAATGTGTTTACATTCTTTTGCTAGTTGTTATAAGAGCCTGAATGATCTGGGTTCCCTTCTTCTCCACTCCTCCCTTCATCTCCTCTTGCCCATGTGGAGGCACTCAATAGTGTCTCAGCAGGTCATGTGAGGGTCATATTTACTAGAGCAGAGAGAAGCATGGAAGCAAGGCGATGTGCCATTTTCAGTAAATATTACCCATATGGTCAAAGATCAGCCAAAACAAGCACTTATCTTGCTAGGAGATACTGAGAGTGACATCTGGCAGGATGAAATAAAAAAAAGTCCAAGCTGCATTCTCTGCAAATGGACACTCCAAATGTTAGCAGTAACTTTATTCTTAAAAGTTTTGGATAGAAATGACCAGGTTGGTATTAATCTTCAACATAGTACATGACCATGAATTAACCTTAACTTTAATAATTTACTGTATGTAAAGTGAGTTTAGTCAGCCTAATAATTGAAGATTTTATGTTATGATTCTGAACTTTATACAGTGAAAACTAATTTCGTGTGGAACGGTTTGGATTACCTGCTAATTGATATAACATTGATATTAGAGTTGCTTGAAGTAAATGAGGTTAAATCTATCATCAATAGGGTTATGGTAAGGGAACTTCAAGGATACATAGAGAAACTGGCCTAATAATACTGGGGCTTTTCTAACACAAAAGACAGAAAAACTGTTGATTTTATAATCTGGAATTCTTTCTAAACATTAACCTCAAACTTATTTGGGAGGCAAGGCACTGCTTTTCTCTGACCTGCTGCCACCACTTGGATTAAGAAAGTGTCACCAGCAGTGTGCTGACATCAACAGAAGGAATAGTCAGGAATAGCAAACTTAGCATGCTTACATTGTCAGCTTGATTTATCAACCTGCTACAAATTGAGCTAGGTTAAGAAAAGGCCATAAAAAAGACATTTTCTGCTGATTATAATCTGATCCCTGTGGCCTGGTGAATAATGCACATACCCTGGCACTTTTTCACAGGCGGAACCTGAGACTCTCTTGAGTAAAGTGAGCAAGCAGAAATGTGACGACAAAATGCCAGCTGTCTCCTTTACTATTCAGTCTCATTGATGGGCTCAATAAGAAACTGTGTTTAACTCATAGTGCCTCAGCACGAAATCTTTAGCTAGGAGTCTACACCATTAGAAATTACCCACAGGCATACATAGAATGCCCTTCGAATTATTGGCACCCTTTATAAAAATGAGCAAAAATTATTATTTTAAATTGCAAGTATCGCATTTTTCCACACAAGCAACAGCAGAAACGATTCAGAATGATATTGGTAGGTGAGAGGACACCAAAGAAACCAACACAGACATGGGGAGAATATGCCTAAACAATTGTATTTTCTTTCAAATATATTCAGTACTGCGCAAAAGTCTCAGGCACATGCAAAGAAATACTGTAAAGCA
Source organism: Stegophilus panzeri (assembly GCA_024331685.1). Classification (NCBI taxonomy): domain Eukaryota; kingdom Metazoa; phylum Chordata; class Actinopteri; order Siluriformes; family Trichomycteridae; genus Stegophilus; species Stegophilus panzeri. Next base: position 20,840,290 of record JANDJT010000169.1, on the reverse strand, counting down.
AAGATGCCTTCAGAAATTAATAAGATTATATGTTTCTACATAAAAAATCTGCTATGAAAAACAGTAAATAGTAAAAACTAAACCGAGTCAATATTTGGTGTTGCAACCCTTTGCTTTTTAAAAATTCATCAATAGTCTCAGGTACACTCAGGTACACTGCAGTTTTATGAGGAAATTGGCTGGTAAGTTTTACTGCGCATCTTGGAGAATCTGCCACAGTTCCTCTGGAGACTTTGACTGTCACACTTGCTTCTGTTTTGCAGGTAAAACCCGACAGACGTCATTATTATTTTTGTCTGAAAAGTGGTGTATTATGTAATATGTTACTTTCTTTAATGACATGCAAACATTTTCTGTAGCATTTAATTTTTTTGTTGGAAATATGTTAGACAGAATTTTTTTGCAGAAAGGGCATATGGTTCTGATACTAGAACATCGGGTCTGGGATCCCACTGGATGCACCAGTGGGGGCAGGGGAGGTGTTTTACTTTCATATGATGTAGGTGGGAGAATGAAGGACACAAGTATGAAGCTAGTGGGACAAATAAAAGACCACATTCATTAACATGAAGGTGCAGCAGTTCTTACTAAATTCCTGGTTAGGGTCGTGGTGGTTTAAATTAGGCTATTAGTTTGTTTTTATTTTGGAAAATAGAACCAACTAAATTTATTAGGTAATATCATGGGCAGGTACTAAAAAATAATAATTGTGTGAGTGGAATTAAGAAACCTTTAGATTCATTTGCACACCAAGCTAATAGTGCTGACAGATTTTTCCAGTGTTTTTGAGTGGCATATGGTTAATTTAAAGAAAAACCTTTATGATTTAGGTCATGCACACTTTGGATTTAAATA
>JANDJT010000169.1:20813140-20824362 GCA_024331685.1 Stegophilus panzeri | reverse complement strand
AGCAACTCATGTAAACACCTTAATCACAATATTGTCTTATTCAGAATAAGGTCAATAAATAGATTACTGCTGTCCATGTAAACGTAGTCTATAAACGCATCCAGATCTAAACTTTTTGGTGATTGTTTGGTGGTCAGTGCATGTATCCTAAGCCTTGTGTGGTTTTTAACTAGTATGAGTGGTGTGTGTAATATATACACACACACACACACTTATTATTTTTATGTTACATTGTGGGTATAGATTGGTTTGTGGGTGTAGTAGTGGCAAAACTGCTGAACAGCGTGGTGTCTGTGTAAAGTTAAAATGTCTAGTTTCTTTTTTGACTACAGGCCTTTGTGAAGACAAATTTCCATTATCATTGAAACATGTATCTGATAGCTATAAATAGAATTATTACAGTTAAATGTTTTATATTTTATGCAATCACAGAAGCATGGCATATCCTTTTAAATTCTATATTACTGGCAGTGGCGTAGGAAGTAAAATCTGTTGTTTGGACCTCAGCAGCTAAGTGAACTGCTGACATATCACCATACATCAGTCTTCTTTCACTGATCTAACGCACAACCATTTAACAATATTCATGATTGTTTTATAGCAAACTATGTTCACTGTAGCCTCAAATGATATAAATTTACATATAGATAAATGTAAAACATACTGAAACGTATATTTGTTTAGAAATGTCAGCTAGATATAATCGGTATGTGTGCTTATACAGTTCTGAAATAAGCCATGATGGATGCACCATAAAATTATATTTATTTTTGTGTCATTGGATGTGGTTGTAGTGATGTACCAAAAATGTTTATATACAAAAATTATAATCCTGTTACGATATTAAGAACTCTCTGGAATTCCTGTTGTATTTGGAGCATATGATCAAACGTAGTTCATACAATATTCTAGTGAGATGATAATGTTTTTTGTTGTTTTGTGAAGTGTTTCTGTGGATGAATGGAACATACTTTGCAGTGTTTCTTTTGTCTTTCCATTTGAACGGTGTTGTATGAAACTTTTTTTTTTTTTAAAACAAAACATGCTCTTATTGTCCGTAGAGCGGCAAGCAGACATGTCTATTACTGTACGGTTAACATTCATGCTCACTACTTGGGTTGATGCAGCAAACACCTGGCTTCTTTTAACTATGGTTTTGGACATTATGTAAATATAACGTTTAATTAATAATTAGAATGAATGTTTTCAGATACAAGACTCATATGATAAATGTAATGTTAAATGCCCAATAGCAATGTGGACCTGTATAACAATGGTAAAATGTTGGCTTGGGGAGTTCAGAGCAGTTTATTAGGGTAAATGTAGATTACAGAATTAGGTTAAGAATGGCACAAAATGTCTTGACTCCAGCACTACTGTTTCAATACTGAAGTATGTTAAGAAGTGAGCACATTCTGAAACACCTTGCCTTCAGAATCTTCCTTTGTGAGTGTACTGTAAGTAATCACAGTATGTAACTAACCTCTGACTAATAAAGTTATAGCACAAGTTTGCAATATCATCTGTTTGCTCTTTTTAGAAAAGTCCTTGAAGATGTGAGGTTTCCACTGTCTAAAATTTGAGCTCGTCCTACAAGTTTGTCCCAAATAAAAAAAAGGTCATTTTACAAGCAGCAGATACTAAAATACTAGATTTTCTTTAATAGGCAGCTGGTGTTATGAAAAGGTTAGATTTGCTGATTGTACTGTGGATTTTATATTCTCAAAATATACTGATGTGTTGTGGTCAGTAAGCAGACGTCATGTCCTACTGGATTCAAAATAGGAACTCTTTATGTACAAGAATTTAGTCAATTTAACATGTTCCATCTACTTCTCAAATATGAAGAAAAGTCGACACGTTTTCGTGACTGCTGTTTTTATTGTAAACGGCACGCTCCATTCGTTTCGGGCTCTTTGAATTTCCACTAACTAAAAACTGATGAACAGGAAAGTATGTTAAGCTTCAAGTCTGCTCGTTCACTAAGGAGTTTGGAATCAGACCATCATTAAAACACACAAACCAAGCCACAGTCATGCAGCAGACATCTCACAGAACCTGACCGACTGAAGAAGAGCTCAATACAATAATGACTTCTAAAGTGAAAAACGGTGCACAAATATCAAGAACTATGTACCCGAATGGGGCAAACAATGCAATACTAAAATCCCATTAATGGCACACTTTGTACTTGTTTTTTCTGTAAGATGACTCCCTTGTGTCAATTCATCAGAAAATGTGCTTTCCTGAGCATTCACAGCATTAGTTGAAGCAATGAGGTTAGACGGATGAACGCTTTCCGTTATCTTTTTAGAGGCATGTTGTAATAGTACCAAGATTTGTTCGTATTTTGTTCTGTTTTAGCAACCTGCTTATAATCTTCAAATAATCCCTAGATCACTAAGCATACAAAAACTAACCTATTTCTGAACTACTATTTTCTTAGCAGCCTCCAAAACAGACTCATTATTGACTTTGTCTCCAAACTCCTTCTCCCGATGTTCCAGAAGAACTCCCTATGAAGGGCCGAAAAGTAGAAACTTAAACATGGGAAGAATTACACAGATAAAGGTTAAAGAGTAAAAATATTTTATTAAAGGGATTGTTCACCAAAAAATTAAAATTCTGTCATCAATTACTCACCCTCATGTCGTTCCAAACCCATAAGACTTTCGTTCATCTTCGGAATACAAATAAAGACATTTTTAACGTAACCTGGGAGATTTCTGTCCCTCCATTTACAGTCCAAGTAACCAAAACTGTTCACTGTTTACAGCAGATGAAGAAGGACGCTGGACACAAACTGAGTCGTACAGAACAATCTGTAACAAAGACGTCTGCCGATTTCGACATAGAGGACGACTTGCGACTCAACACGTTATGGTTCTCTCGTGTGTGCATGTCAGATCTATGCGGAAGTGAAGATAGTTTGTGAATGAAGACCTAATTTTAGGTTTTTTTGCGCACACAAAGCATTCATATCGCTTTGTAGGGTTTGGGATTAAGACACACGGATTACTTTCACGATGCCTTTATGAACTTTTTGGAGGTTGAAAATTTTGGTTACGTGGACTGTAAAAGGTGGGACAGAAACCTCCCAGGTTTCAATCAAAATTCCTCCATTGTGTTCTGAAGATGAACGTATGGGTCTTATGGGTTTGGACCGACATGAGGTTGAGTAACTGATAACAGAATTTTCATTTTGGAGTGAACTATCCCTTCAATGCTTTTATCCTTTCTGAAGAATTTGTTGTACAAATTAGATTGCGAGATTGACTAGTGTAGAATACTTAAACTGAGAGATGTACTGCATAAAATTATTTAAGTGCACTACATGGTCAAAAGTTCATGGACACCTGACCACCACACCCATATAATGCTTTTTGAACATCCCATTCCAGATTTAGTCCCCCTTTGCGGTTATAATAACCTCCACTCTTCTGGAAAGGCTTTTCACTAGATTTTGGAGCATGGCTGTGGGGATTTGCCCATCCAACACAAGAGCATTAGTGAGATCAGGCTCTGATGTTGAGCGAAGAGGCCTGGTGCACAGTCGGCATTCCAGTTCACCCCAAAGGTGTTCAGTGGGGTTGAAGTCAGGGTTCTGTGCAGGACATTTGAGCTCTTCTAGATCAACCTTGGCAAACCATGTCTCCATCTCACTTTGTGCACGGGGCATTTTCATGGTGGAACATGTTTGGGCCTCTTAGTTCCAGTGTAGGGAAACTGTAATGCTACAGCATACAAAGATATTCTATACAACGGTGTGCTTCGAACTTTGTAGCAACAGTTTAAGGAAAGCCCACATATGAGTGTGATTGTCAGGTGTTCACAAACTTTTGGCCATATAGTGCATGCCTTAATAATGTCACCTGCTTGCCAGATCCAATGACAAACACTCCACCCAGGATGAAGCCCTCTCCTTTCATGTTTCCCTGGTAACCTGACCTCCAAGCCCTTATGAAGTTCTGCCAAACTCCCAGACGAATGAAGCCAAGACTTCCCATTTTCCTCAGGATGGGACCATAGAACACTTGCTGTAACCATGTTTAAATACATTAATGTACATGCATTGTTCTTTCAATATCCAAAAATTTAATTTATGCATTGTGACATACACTCACTGTCCACTTTAATAGGAACACCTGTACACCTGCTAATTTATGCAGTTATCTAATCAGCCAATCAGGTGGTAGCAGCATAATGCATAAATTCAATCCAGATACAGGTCAAGAGCTTCAGTTAAAGTTCACATCATACACGCAAACATTAACTGACGCTCTTGACCAGTAATGCATTGTGCTGCTGCCACATGATTGTCTGATTGGATAACTGAATAAATAAGCAGGTATACAGGGGTTCCTATGAAAGTGGATAATGACTGTATATTTTCTTTCTCACAAAACCACTGTAGAACAACAAAAACAAACATCAGCTTTTCTAACCTTCTCATCCAGGAAGACATCTCCAGCAAAGTGTGGTTTGAAATCGTGAACCTCTGTACCAATGTTCTCTTTGACCACTGCGTACAAAGTAACCCCAAGCTTGTCCAGTTGGGGCTTCAGAGAGGATAGCTCAGCGGCTTCCTGCAGAGAGACAAGTACACCAGGCATATCAGCAATGAGCAAGAAGCAAGACCCTCTTCACTAAACTGGAGTACAGGCTAATGCATCAAGGTTACCTCTCTGCACAAAAATCATCCAGGCCGCCGTACAGCCATGATCACTGCTCCAGAAGTCTCCCAAAGAGTTCTAGCTTTAAATACCTTCTCATCTAAATAAATAAAAAGTATAAATCATTTAGAAAATCACAAAAGGGCCACAACATGCTGAGTGCACTTTTAAGATAATAGAAAAAGAACACGATCCCCAACTGTCCTCTCCATGTCCTCCATTATAAATCTATGACCATCATAGTATAATATGATGTCCTTTTATAATTTAACAAGGAACATATTTATTGTCTGATATTTTTGGTATTCTTTAGTCTCCTGTTGAGAAAATAATGACATTGTCCTGACATTTGTCCTTTAAATGCACTCTTATTGAATATGCAGAAACACTATTAAAAGACAAACGAAATGAACTTTAAGTTTGCGCAAACCACAAACTCTAAATTAAGTCTGAATATATTGAAAGAACACCGCTTGAACATGAGTATAAAATAAAGCAAATTTTATTTTTAAAATAAAAACAAAGAGAAATTTGTGTTGTTTGTAATAGGTGCCAACACTTTAATCCATACATGCTGCAAGTAAAAAATATCAGATCTATAGCTCTATCCTAACCAGTTTGGTTTTTAATTGTGAAAGACTAATGTAATCACAGCACAGCAAACAGCTCCAATTGTCCTATTTCCAGAATGTTCCTATTTCTGAATAAAATTAACATCTTTGCTAAACACACTGTTTATAAAAATATATTTATTTAAAAAAAATACTGATGTTTAGATGTGTTTGCTCTAATCAGAGATGGAAACTTGAGTCGCAAAAAAATGACTTGCGACTTGACTTGGACTTGTGAACTACTGACTTGAGACTTGACTTGGACATGAAGACAGACACTCGTGAAAAACACAAGTCATTTTGGTTTGGCGTTCCCGTTCTCTCTTTACTACCCCACATGACGGCATCAAACACCACATTTTTCTTTTCATTCCTCATTCATTCATTCCCTATCAGTAAATATCAGAACAATACATCTCTAAACACACCAAGCCAGCATTATTATATACATGTGTGACGTATCTGAAGGCGCGTGTTCATCACCCACTGGAAACGTGCTGTTATATAAATGAACAACAAACAATAACAGTATAGCCAAGTCTTGATAATCTTCGTGTCATTTAATTTGAAAAGCAATCAATTAATCCGAAGGGAAGCTGCGGTGCTACAAAGCTATCAGGGGCTTGCTTGGTGTCCATTTTCAAGAAGTACACATTTTTCCAAACTACAGCACCTCAAATAGCTCAAAATATACAGCACGTTTTTTTTCCCCTTGTGGTGACAGTCTCTGCATTCCAAATGGTATAAATCACCCTCCACATGGCACTTGGCACAAATGGGAGCGTAATCGAGCTCTATATTATCATGCTGTAAGATTGCTTCAAACTGAATTTCCAATCAAAATGACTTAAAAATTAAGTTCCGAGTGACCATCATTTTTGAGTGCCACAAGTTTTGGCCCTCCAAAGTTGTCACAGTGGACGGTAAAGTGAAAGAACTATTGCTAAACATAGAACAAAGACTTGAGACTTGATTTGGTCTTGGGAACATATCTGGCTCTACTAACCACAGCTGGAAGTCTTTAAACTAACTAATATAAATATTGCTATAGTAACTAATGCTCTCTCTTTTCTTTTCTTTTTTTGGCTTTCACTCAGACTCATGGCATTCTGGGGGCTTATAGAAAATACATGCTCATGTAAGTGTTATATACCAGTTCAATAGTATAGACAAAATGTATACCTTAAGAAGAACTGCAACTGATATACCACATCAACCTTCATATTGCCCACTACTATTGTTGATATGTGGATAAAGATATGAAGTCCCACTCACCTCCGTCAGTGGTTTTGAGGTCAGCATCTTCCAGATACTGTAGAGTAGCAAAATCAGACTTGGTCAGGAAAAAATCTGTGTTAGCCAGAATTATGCCAGCAATGACAGCACCCATAGCTCCAAGGCTGAGTGACCACATGCTCATGAAGGTTGTCACCTCCATGGTGGACGATGGTGCTGCAGAGAGAAGACAAAGCAAGATGTTCCAGTAGGTGCATATACCAGCTCCAGTTAGTCCAGAATGAAGTAGCCAGAGTCCTTACTAGAACCAGAAAATATGACCCCTCTCTCATCCACACTGAATTGGCTTCCTGTAAAATTTTGTACTGATTACAAAATACTCCTATTGACCTAAAAAGCACTAAACGGTCTTACGCTGCAGTACCCAACAAACTTCTGGTCTTGTATGATGTTATGCCTATTTCAGTCAAAAGGTGCAGGCTCTTTTTTGGTACCTCGAATAGTGAAGGCTACAGCAGGGGGCAGAGCTTTCTCTTACAAAGCCCCACAATTATGGAACAGCCTTCCAATTAGTATTCAGGACTCAGACACAGTCTTTAAGTCTAGGCTGAAAACACATTTGTTTAGTCAAGCCTTTTGATAATAAGCTTTTCTCTTAGGTAAAGGCATAGATCTGGAGGGTTCATGAGCACAGAGTGTGTTGGTAAATTGGGATGTTTGGATGCTGTCACCCCCAACACCCTGCCACACCCCACTCTCATCCGTTCACTCAATTTTGTTGACGGTGGAGTGGCTAGTCACTTTATGTCACAGGGTTATGTTTTTCCTTGCTAACATTGCCTCTGGTTTTCTCATTAGGGATAAACTTTTCATTTGAATTAAAAAGTTGTATATCCGGATTTCTGTAAACCTGCTTTGTGTGCACTGTTAAAAGCAATTGGCCTTGGTTCAACAAATATTTACAAACTCACTAAAATTCAGATGAAACTTTGCTCTTTTCAACCAGACAAACAAGCAAGTTTACCTTACACCTTATACATGAACAAATTGACTTCAGCCTTATTTTATAAACTCTTTCATCATTTGCTAATCTAAATCACACTATTACCAAAGCACATGCAGAGGAAGGCCTGTAGAGCAGGCTGGGGCAGTACCTTCAGGTTTACAGATGGTGGACTGGCTGCTCTGGTCCTTCACAGATATTTGCTGATTTGTCGAATACACACAAACGGTGTTGGCGTTAATGGAAGTAAGTAACTTAAATAAAGATTGGCATCCCACAAAGTTTAGTGACTTGTACTCTGGGTGAATTTTATTTACTAAAATTTGAAGTTTCTTTTTTGAGGCTGAGGGTAGTTGACTGTAGAGCTGCAGAGCCGAGGAAGTGCAGTCATAGACTTGATCCTTAACAACATTATTTGCATGAAAGATACAGTTTCTTCTTTTCAGAAACCGAGCTAAACGCACAGGCTGTACTTGTGTAAAGGCCATTGGAAGCATCCACACTGATTTTAGCAAATCATTCTTTGCCACATAAAATCTTCATGGTGATAATTCTGGAAAAAAAAATGGAAAATACCATCTAAGCAGAAAATTATTTATTCCAAATAAATTGAATCCTAAATGGAAAAAACAAAACAAAAAGACTTTAACTTAGAGTAACGCTAACTTACAGGTTACAGTCTACTTAATGGTGTTTAATATAAAATGCACCCCTGCCTTACGCCTCCATCTGATGGTGACTGAGGTCATGCTGAGCATAAAAGGTAACGTTGACAAACAGTAACTGAAGAAATTCATTATTGTTGACTCTGGGTATCTGCTAAAGCTAGCGGCGTCGCATTACATGCGTTTGACGTCATGCACTATCGGCTGGGAAACAGCTTATATGTCCGGTTAGTAAAAAATCACTAGTGTTTCATTTGAAATGACATTACCCTTTTAAAATTCATACACTAGATGGTAGAGTACACAGTACATAGTACAAGTGCATAATACATCATTTGGGACACAACTTTAGTACTTACTCTCCGATGCGTGTTTTCGGAACAGAAGTAACGCAATGTTACTTATTGTTAATTTTATTAACAATAAAAGGATACAGATATTCTCCAAAACAGACAATTACAAAGGTAATTATAAGATTTTGAATACCCTTCGTCGGTGTATGTAACAAATGTGTCTCCGCTGGTCGTAGTAGTGATGCAATAAACCTACACTTTGCTGGAGAAGCGTCAATAAACTCAATGTTGAGCAGCACAAATACAGTCCTGTAGTTTGGAATGTCTCGAGCGCATGCCTACAGACTGAACACCTAATACGCATGCGCATGACGTCATCATTTTCACAAATTCTGGTTCTTTGTACGTTTACACGGAGACCATAATGGCATCGTTTTCAAAAGTTTGCGTTTTCAGGCCCCAAAACGCGTTGTCATGTAAACGAACAGCCAAAATGCATAAAAAGTTTTCCGCTTTTAGGTGAAAACGTTGTGTAAATGGCCCCTGAGTAAAGTGCAATGATATGCTTTATGAAGCACTAGTACAGTTATGCATGCAGAGGGTCCAATTGTACTGCTAAGGGCATGTCAGCTGGTCAATGTGTCCTGTGTTCACAAACAAGTTCTGTGTTGTGTCAATCAGCCCAGATGCCAATACAGAGTATTGGAGTGGCACAACCACATTATCTAATCAGTCTGCAACTTGTATAGTAAACTGGAATTAACTTGGCTTTGTAGCAGAAGGTTTCCATATCACATTTATATTTATTCATTTGGCAGACACTTTGGCACACAAACAAAGTGAGTCCGATACAATCCAATTTTCACTTTCACGCACCTCAAGGCATTATGGGATCGGTTCACCATTTTGGAAGGATTAGTTCTTTGTTTATGTGAAACAGACCTGTTCACACAGCTCAGGAGCTTAAAGAGATTACTGCTTTATGTTGTGTTATTTAAACTTGTCTTGATTAACAAGACTAAATTTAGACATTTTAAAATAATACATTTCCGGCGATATTAATGGTGAATTTATCACATGTAGCTTAAAAATAAATTAAGCACCAATCAAACAGCTCTTTAATTCCAGTTTACAGTGAGTATTCATTTTATTTCCGACTTCACAGCTCGCCTGAACGCTCTCACGTGGGAAATAAGAGGATCCGAGAGGAAAAATTCCCAGTATAATGCTCTGGATATGCTACTTCGTGTTAAATTTCCAGACATCTTTTCAGATCTGCTATGTGGCTTGGGTGTCTATACTTTTGAGCCGTTTAAAAGGGTCAAGGCACTCGAAGTCCGTGCACACTTTACAAATGAATGGGTACAAGAAGCTAAAATATGAAAACACAGCCTCAAATGTTCTCCACAGTGACTGTAGTAATGATTGCTGTGTGATTCACTGTTTTTTTTTTTGTTTGTTTTTTTTTTAATGAATACTTAAATATTTTACGTATGAATTATATTGAAGCATTATATAAGCAAATCACCTTATGCCAATTTGTGCCTCCACACTGGATGAGGGTAAGTCGACAGTCATTTTTAAGCATGGCTGTCATGAGTGTTACTGCGACGGTTTACAAAAACAAGAGCTTCCCACCATAATGGCTCAGTCAGTCTGTATAAAAACTTGTGCACTAGCTATGCTGGATATCTGAATAGATATAAACAGATTAAAACAACAAGCCATGGTATCACATTCCTCATCCTGCGCTAAAACTATGCACTTAAAAGCAAAACAATATTCAACACCTACGTTATTTACCTAACGCCAAGCTTCGGTTAACAAACCTTACATGAAATATTAAGGTAACTTCCCTTAAAAACGCGATTTAAAATGTAACTGCGTAGTCTACGTAAAAGAAAGTATTTTAATATTCACGATTAAATGGCAGTGTAACTTGCTAAGGTTACTTCTCAAATGCTTGTTAGCTTTCGTGCTAAAACTAGATACAGGACATAACTCTAATAGTGTGCCTTTCCGTTTGAATATGGTGCTGAAGCTGTTAACACTAAAAAGAAAATGACATTAACAGCTTTACCCTTAGCGTTACTCTATGTTTATGTATATTACACTCACCTGTTTTGGCGCTAAGGTACTGTCTAATCTCCCTTCAAGTCTACAGCAGTTATCGTGCAGTGATGTATCGTTCATGAACGATTCATTCATTTTGAACGAATCTTCAATATGACTCGAAAACAACGAGTTGTCTCAGAGAGTGACTCGTTCATTTTGTGTTGACCGCGCATGCGCACCAACATCCCCATAGGTTCTGCACCGTTCTTCCGGTGACCGCTCCATAGGCAATACATCATGCAGTACCGGAAACGGGATGAACGAACGAATCGAGACGTGAACTAAACATTTCTGTTTCCGGGGAACAGACGTGACAAATGTGACGTGAGAAAAGAAAGAACGACTCGGATCGGGAGATGAAGTGAACTAACAGACTGCATAGCCTGAAGACCAGCTAAACTATTAATTAATAATTTCTGTTTCTCATAATGCGGCCTTTGCTGCATTAACCTATAGTTTATTAAGTACTAGATGTGTTGGGGAATTTAACATGTAACATTTTAATTATATTTTGCTGAAATGAACGAAATGACTCGAAAAATTATTCGTTGACTGTACATCATTCCCTTCAAATGCTATTGAGCTTTAAATTATGGTATATTTTGTGTATGGGCCCATTCTGTACT
>JANDJT010000169.1:20792080-20804077 GCA_024331685.1 Stegophilus panzeri | reverse complement strand
ACACCAAATACCTATAGCATTAACACTGTCTGAAGAGGAATAAAGTATATCTCTGGTTTTACATTTTTATGCCACATTTTGACACTGTCACTCTGTAAGGGATATAGAGTGTGTGTGCCTAGGCGTGCACATTCTTGAGCAAAAGATTCAAATAAATTCTCTTTTACAGTGTTTAACAACTTGTGACACTTAAATTATTGCTTTTAGCAATGTCAGTCTATACACTTGAAATACATAGGGTAAGTGGTTTGTTAAAAAACCCATACATTTTGCAAACTGCTACGTTTGTGATTGTACAGCTTTGTTTCTCTATATAGGATTTAAGTTTCATTTTTCTTCTACATGAATAGATTATAGACATTCATAGCTTGAGCTCACTGGCAACTTTAGAAGCAATGATTTTAAAAGCGATGGATGTCCCAGATACCCTCTTAAAACGGACACCGTTGAGTGAGAGGCGGGGCAGTTTGCAGACCTCCATCTCCCACTGGACAAGGCTGTCAGCATGTCCATCACCATGGACACAGAGAAGCAGGAAGTGTTCACGCTGTTCATAGTCGCAGTTGTTGGCATCTAGAACTTTGCAGATTTTGTTCATGATGGCGGCTGGCTCCATGCTGCTGGTGGTGTTCATACTCCAGGTGAAACGGAGAGAGCGGGGTTTCCCGTCTTTTCCTGGTGGTTATTGTGTGAAGCACAACAAATTAATTCAAATTCCTATAACCGTGCCTGCAGTATACCGCGTGTTCACACGTGACGAATCACGTGATACCGCGTGAATTGAACAATTTCCTGTTACTAGTAACCCAGGTGTACTAAAAAAATATATATATTAAAATATCAATGGGAATATACTTCAAATATATTTTTCTCATATGAATTCATAGGGGTGCCAATAGTTTTTTTAATTTTTTTAAAAAAGTTTTAGGCACCCTATTTTTTTTAGTAGAAACGTTTTCTACATTATCAAGTCAGTACAAAAAACATTTTAGATTCCAAAACATTTGTTTTTCAGCACAAAAATTTTGTAGGCCTATGTCATTGAAAGAAAGCAGCATATTAAGAGACACTTTTCAGAAAAAACATCATGAAGGCTACTGGGTTTTGCTGCAAAAATAAGAAGCAAGTGCTCACTAGGTTATTTATACATTTCTCATACAATCATGTTTCAGAGCCTTTATTCTTGTCCTCAGTCTTTGAGGCACTGGGCATGAAGTTCTGAGGCACTAATTATGGAAAGGGATACTTTCTAATGGGATACAACATCTCCTTAAAGAAAGATCCTGAAAGAGTGAGACTATCCATCATCAGCACAGCTTTTTGCTATACTTATATAATATCATTGTGCATCTTGTACTTGGTCAAAAACATTCTATAAAAAAGATCATTCTGAATCTGTAATAGAGTATGTAAGTGGGTCCAGATTGGAGATAACTGTTATTTATAGAGTAAGGAGAGAGAAGCAGTAGCTGCTGCTCTCTACTGTAAGAAGAATTGTGTTGAGAGGGAGGTGCAGTGACACCCCACTCCAGCCTGCAGCTGCTACAGCATTCCACTGGGCTACTGAAGCATCACAAGGAGCCTTCTCCTTTCACCCAGTTTCCCAATATTTGCCTAAATTGAACTTCTATTCCCCTGCTGTTGTATGGAGGTGGAAAATCACCTATTGTTAGCATGTTTTATGTTGATTTGTTGCTAGCAGTCAGGTACTGTGATCATGATGATGAGGATTATGAATGAGAATGATATTAGTGCAATAAGTATAGCAGAAGCATGGAAATGTATAAATCGATGTATTTCTTAATTAATAAGAAAATTCCAAGAAAATACTTTAATTTCATAGTTTGCATCATATTGTGTATCATTGTGTATAATTCTCAATATAAAAATCTGCTGATATGATCTATAGATTTTGATCTCATCTGCCTCAAACTGTGAGTTTTTGTGACTCACATAGGAGCAGATATGGAGATATGGGGCATATTTTGTTTGGTTTAATGTGACTCTCTTATTCTGCAAACCAGGATTAGGATGTTGTTTAGGGAGTTGGCTGAAGAACCTATCAGCAGTAAGGATATGGGCCCCACCTACTTATGGTAACATCATCAATCAGGCATTGGCTGGTTTAACACACTCCTCTGTAAACTTGGCAGAATAGTACATGGGCAGCATAAGCACACAGTGGAAAGCCCGTATGATCAAGATTACTGACATTTTCAGTCAGTAAACATGTACACACTATGCAACACAGCCTTGAACTTTAGAAATAGGGTGATAGCTACCCATTTGTTAATTTTTCCATCCTGTTTAGTCCAGCTTGTGGTGCACTGAGATTGCTGTCATACACCACCATGACCTTAGAAACCACTAGTGGCTTTAGGTCAGTACTGAATCTAGTAAAATTGTGTAAATTTCCTAGTAACCTTTGTAATCTACCAAAAATATTTGGTGTGTTCAGTGAATAATATTCACAAATATAACTCCGTTATCTGAGACTTTATACCATGCTTATCTAAGAAACGTTGCACTTTGTATCACCTTCCAGCCTCATCATGCTTGCTGAGCATAGTTATGGTCAAAGTTTAAAGTTTAGATCAGTTTAAATCTCATTTAACATGACCATAGTTTGTGTAACCGGAAGTGAACATTTTTGATGGCAACTATTCATATACTAACAATAAAATGACTCATATTGAGGGACAATGCCAAATAATTCAGTCTACTCCTTTTAATTCTCTATGCTGACACCTAACCGGTTAAAATATTGGCAATGCCATAGCACTGATATGTTTATCTTTCTACTCAGAGTGATTCTGTCTGCTCTGGCAAAATGATTCAGTTCAGTTAATGATCAGTCATTAACTTCTTGTTTTAGTGTCTTGGGTGCAGCTCACACATTATTGTCCACAATGCACATGTTACTCAAGGTAGAGATGAATGTTGTATATACAATCCCCTCTGAAAGTATTGGCATGGCAAGGCCAATTCTTTGTTTTTGCTATACACTGAAGACATTTGGGTTCGAGATCAATTGAGGAATTTGAAATGATAGATCAAAATTTCAGAATTTCATTTCCTGATATTTACATCTAGATGTGTTAAAGATTCAGAACATTGGACTTTTTGTTTGAATGCACACATTTTTCAAGTGATCAAAAATATTGGAACATTTGACTGACAGGTATTTATTGTTGCCCTGGTGTGCCAGGTTAAATTGATTGTTTAAACAATTAATAGCTCTAAATGTCCACTCTTTGTTTTCGCCCTGGGTTTCACCTGCGAAGACTGGATTTGTTGTTAAAAAGGATAAGTCAACTGAGAGAACAAGAGAACTGTCTATGGAAGAAAAGCAAGCCATTCTGAAGCTGAGGGAAAATTTATCAAAAACATTGCATTGGGCATAGCCAATACAACAAATTTAAATGTCCTGAAAAATGATGAGGCCATACCACACGATGCAAACCACTCATTAGCAGTAAGCATCAAAGGTCAGATTGGAATTCACAAAGAAATACAGAGATGACCCACAAAAGTTCTTGAACCAAGATTAACTCTACCAAAGTGATGGAAAGGCCAAAGTGTGGAGAAAGAAAGGATCTGCTTATGATCCAAAAGAGACAAGCTCATCGGTCAAGCACAATGGAGGTGGAGTGTCATGGCTTGGGCTTGCATGGCTGCTTCTGGAACACACTCATTAATCTTTATTGATGATGTATCTCATGATGGTAGCAGCAGAATGAATTCAGAGGTCTACAGAAACATTCTGTCTGTCAGTTTGCAGAGAAATTCATCCAATCTGATTGGGAGGAACTTCATCCTGCAGCAAGACAATGACCCAAAACACACTTCCAACACAACAAAGGACTTCATCAGGGAGAAAAGTAGAAGGTTTTAGACTGACCTTTTCAATCAACAGACCTTAACCCAACTGAGCATGCATTTCATCTCCTGAAGAGGAGACTGAAGGGAGAAACCTTCTGAAACAAACAACAACTGAAAGAAGCTGTGGTACAAGCCTGGCAAAACAACACAAAAAAGAATGCAACAGTTTGGTGATGTCAGTGGGTCACCGGCCTGATGCAGTTATTGCAAACAAGGGATGTGCAACCAAACATTAAGTGTTATTTACTTTAATTTACTTATTTAAGACTATATCTTCCTATACTTTTGCTCACCTAAAATTTGGGTTGTCTGCTACCAAAGGTGCCATTTACATGTCTTCTCAAATTCATCTCAAACCCAAATGTCTTCAGTGTATAGCAAATACAAAAGAATTGGCATTGCTGTTCCAATACTTACTGAGTGAACTATATGAGTCTAAAGCTAAATCAAATAGTGATGTCTTATTCAAAGCAGCATAGCAACACAGTGTCATTTTGTGCAGCTAAAGCTTTATTAGCATGGCAGGCTGTCCAATAGCATACAGGATTTTCATATTCTGCACTTTTCAACCAGTTGTTCACCACCAAATTAAATCTTGCTACAGGATAAAGGAGTGTGCTAGAAGCTTTTAGAACCATTGACATAGCCACAACCTGGCATGACCCTGCTGTAATATAATCAATGTTAAATTTACCCCTACACAATTCAGCCTCATTTACCAACAGACATATGCATTGTATACATGCTCTTCAGGTAAAGATGAACGTGATGGCAGCTATGGTGCTCAAGTTGGAATCATAGCTGTTTTACTGAAAAATGGTGCTGGTCTTGGAAGGTCACGGTATATACTTTTCTACTAAATTCTCATTTTCTCTTCCTTAGCATGACATTGTTATAATTATACCCATATGGGTGGTTATGAAAACTAAAAAAGGAAATCAAGACTGGGCTTTTTTTTTTATCTCGCATCTTTTGTGCATATACTCATCATGTGTGATTTGAATTATGCAATAATAAATGTGAGGTCAAAACTGGTTTGAACAGTGTGCCCTGGATTTAATTCCACATGCATGGTAGGAGACTTGACAGGGTATGGCGTTCATCCTGATTAGCAGCAATTTTGATTACTGTTCACTAGTTATATAGTTAATATTGCCATGTTTATCTGAATGGTGAGGAAATGTGTGGCAGCCATATTTTAACATAGAAGAATTGACATTGCATGAGAAATATGTTGCAAAAAATTGGCACTGAAATACCACATACTTAAGAATGAATAAAAATCACAAATGAGCTGCACTCATCATACTTGTTATTTAAAACACTCTAAAACACTTTTATTAGTGCACAGTCCTTGCCTGCATACTGTCAAGTCTTAAAATCTCATTACAGCTAAATGTTACTGTGTAAGGTATCAGATAACATGTCTGTGCAAACATCAAAATCTCTCATTTAATACAATGTAGTTATATTTGCTTTGTAAAAGCTTTATTACATTTTCTCATTCTAAATTCAGTTTCTAAACTCAGTGTACAACACACTGGAGCACAGCAATGCTATTTTGAGATACTCATAGGAACCTGATCACAAGGCAAGGAGTCCAACCATATGCTGATTATGCCACTGCCCTTCTTTCTACACTCTAATCAGACAATAAAGGGTTAACAGAATGCCTTTAAACTCAATCCCCTCCCTCCACAACTCCCCCTGGAACATTCAACCTCACCGATTTACATAAGGCATATGTATGCATGTGTGTGTATGTGTGTGTGTGTGTGTGTGTGTGTGTGTGTGTGTGTGTCCATAAATAGGAGCATGCTTGCTTAGAGACCTATTGATATTCAGTGACCTAACTGTAGGATCTGAGATCCTAAAATCTGAAGGATATAAAGAATACATTTCAGCTGCACTTGGAAACCTTTTAAAAGCCCCTTTTAGATATTGCTTTCTAGTTTATCGAGTTAGATTACAAACATGGATGCAATGAATGACTTCACAGATGATGGTTATTTCATGTTTACATCAGAGTCAGTGGGAGAAGGGCATCCAGGTGAGGCTTTATCTATTACATTTTTTTTCTACACTGTTCTGTAAAAACCCGCTGTAATTTCCTAAGCTGTGTAGCCCAACACGTGCAAACAGCCCAACAGCTACTTGCTGACTCAGCGGTATATTTGCTTCAACAAGTGCTTGTTGAGAGGGTTAGGCAGTGCTTGCTAATCTCCCTCATATGACAGAAGAAAATGCAAACAAGATACAGATTAGATTGCATATGGTGCACTAATGTACACTTGTAACTACTAACACTGACCATTTATGACACAAGTGCTTAAAAAAGATTTGTGCAAAAGGATTGAGCATGTGGTTAGTTTCAAAAGTTGTCTCACTCGATCATGTACTTAGCTGGTATTGCATTCAGTGAATACTATGGTATATAAACACCATACTTTAACAGTCAGTGCTTTTATTGCCCCCTAGGAGGAGTATCTGCAAGTACTACTAAACTACTAAATGTGCAAAAAATCACATATCTGATATCAGGTATTTGATCACATGGTTCTTAGAATTGACCTTGGTACTGACAAGGTTAATTTTTTACTAAGAAAGCACTTATGCTGTCTTGTGTGGGAATTAGCCAGACCTCCGATTTATTATCAGTAGAAGAGACTGTTCCTGGCTCCCTTAATATGTGTCCAAACTGACTGAAAGCCATGGCTGGATTGCACTTACTCCACAGAATTTGAAATGTCAAATGCAAGGTCAAATATGCAAGAGTGATGCAAATCTCTCATGAAGCCCCTGGGTCTCTTAGACAACCTTTGAAACTAAATCAGTAAAGCATGATGTGGGTTATTGATGTGGAGGGAAAAAGCAGAACATATGCATAATCTTTCTGGTTCACCCTTAAACACACAGCATAGACATGACTCCATTGGTTTGTATTGATGTTCAGGCCTCATGAAGCTTCAGAGACTGTTTGCCCTCATTGTTTCTGATGTAATACACATAAGCTGTTGCCTCAGTGCAGAATGGAATGGAGTGCAGCTGAAAGCATGAAAGCATCCTCCTGCTCTTACTGGGACATATTTCTGAAGTATTCTATACTCCATTTGTGTGAAAAACCCAGGAAATCTAACTGTTCAAAATAAGGGCATATAAAGCACAGAATTAGGGCATATAAATGGGGTACATTATCCTCCTTTATATTATCTTTGTATTAAATTTAAATCTCAGTAGTTTTCCTGTTCTTTTTAGCGCAATATTTTAACATGTTCAGTTAAATCTCTCTTAATATCTGATTACAGGGTCTTAATAATAGTTTGCACACATTAAAACTACTTTTCTTTTACATATGCCTGTCCTTTAGTTACTTTGTCGAATTCAATTTTATGTTCTACTGATTCAAAGGGTTCATGTGGCAAGAACAAAACCATAGCGATACAGACTCTGGAAGAAAATCCTGACTGCTAGTTCAACTTTGTTTAAAAATAGGTTTTATTTTTCTGTTCTTGCTTTCTGTAGACAAGATTTGTGACCAGATCAGTGATGCAGTCCTTGATGCACATTTGAAGCAGGACCCTGAAGCCAAAGTGGCCTGTGGTGTGTACATAAATAATAAACTATTGTCTACTGCCTGTTACACAGAACTATTCTCTCTCAGTTCTAACAATAATCACTAATGATTAGTCCTCTAATGTAAAACACTAACACTGGTCTTCATTCAGCTCCATGGATTTTTTTTCTTTGCTGTTATTAATCATGGTATATTTCGTATATGTATATGCCTCTGATTATGTTGTTTATCTTATATATTAGAGGCTGTCTGTAAGACTGGTATGGTGCTTCTGTGTGGTGAGATCACATCCAAGGGCAGTGTGGACTACCAGAAAGTTGTGAGGGACACCATCAAACACATTGGTTATGATAACTCTGATAAAGGTAAGAATATCCTGACAAATGAAGTTTAAGTCATTTAGAAAAGTGTGTTTATGTTTTGTTTGTGTATAATTTCTATCTGATCTTAGGTTTTGACTATAAGACCTGCAATGTACTGGTGGCTCTTGAGCAGCAGTCTCCTGATATTGCACAGGGTGTACACATTGATCGGCGTGAAGAGGACATTGGAGCTGGAGACCAGGTAAAAACTAGAAATAGAATAACAGCGTGAATTAGTGAATGAACTATAACTACAATGGATGATCATTCTATAACTTCTGCTTTGGCAGGGTCTGATGTTTGGTTATGCCACAGATGAGACAGAGGAATGCATGCCTTTAACCATTGTCCTTGCCCATAAACTCAATGCCAAAATGGCTGAACTGCGTCGTGATGGCACTATTCCTTGGCTCCGTCCGGATTCTAAAACACAGGTTAGAATAAAGCCTTATGGTAGATTTTTCTGCAGTTGACTATTGACAGTGACTATGTGAACTATCAGCTGGTGTGGTCATCTCATCTATCTCTTAACCAATAGTTGTCATTCATAATGAGCAAGATGATAAGTATTCTTTTTTTTTTAATGTGATGAAAATGACCCTCAGAAGACATTCAAGGGCCATTTGCCTCATAGTTGGTGGGATGCTGCTATCCACTCTGCATTTTCGGTGTCACCTTTAGAGTTTACCAGCAACACAAGCTAGGGTCCTCTATAAAAGCTAAAACTTTCTTGCTCACAGTGTTTAGCCTTAATGTGCATGTCCTCCAAGTGGCTATTTTACTGCCGCTGTAGATTCTTATTTAGAGCCCAGCTGTGCCAGGGTCTATATTGCTTATAGCCTTTTTAAGTTTAAGAACTTTCTGCAATAATGGATTGTACACCCGGAGAACTCCCTTAATGAGAAAGATATGCCGTGAATGTTCCTATAATATGCTTGGGGTTCTCCATACCTGCAGGTGACTGTACATTACAAGCAGGAGAATGGAGCAATGGTTCCTGTGCGTGTGCACACTGTGGTCATTTCAGTCCAGCATGATGATTTCATCCCACTGGAGGAGCAGAAGAGGATTTTGAAGGAGAAGGTCATCAAGGCTGTAGTGCCAGCTAAGTATCTCGATGACAAGACCATATACCATCTACAGCCCAGTGGCCGCTTTGTTATTGGAGGACCTCAGGTGAGTTTCTTCATGACACGTTCTTGGGTTTTTCTTCATGCCTACATTTACACAAGAATTAAAGCATTAATGGCAACAGGTTGACCGCTAATTTGGATGAATCTCAGGGAGATGCTGGACTCACTGGAAGGAAGATCATTGTGGATACGTATGGTGGATGGGGTGCCCATGGTGGTGGAGCTTTCTCTGGAAAGGACTACACTAAGGTGGACCGTTCTGCAGCTTATGCTGCCCGCTGGGTGGCCAAGTCTCTGGTCAAAGCTAAACTTTGCAAGAGAGTTCTGGTACAGGTGAGATAACACATTATCTTTGCAAATGTTCTCCCTGAAACCCAAATACAACACACTTCACTAATAGAGGGCAGAGTGCATAAAACTATGGTCTTGTTTTAGGATGAAATTAAATAATAAGCCAGTTATAAAACAATGATGTAAAAATATACAAATTTTGTCCAGGTGTCTTATGCTATTGGAGTGAACCACCCACTGTCTATCTCACTCTTTACCTACGGTTCATCTGAGAAGACAGAGAAAGAACTGCTTCATATTGTCAACAAAAACTTTGACCTTCGGCCGGGTGTTATTGTTAGGTAAACTATTGTCTTCTATGTGTTACTTTCTGGCCTAAATATTTATGTTAAACATAAGTAGCAGAAAAGACAAATGAAAGAGTAAGACTTTACAGCATGATTTACACGACACTTAAAAGCATGCTATATTCACTTAATATCCCGTAATAATTATAATATATTAGAAAAAATCTGAAAAGAATCACCAACACCCCTTACACATGCTAATTTCACGCTGATGTATTTTTTTTTCTTATTCCTATAATAAAATTGTACTATAATATAAGTTAACTAGCTTGCTTGAAATAGATGTAATAAGATTAAATAACATTGCTATCCTTTACAGAACAAATTTTTATATTTAAATGTATGAAATGATTTTCTAGCCACAGTTTGTCATAAAGGATATACACACAGCACAAGAGGCTAGAATAAATTTTTAGCTTAAAAAAACTAAACATGTCTGTGTATTTTGGGCTAAATATACTTTTAGAAATTTTAGAAGCCCCAGAGGTAGTGAAGATTCACCATGTTGTTGTGAGTTTGAATCCCAGTGATGCCACAGCCATCCATGACCAAGATTCTAAGAGAACATATTTAGCCCTGCTTTCTGCATCAGAAGAATGGCATTACTGTCTCTCCCATATCAATTAGAGCGTTGCATCTGTCTGTGACCTCGTACATGAAAGAGAACAAGTTAATGTCTCTTCCAAGCATGTTAGGCTATAAGCAGTAATAAATTACTTTTGTTGACAGGGACCTGGAGCTGAAGAGGCCCATTTACCAGGAAACTGCCTGCTATGGTCACTTTGGCCGACCTGAATTTACCTGGGAGGTTCCCAAGACCCTTGTATTTTAAGCTGAGCAAGGCTCAGGAGATGCTTCCATGAGACAACCATGAAGACCTCTATTAGAATAACTGAGAGCAATCCTGCCTTCTCCCATCCCGCATTGTTTTTACTCATCTCACCACCTGAATGCCAATATATTCATCTGAAACGAGGCTCAACAGTGTATGAAAATTGTCTCATGCAGTGTAGGAGTCTGCTTTTTTTTTTTAAGAAGGAGCTGTCAATACAAAATAGACTATTTGGCCAAAAGTTTGTGGACACCTGACCATCACACCCATCTGTGCTTTTTGATCATCCCATTCCTGATTTAGTCCCCCTTTGCTGTTGTAATAACATCCACTCTTCTGGGAAGGCTTTCTACTAGATCAGGGGTCTTCAATCTTATCAGCAAAGGGCTGGTGTGGCTGCAGAATTTCATACCAGCCAAATGGGATGTACACTTGATAGTTGAACAAGATCCATCCATCCATCCATCCATCTTCTACCGCTTACTCCTTTTCAGGGTCACGGGGAACCTGGAGCCTATCCCAGGGAGCATCGGGCACAAGGCAGGGTACACCCTGGACAGGGTGCCAGTCCATAGCAGGGCTAGTTGAACAAGATGAACTGATTAAACAAGGGGAATCAGGTGTGGCTCCTACTTGGTTGGAATGAAAGCATACAGCCACACCGGCCCTATGTGGATAAGACTGAAGACCCCTGCACTAGATTTTGGAGCATGGCTGTGGGGATTTGCCCATTTAGCCACAAGAACATTAGTGAGGTCAGGCACTTATGTTGGGTGAGGAGGCCTGAGGCACAGTCAGCATTCCAAATCATCATCAAGGTGATCATCATCAATGGGGTTTTCGGTTGCAGACCACTCGAGTTCTTCCAGTCCACTCTTGGCAAATCTTGTCTTCATGGACTTCATTTCACTGCACAGGGGCATTGTCATGCTGGAACAGGTTTGGGCCCCTTTGTCCCCCATACATCCTATATAACTGTGCGTTTCTAACATTGTGGCTACACTTTGGGCAAGACCAGTATATGGGTGTGATGGTCAGGTGTCCACAAACATTTTTGCCATATAGTGTATTTTCCGATTTACCATATCTGTATAAAATGCAGCATTTTTGTTCAACCCTGTTTTATTTTAACATGCAAAGTTAACACTGTTGTAAAAAGCATTGGCAAGAAATTCCACAACAACAACTGCCTTTGAAACAAACCAACCACACGGAAATTTATACTGCTCAGGGACTGATTGCAGAATTGAATTCAGAGCCATTCATATCTTAATTGTAAGTGCAATATATAAGTTGTAAGTGCAGTCACTTCCTATCACTTAATTCTTACGTACCACAGCAGCTTCCACTGAGTGTTAGATAAGACTTATAGTCAATACTTTTTAGAATCCTTGTGTGAAACACACACATTAGCACTATTTTCATTATGGTGTCATATACATAATAATGTACAGTGCTGTGAAAAAATATTTGCTTGCCTGAGTGAAAATGTATTTGCACCCGTAGTTACTAATTCCCCAAATCTATGAAACTGCATTCATAATGGGGTTCAGCTGGACTAGACACAACCAGACCT
>JANDJT010000169.1:20755655-20791384 GCA_024331685.1 Stegophilus panzeri | reverse complement strand
CAGAATTCCACAAAAAGAACATCATACCTACAGTCAAGCATGGTGGTGGAAGTGTGATGGTGTGGGGATGCTTTGTTAATTCAGGACCTGGGCAACTTGCAATAATTGAGGGAAACATGAATTCTGCTCTGTACCAGGAAATCCTAAAGGAGAATCTCTGGTCTTCCATCCGTAAGTTGAAACTCAAGCGCAACTGGATTATGCAGCGAGACAATGATCCAAAGCATAGGAGTAAGTCCTAGTCCTAGAAGTAACTGAAAGACTGATATCAAGTTATCAGAAGCATTTGGATATTATTTTTTTTTTTTTGCTTCAATAAAAAATTAATTCATAAATAAAAACTGTATTGTACTATTTAATATGAGATATACACAAAAACAGATGAAATCAGAATACTTTTTCACAGCACTGTATATAACTACCTAGTTGAAGTGCAGTTGTCTTGTCCTTATCATCTCCACACAAAAAATTTTATTGACTGAAAATCATTATTGTCTTATGCATTAATAGGACCCGCAATGCAAAAAAATTATCAATCAAATAATGCTGCTCACTATAATGCAGGTCACAACAAAGGGTGCAACTATACTGTTTTTCTTTTCTTACTATACTGGGTGTTTGTACTATATTTCAGTTGCAATACATACTGTATGCAATTGCAATATTGTATTCTGTCCAAGATGTGCAGCTCCATTTTAAAACCTGATACTTTTTACTTTTTTGTTGGTTTGTAGTGAAGCATGGGTATGAATTGGTGGACCATTATAATATTTAAAGTAAAATAAGTTTGGTGTGAGACTGTTATTGATGTCAAAACATTATAGGCATCATATGGCTTAAGAAATTAACTTCGTGCCTTATTTCATATGATAAAAAGTTTTAAATGTTTGTTTTTTTTTAGATCCCAGAGTATGGCACGAAAAATATATCAGTGTCTGCCTGTTTACAGACTCACTGTGGTATACAGTAAGAACATTATGCACCTACAGCTAGTGTATGAGTGTGTCTGTGTAATCAGCTAAACTCCAGATCATGCTGTATGACTGAGGTGTACTAATCCTTCTTTCTATATGTCCAAGATACTGCTTTTTATAGCCAGCACTATAAGTCCTGCCTGTTCTTATCAGACCAGTTCTGTTCAATTGTGACCTGTCTTTGTCATATGTGATTTGATCTGTGTAAATAATTGTGAATAATTATTATTAAAAAACTGGAACAGTCATTTAACCAGAATCTCTATTATGCACAGGTTATTGCATCATGGCTATTCCATACAAAAATGTATATCTGGTGGATTTCTCATGCAGAAATACCTAAATTTAGGCACAAGTGCACCAAATATACACTGGAGTCCAAAAGTCTGAGACCACTAGTGAAAATGCTTCTATTTTGCATTCTTTTCATTACAAATAATATTCAAATTACAGATTTATATTAGAATATTTACATGAATTTCAGATTTTCTCAGTATTGGTATGTCCTCCCTTCGCTTTACTGACTGCATGCACTTGAGCTAGCATGGACTCCACAAGTTTGTGTAAAACCTGATGATCCGTGATCGATCAAATTGATCGGCGTGTCGTCTGAACATGTGCTTCAATGGACGTGATGGGGCTCAAATAATCAGAAATTTTGTACAAATATGTTAACATGGTCAATATCACAAATTTGCCTACATTTAAATAGTGACCTAGCCATAGTGCAGAATATTTCCAAAATTCTAAAACTTTAATATCCAGTTTTAATTGGGAAAAAAACCCCAAAAACCCCCCAGATTTTCAGTGTGAGCTCAGACTTTTGGAGCCCGCTGTACTGTATATTTACAGCATTAAATGTGGTCAAGCCACAAATGCACTAAATTCTACACAATACACAGAGCCAGACCTCTTTTACAGCCATGCCAAAATGCTACTACATGAAATGACATAATATCTACATCACAGCTTTAAGACAGATGATACAACCAAAGAAGTCATCCCATTTAGTATTGTAGACAACACAGAAGCCTTGGTCAGCAGCTTTATTTATATTTGCTTTATTTTTGCTCAGCTTAAGGCAAATATACAGTACAATAAAACACGTCTTTGATTTATCCCAAAACCCTTTCAGTCTTTGGTGTAATAAAAAGGCACAGGAAGGTGCCCTTTGACAGCCAGCATATCAGTTATTTTACCCAATATCTGTTTTCTGGTATGGGTGTTTGCGCATGTGCACTGAGGTTGTATATTTGTACTTACTGTCTGTGTTAGTGGATTTTGAATGTGTTATCACTCTTTGCTCAGCAAAAAAAAGTTCTGTGACTGAGTTGAAGCAATAACTCAGAAAGTGAGTGGATCAAGTTAAGCAACAGACAGCCATGTCCTCAGAAAGTCATTATTGGCAAAGCAAGGTAAAGGATCCTCCTGATTTTCTCCCTGTATTGGACAGAGTAACGCTAAGCAATAATATCTTAGAGGTCCTGCACGTTTAAAGACATGAACAAAGAAATAGTTACATGGGACATACAGACCATAAAAGTGTAAATATCTTTGCAAATCAGATGTAATACTTACAGTCCACTTGTAACATGACAAATATGCTTCAAGTGTATGCCAGTTTTACTGTAAAACGTTCACTCATCAATTAATACTTAATCAATTGAACTTTATTAAAAGTACAGACTCCAAGCGGGTGTAATGGATTTTCCTGAGGATTTGACTAAACTAAAAACAAGCACAACAGGAACCACTGATTTAAAATTTAGACTTGCCTTTAGTTGATAAAGACATAAGGAGCAAAGTATACATATTCTATGAATGTATCTAGAGAATGGGTAAAAGGATTTGTGTTTATGCGCACTTAAATCAGCATCCAACATAAAAAGGAACAGTGTGCTATAGAGTATTTCTATCGAAAAAAATGGCTTTTTGTGTAACAGACTAGCAGTCCTGCTGCAAGTCATACTATCACAACAGATCACATTTTTGTGACAACTGTATGCACATATGATCATAGACACAAGATTAAGTCCAAATAAGCTGACAATTAAAGCCACAATTAACCAAATATAAAGTGTGGAAATCAAACAAAAATATGACAGACTGATGAAGCACAAATCTTTAACGATTAGAGTAATGTATACAAAAAAGGATCTGGTGTATCTGGTAAGTGGAATCTGTACTGTTCCTCTTAAACTGGAAATGGTTCAGAACCAAACTGGCAGGAAAATGTAAACAGGCCTTCAATCAAATCAAATACCAATCAGTCCACACCTCTCAATATACTGGCCTCAGGCACAGAGATGAGCAAGAATATAATCACATTTACAAACCAACAAGTCAAATATACAGCAAATATGGGAATGCTCTGCATTACTGTAAAGTTAACTTTTGCTGGCCTTATTGGCATTCCTTTGACAACATTTATAGTACAAAACAAAGTACACTTTTGAAACCTTGGACTGTGTCCCTGATAGTATGATAAACAACACAGGATTAGAGATTATTAGAGGCGTCCATTAGACAGCTTTGCTTGGCCCCGTTTCATAAGGCACAGTGGTAACGAGAGTCGCCCTGAACAGAATATGCAATGAGCAAAAAGCAAAAAGCACCTCTGTTTTAGAAGATCAAACATAACCTAAAGGCATAGATATAGGCAATTTGGTTGAATATAAAAGGCAAAAATAAACTCTATAGTTAAACAGTTCTGATTTTGTCATGAAACAGCTTGAATTGGCACAGAATTGTCTCAGTGCTCAGCTGAGCTGGCAGGAATGTGTTATTGACTGCTATTTCTGTTACATTAGAACAGACTGCATCTTCACAATTCCAATGCCATGAACATTCACAAAGCCAACAACACATACCACAGCAGTCCATATAGTCCATATAACACTGCTTCTTTAAGCATTACAGGCACTTTGTTTACGGCCTATACAGAGTGTGACACTGAAGATGGACAATTATTTGGCCTCAACAATGTGCAAAAATGTGTGCAAAGTCCTTTGGCAAAGGTTAGCTTAGATTAAGAACAGAAGTAGGCCAGATCTCCTCAGCTGAACTAGTGTTTTCCTCTGCACCCTACTGTACATGTATGTGTACAAGAAACAGGAAAAGAGAGAGAGTAGCACAGGAAGGCTTGTGCTAACTCTCCCTCCATGAGGTTAAAGCATGGACATGTTCTCAGGCTGGTGCTGACTAGTTCCACTGAGAGACTCCATTTTGTGATCTTGGCTGTTGATACCTAAAGCTCCTCCTCTGGCCAAGACCATCATGGTGTTGCTGGAGATATTGGCAAACTCAAAGGCAAATGTACCATAAAACAGCATGATGATGACACAGAAGACCCACTCAAAGATGGCTGAGGCGTGCTGCAGGACAAAACTCTCCTGGACGAAAAAAACTCCACCTTGGGATCAACTGAGTTAAGGAATTCTCACAATGGTAAGCAATCACACACACCTTAAATAATGCATAATGTGTCATTATTAGAATCTCTTTACCAATACTTATACACTGACTGTCCATGTTATTAGCAACACCTGTACTGCACATTCATGCAAGTTATCTAATCAGCCAATCATGTGGCAGCACCGCAATGCAAAAATCATACAAACACAGGCCAAGAGCTTCTAACTGACTAACTATGTTCTAACATTAACTATGTTCACATCAAACATAAGAACAAAGAAAAAGTTTGACATCTTGTTGATAAGAAAGGTAAATGGCCAGATTAGTTTGAGATGCCAGGAAGGATATAGTAACTCAAATAATCACTCTTTACATCCATTGTGAGCAGAAACTCATGTCAGCATGCATGAAACATCAAACCTTAAGGTGGATAGGCTACAACAGCAGAAGACCACATTGGGTTCCACTCCTGTCAGCCAAGAATACGAATCTGTGGTCAGTTAGATTAGAAGATTAGAAGAAGAAAAATCACCTGGTCTTTATGCAGGCTTCAACTGTCCAGTTTTGGTGAGTCTGTGCCCGTGAGAGCCTCAGATTCCTGTTCCTTGGCTGCCAGGTGTGGAAGCTAATGTGGCCTTCTGCTGTTGTAGCCCATCCACCTCAAGGTTCGATGTTTTGTGCATGCTGATGCTTTTCTGCTCACCATGGTTGTAAAGAGTGAATATTTGAGTTACTATAGACTTCCTGACAGCTCAGACCAGTCTGGTCATTCTCCTCTGATCTCTCTTATCGACCAGGTGCTTCAGCCTGCAGACTCTCCGCACACAGGATGTGTTTTGTTTTTTGCACAATTCTGTGTAAACTCCAGAGACTACTGTGTGTTAAAAATCCCAGGAGATCAGCAGTTTCTGAAATACTCAAACCAGCCCATCTGGCACTAATAAGCATGCCACGGTTAAAGTCACAAATGTGTACGAGATCACATTTTTTCCCTATTCTGATGTCTGGTGTGACATTAACTGATTTTTATGCATTGTGCTGCTGCTACATGAGTAGCTGTCTGGATAATTGGATAAATGAGCAGGTGTACAAGTTTGTGGACACCTGACCATCACACCCATATGCAGGACTTCCCCACACTGCTTCCACAAATTTGAAAGCACACAATTGTAAAGGATGTCTTTATATGCCATAGCATTACAATTTCCCTTCACTGTAATCAAGGGGACAAATCTCTTCCAACATGACAGTACCACTGAGTCATGACCACAAGCCCACTGAACACTGTTGGGATGAATTGGAACGGCAACTGTGCCCCAGGCCTCCTCACCCCACATCAGTGCCTGAACTCACTAATGCTCTTGTGACTGAATGAGCATAAATCCCCACAGCCACATTTCAAAATCTAGTGAAAAGCCTTCCCAGAAGAGTGGCGGCTGTTATAGCCACTTTGTAATTTCAACGTGAGTATGATAGTCAGGTGTCCACAAAACTTTGGCCATATAGTGTACTATGTTAGTTTTATAGTTATACAGACATTTCTGTCACAGAGAAGGATACTGAGCACCAAGGCCACGAAGGCCAGCAGGGTCATGATGAGACGCAAATGGCCCATTATGTACTCACCCTGAGTCTTGGCCAGTTTATAAGTGAGTGCAGACTGCACACTCACAAACAGCACGCTGGTGGGAAAGGCCACACCGGCCCCAACATAGTGCAACACCTTTGCGTTATCTACCTGGAACACACAAGATAATACATTTCATAATTTTACTTTGGGAAAAAAAAAACCCAAATAATGAGCCAAATCACGATAAAGTTACAGCACAAAAAATAGAGACACATACATGTAATGGCCATTAGCCTACAGCAATGTTACAGTTCCTATCTGTACATACAGTATATGTAACATAAAACTCAGAACTAAACAGACTGAGCCAATGTCATATTCTCCAGTAAGGCTTCACAGTACTTTGACAGTCTCGTAGAATGCTTCTCACTCTGTTCTGTTAATTATACACCATAGATTTCACAGGCTAATAAAACAAAATAAAACAAAAAACCCACTAATTTGCTTCAGTTGCAAACAGGTACTTTTGTTCTAAAAGCCTGGTCCATGTACAAATCAGATACCCAACCAATGTTGACAAATACAATATCTAGAGTAATAAGTACATCCAAAGCTGAGTTCATGTACACTAGGAATTGTAGTTCAATCACTTACCTGTCAGTCATGTCTGTATTTAGCAGTACTGAACAAACAACTTTAAACAGCTTAGATAAACTACAGAATTCATAGAGAAATTTAGATAAATTTAGCCTGCTTTGCTACAAGATACATGGTGAGAGTCCCTTATCTACATTACTTAGTAACACTTACTTTTCCAGCCTTTTGTTGCCCCGTCCCAACTTTTTTGAGACGTGTTGTGGCCATCAAATTCAAAACTACCTTATTTTTTTCTTTAAATGGTACATTTCCTCACTTTAAACATTTTAAACATACGTTTTCTATGTTCTATTGTGAATAACATATGTTTTTATGAGATTTGCAAATCACTGCATTCTGTTTTTATTTACAATTTACACAGCATCCCAACTTTTTTGGAACTGGGGGTTGTAGTTTTAAGCAAAAAAATCGCAAAAAACTCCGCAGATTGCATCGTAAATTTTGAAATTTTGGGGAAAAAAAGCAGCAGCAAAATCACACATTTTGGCAGCAACAATCACTAAAAAAACTCTGCAAATCTGATGAAGTGATCATCACTAGAGTGAGCTCAGTAAAAGAGAAAAGTGTCCAATGGTCAAATTACTCCAAAAAACAATTACAATAAACCCACAGCTTTACCATAACACCATAACACTTGTATGTGTATTTGTACAAGTGCGTTGATGAGAAACATAATGCTATATTTTTTAAAACACAGATAAACACACTGCATACTACTAAAGTCAGATAAAGTCTCTCATACATTTGCATTCATCTCACACAATCCACAAAATATTATTTCAAATCCAGGTTTTCTCTTCTTTTTTGCTGCTGTCAGGGTCCAACCAACAAAAAACGCTTAACTGATTGAAAATGTGTAGCATACATTAAGAAAATAAAAATGATGTACCATTTATCAATGCTACTGTGCTACTTGCTATATTGAGAGAACAGCTTACCTACTTACAAAGCTACTTAATCTAAAACGTGGGGATGCCCTCTATCTCACTACTAGGAAAGGGTGAAACTTTAAACTACTTGAATTGATGCTCTTGCTAAACAGTGCTGTACAGTTCTTTATATAAGCTACATCCATTCATCACAATATGGCCACCCCCACTCACACAACACACACAAAAAGTAGAACCTTAGTAGTATTTTCCACCGAAGTGTGTGTGTAATGACAACATCAAACATGGCGACGGGTTGAACACTTCCTCTAGGTTTGCATTCAGCATTATTTTGGTTCTGTAGTTTACATGAGGCAGAAGGTTAAACCAGCTGTTAGAAATAAGCTTTAGATATAGGTCCCAAGTGAGGTGCAAAAAGTTTTCCCCAAAAGTATAAGAGGTAATTACAGTGTGCATGGAGTTCTCTGGCAGTTATTTTCAGCGCTCAGTACTCAGAGCTGTGGTATGGAGCTCTGAAGCCGGAGGAAAACAAACTCAGTCAGTACATTTCAAACAGGTCTGAATGATGCTGACTGTAAACGTTCCCCTATAGAACATGTGTTGTTACTGTAAACGATATTTAAGTGTGGAAATACCCAGCATGTGAAGGTAATGCCTTTGAGGCACAGAAAAATGGGATTAACTTAGTTAAATTAGTGATCTCTGCTCGCTTATTTAGGATTAGTTATGAGTTGTAAGTTCACAAACTGTTTGTTAACCTCACCAGCAGAGAGCAGCAAAGTTCACCTATTCATTTAACCTCTCGGCCACATAACTTCACTCATGCTAGACTACTCCTATAGGTGCTCAAATTCTCTCTACCTCATAACTGTAAATAGTGCTAAATCCCACAAGGAGCATGCATGTCCTCGACGTTTATTTACACATTATTAAGTGGCTTCTGCAATTGGGTGTGCAAGGATTAAGTGTCTCCGTGTTCAGTGGGTCCCAGCCACAAAATACAAGATGTGCAAAGACCTAAATATGCACCAGTACCTCCCAGAAAGGTTGTACTGACCAGAACTGATACACCGGTGGCCAGTGAGCCATTCCACAGCTCACTGGCTGCTAGTGTAACAGCAGTTTAATTTCAACAAGAAAGGAAGTGACTCATCAGTAAACCACTTTACTGTCCAACTGTATAACGGCCGCTATTGCATTG
Organism: Stegophilus panzeri; assembly: GCA_024331685.1. Lineage (NCBI taxonomy): Eukaryota > Metazoa > Chordata > Actinopteri > Siluriformes > Trichomycteridae > Stegophilus > Stegophilus panzeri. The sequence continues at coordinate 20,782,678 of JANDJT010000169.1, read as the reverse complement.
TACATTGCTAAATAACATCTAGACGGTTCCATCCCTGAAATGTCATGACTGAAATGCCATGCCAAGTTGGATTTATCTAAGGTGGATACTTTAACATCTGGGGAAAGTGAACACAAAATACCATTAATTTACACTAAAATCCTGTCATGAAAGTATGCTTTGATATCTATATCTGTTTCTTTCCATGTTAGGAATGAAAAGGAAAAGGAAGGAAAAATCTACTGTATGTTCTGAGAGGCTATAAATGTCACTAATTAGAGGAGAGAATGTTCCACGTGGCACTGCCTTCCTAACATGCACAGGCAGGTTTGTTAGAGTCTGCAGCTCCTCACACCATGCATACCTGTACCTACACAGCTCTTCTCTTCCCAGTTCCTTTTTCCTTTTCCATGGATGATTGAGAAATGTCTATTTATACATTTTTGGTCACACAAAAGTACAGCCAAAAGGATCTATTATATAACCTTCCCTGAAGAAATGTGTCACACGTGTTGGGTGGCAGAAGACAGTGAGTTGGCCATATTGACATCCTGCATGGTGAGCATCTCATTGGAATGCTCGAGAAGTGCAGGCGGGCTGGCTGATGAGGTGCAGATGTGGTGTCCAGAATTCATTTTCCCGCTCTGGCTCGCGTGTCTGTTTGATGTTTCTCATTCCAAACTCAACACATACTCACACAGCACCCATGAGTCATACAAGCAGACAGCAAATTCCCCTGTTTCGTAACAAACGATACTAAAAAGAAATCTCAGTTTTGTTTCTTTTCTGCCATCAGATGACAGTCTGTGGTTTCACAACACAAGTTAAACATATTCACTAAGTTCTCAGTACACAATACATCAATCCTTCAACCTAAAACCTGACAAGGGCTATATAGGATTGTTAAAAGACTTTAGACTTTTCAACTCAAAAACCTTATGAGAGCCAAAAAAGGCACTGGATTCACCTTTCCCTCTATGAAGTGGCTAGGGGGGTGGCAGCAGGAATCTCTACTCACATTTCAGTCTGTGTTAATAGTTGCACTGGAGCACGATATGGCAAGTAGCAGCCATGTGAACAGACGAGTATGAAGAGACTGGTTGTGTACACATAGCCCTCCTTAAAGGCTCTGTGTGGAAGAGTTCCCACAAAAACATGCGCGCGCGCGCGCACGCGCACACACACACACACACACACACACACACCAAGGAAGGAATCAGCTCATTCAGACTTAATGGTTTGCAGACTTCATGTATTCCGACCAAACATGGAACTCTTGTGCTTGGCACTCACTGCTGCTTTCCACACATAGAGACATCAATACAGACAAGTGACTTTAACGTCCAGGAGACACAAGACTGCAGTAGTCATTGCCAAAATGACATAAAATCATTAAAATGCTTTAAGTAGTTCAGCTGCAAAATTTCCGAACGTGTAAATAAAACCAAATTAACACTGAGATAATATAATTTTTTTTAAAAACGCAACAAGGCAAATGAAAGACTGACTGATGAACTGTATGTGCCAGTGTCTTCTCCTGGGTCATTCCATCTCAAGTGGTCCAATGCAGGTTGCTCGATTTTTTTGAGGGATTACCTCGAAGTATTGGCAATGCAAAATCACCAGTTTTTTTTTATTTTTTATTTTATTTTACTTGGTTTAACTACGACATCCATCTTTGTGTCATGGCACACAACAAATTTTGGTTTTACAGCTGTTTATGTAAACCCCTATATATCGCTCAAGTTGGGCCTAGCTCCTTGGAACAAAAACTGATCTCTAGAGCATATTGCTAGGTACATGAACATATATAAACATTTTGTACATTAATGTTCTTTAGACTTAGAACATAATGTAATGCTCAAATTGCCCACAGTTCCTCTTTTCTCAGTCTCAATTTTTTATGGGGTACCTAGTTAAGTATAGTGTGCATGGAGAACATTTCAGGTTTGAGGCTTCTTTTATTTTAATTTTTTTATGGAGGTGATAAAGTGCCACTTTTTAAAATTCCCCTCACTTTCCGGTTGAATATCTTTGGTGGGGGACCAGAGACGAACCTGACATTTTCACAGAAATGGAAATGAAATCCATAGCACCATTCTGCTGTAAAAATTGTGAGTTTGAGATTGGAGGACTCTGCAGGACAGTGGACCTCGAGAGCCAGATTTGAAGAACCAGCCTGATCTATCATGTTGGTACAGGTGTACAGTTGGTATGAATGAATAGATTTTATGCAAATATGGAAGCAGTGTTCAGTTCGGGTGTTTCACAAAAAAAAACAAAAAAAAAAAAACAGAGCTGTGGTGTTGTTTCTTCTGTGATAAAAGTAGTAAGTGACTTCTGAGCTGTAGTTGCACGTTCTCGCCCCAGTTAAAAAAAAAAAGAGGCGTCTCAAACCTGAAATGTTCTGCACGCACACTATACTTACCTAGGTACCCCTAAGAGACTCAAACCCTTCCCATTATAAATTGACTGTAACTGTGGAACTGTGAGCAATCTTAAGCATCACATTTGGACTTTAGTTCTAAGTCTAAGCAACACGAATGTGTTTATATATGCAACACGAATATTTATATATGCACATGTACCTTGTAAAGTGCTCTAGAGATCTAGAACTTTTGTTCCAATGAGCTAGGCCCATCCTGAGCCAAGATACTGAGGTTTCTGTAAACAACTGTATAACCAAAATTTGTTCTGTGTAATGGCACAAAGATGGCTGCTGTAGTTAAACCAAGTAAAAAAATGGTGGTTTTGCAATACATAAACGTAATCACTCAAAAAAAATTTGAAAAATTAAAAACGGGCAAGAAACCAACTTTGCAATTATTAGACCACTTGAGATGGAACGGTCATCCTACACAGAGAGAAATGCACCCAGACTCTTGCTTTTCATACTTATATAAGGAACAGATAAAGAATGGATGTTTCAATCTATATACACTCTCAGACATCCAGTTGATGAATCTGTATAGTTAAGAGGTGGACGGTTATGCTATGAGAAAGAGAACTTGTTCTCCCCCTCTGTCTCTATGGCAACTGGCTCATAAAAATGTCTGTCTGGTGCCCTATTGGCCAACCCCCCCCACTGCATTGCTTGCAAGTTGGGCACTCAGCCAAGTGTCCAAACATTACAGCTGCCTAAAACTCTGAGCCTGCAAAAGAGTCAACACTGATTCATAAATAATGGTAAAAGATGTAAATTTCACAGAGTAAAACAGTGCCCTTTGCTCAGTGATTTTCTATGGCTCCAAAGAGGATTACAGAGCCTATTACAAATCTGTGAACTTTGATGCAACAGCCCTGGAGAACAAAAAAAACAAACCAGAAAAACAGTAAGACAGAGTACAGCCCCATCTTAGCTGAGCAAAAGAACAATAGCTACAGGGGATATAGCATAAGAAGGTCAATTCAATATTAAGCACCAAACACTTTCTTGGACATACATGCATGTGTACACACAAGCTAAAACTAAGCTAAGTCTATGACAATAATCATAGTGTCAAAGTAACATCCGCATGAATGACAGGAACCAAGGTTTTCCAGCAGAACATTGCCCAGAGCATGACACTGCCTCCGCCAGCTTGCTTCTTCCCATAGTGCATCCTGGTGCCATCTCTTCTCCCAGGTGAATGACACACATGCACCCAACCGTCCACATGATTTTTAAAGAAAATGTGATTCATCAGACCAGGCCACCTTCTACCATTGCCCCAAGGTCCAGTTCTGATGTTCACATGTGCATTGTAGGTGCTTTCTGCAGTGGACAGGGGTCAGCATGAGCACTTTGACCTTTCTACGGCAACACAGCCCCATATGTAGCAAGCTGCAACGCACTGTTTGTTCTTTTTATCACATTTCTCTCATAGCCAGCATTAACTTTTTCAACAGTATTACAGTAGCTCTTCCGTGGGATCGAACCAAATGAGCTAGCCTTCACTCCGCACACACATCGATGAGCCATGGGCTCCAGGACCCTGTTGCTGGGTCACCGTTTGTCCTTCCTTGGACCACTTTTGACAGATACTAATCACTGCATACCGGGAACAGCCCACAAGACCTGCCCTTTTGGAGATGTTCTGACCCAGTCGTCTAGCCATCACAATATGGTCAAAGTAGCTCAGATCCTTACACTTGCTTATGTTTCCTACTTCCAACACATCAACTTCGAGAACCGACTCTTTACTAGCTGCCTAATATATCCTACCCCTTGACAGGTGCCACTGTAACAAGATAATCATTGCTATTCATTTAACCTCTCCATGGTTTTAAGGTTACGGCTGATTGGTGTATACATATAAAGTACTTTTAGACTTTTGTTTGGAACCATGTGTAAAAAGTGCTGTAATTCCTACACCATTCACCTGATTTGGATGCAAATACCCACAAATTAAAGTTGAAAGACTTTAAGATCTATTTAATTAAATTTCAATATACTGTTGTACAGTTAAAAAAAAATACATTTTATGTAACAATAAATTTGTAAGTGTCCAGATATTTATGGACTGCATACATAGATTTTAGCAGAGGATCAGAGAACAGAGACGGGATACATCCTAATCTTTGAGGTTCTGTAGTTGTCTAATACTATAAAAACTGACAGATTAACAATGTTCACCAACAGGGAACAGCTGTGTAACTAGATGTATGAATGGATGATTGTGACCTGCTAAGACTCAGAGAAACAAGTTTTTTTTTTAAAAGCACTGATAATTAAACTACAGTCCTAAATTAATATTAAAATCTCGTTACAAATAGATCGCTCCCGTTATAATAAATGACAGAATTTACACTGCACGCACGCAAATACAGTAGATAATGACAAACTTGAATTAAACTAAACCTTTTTAGCAACTCGCACCAGTTTCCCCAACCCCTTGCACACAGTGGAACATTTTGGATATAAGAGTAAGTTTGTCCTCGTGCATCACTGTCATGATTCCGTGCTACACAAGCTCCACTTTGTAAAGTGTGCAGGTTACAGTCTACTCCATGGCATTTAATACAAAATGCTCCAATGCCTTACAGCACTTACAGCTCACACACTTTTTTCCACTGTCACTTAATGATTACGCCTCCGTCTGATGGTGACTGAGGTCATGTTGAGCATAAAAGGTAACACTGACATAAATAGTAACTGAAGAAATTCATTGTTGTTGACTCTGGGTATTCTGCTAAAGCTAGAGGCGTCGCATTATGTGCGTTTGACGTCATGTGCTATTGACTAGGAAGAGGCTTATACTTCCGGTTTGTAAAAAACACACTAGTGTTTCATTTGAGATGATATTACAGTTCTAAAATACATACACTAGACGGTAGAGTACACAGTGCATAGTAAGTGTATAGTACATCATTTGGGACACAACTTTAGTATTTACTCTCCGATGCGTGTTTTCGGAACAGAAGTAACGCAATGAGTAAACGTGCCCTGTGCCGTGCGCAGACCAACTAATCAATACCGAGATTCATTGACATCGATTTTATCGATTAGTTTATGCAGCTCTAATCTGCTAGTAGCATTTTTAACTTACAGTTGGGTTTTCTTAAACATAAGATGTCTGACTCCAGTGTTTGTACATAGTTCATTCAGGAACTACAGCCCTACTTTTCTTAGTCTAATATAAACATGGTTTAAACTGCATTATATAGTTCTGTTTTATTCTAAATTAATGCCCTTTGTCTGAATCTAGTTATAAGCATAAACCTTACATCTATAAACAAGGCAGAAGTGTTGCTACCATTTATGACATGATATTTCTCATTACAAAAGAAACAGTACTAAATAAGGTCTTTCGAAGTCTTGGCTCTAAAAGTTACTGATTTCGCTATTTCCAGAAAACTAAATTTATTCACTGATTCTACAATTTATAGATCTCCTGCACTGTAAAAGGATGTACTTATACACACCCCACTGCTCTCACCTGGAAGTTGCCCACCATGATGAGTCCTGCAGAGCAAATCCAGCCGGTGGAGAGACTTGCCGTGTTTAACACGCAGTTCTGGCGCCTTTCAATCACATGAGCATAATGCAGCAAAACTATTACCATCACTGAAAGAGAAAAAAAACACACAGAGAGAACACAGGAGAGATATAGATGTATACTACTCTCTATTGTGAAGATAAAGCTAGACACTGTTTTAATAAATTCTATATACAATTTGGTTATCACAATAGCATTTAAGACATAATCCTCAGATTTAAATCCCCAGAATTTGCCTGTTTTAATTATGCCTTGTGGACTTCCAGGGACGTGCTCTCTGCACTGGCTATGTACATTTCTGCCTGGTATGAGTGTTCTGTGCCAGATTCTGCAGGACAAAAACCTGTGTCTGCTGTTTCCCCAGAAACTATTAATTTTTTCCTGGAAGAGTGAGGTTATGAGGTGGCAGGAAGGGAAAGGAGGCCTATGGCAGGGGTAACAAGGTCAACTGTTATGCACTTAGAGCTCTTATATGGGCCGGTCACTCTGGTCTGCTCTGCTGTTTACTTTGTTGTGTTAATGCTTAATGAGAGGTAACTGCAGCTGGTCAGCTAGGGAAAACCGTGGGGACAAAACTGCCCCTCATGTCTTAATCTGAGTAACAGCCTCATTAATCTCACAGTCCAAAGGAAACAGATCCAGATATAGTACCTTGCATGCAGATGTCTCATTTATATGGTACTCCATGGGAGAAGTACCATAAAAAACTAATTCTGAGAATGTGTGTGGGCACCACACTTTCCTGTTAGGATCTAAATAATTTAAGAGAAGTTAGGCAAGTTACAAGCATGGAAAAAGAAACAACATGTCCGGGCAAAGGAAATTAGCCTTTATGCTTTTTAACAAAGCCCAGCTGTAGCCAAAAAAATGCTTGTTTACTCCATTAGCTTAGACTGTTGTTTGGAGTGCAATCTCAAGAGCAATGTTGTCGACAGATCTAGTAATAGACATAAGCTGTGAGGAAGAGGACACGGAGTGAATACAGCAACAAACAAAGTCTAGCACACGTCACAATTCACAGCAAGCTAAAAATATCTCTAGAAGGATGGTATAGCAAAACACATGGAAAAACTAACCAACATAAGGTTAGCCACTGTACTGCAGATCATCAAAGATCAATGTCTTGAAGAGACAAGGGTGTGCACATTTCCTAGAGTTGAATTCTAATCCTGAGAAAGCTGGACATGAAAAAAAGGGGGGGCAGGTGTTCTCTGTGCCACATGCTGCTGTTGGCCAGCATCATTTTCCTGTTTAGCTAAAACCACACCTCAGAGACAAATATTCCTGCATTTGACTCTAAACAAATGCAGCAGTCTTGCTTTCTCATGGTTTCCTCCCAACTGACTGAGAGGTTGGGTCAGAGCCAGAGCAAGAGAATGAGGCAGTCAGACAGGAAAAGGCCACCAGGTTTATTCACTAGCCATCTCTCCTTCACCAGCCTACACTTTTAAAGTAATTGTTCAATTATGACAAAAATAATGCTGCCAAGAATGTGCTAACAAATGTATCAGCCAAAATCATGGCCTGTCAAGAACTGATAGTGCCGCTTAAAATGTTCTATTAGAAACTCATTCATGAATGTAATACTATTTTAACAGCAACAACTAATCATAGGGTAGGTTGCTAGAAGGCACTTATAGCTTACAAAAAGGGATGCTTTTGTATTGAATACAGTTAATTTTGCAATTATGCTCTGACTGATTCCTGTTCATGGATGGCTATGGCATTGTTGGAAGTCAAAGTTGTGACTAGGCATGTGACGATACACTAAAACCACAACAAGATACAGCCTTCATGAAACGATACTGACACAAAACATTCATTTAAAAATTTTAATACATTCCTTTTACTAATGACAGCAAATCAAACCACTGCAATATGAACACGACGGGGTGTCAAACTCAAATTCTTCCCGGTCAACATCAGCATTTTTGTGAGACCCTGAAGGGCTGTAATTGAAGTCTATAATTTATTTGATTTATTTATTTGTTTGTTTGTTTGACATATATACCATATTCTTTCAACTAATATATAGGCTCTGAAATTAGAATAGGATGTTTCTATAGGAAAAATAAGGGCTATCAGAAACTATTAAAGTGTATGCCCCATTAGGTAATAACAGTTATTACACTGGTAAAAGGTTTTTATAGAATGCATCCCAATGTTCAATAATAGATGAAAATTACATCTTATATTATATTGGCTGTGCCAATTTAATTTCAAAATATCTGAATGTGGAACATTGTGAGTTATTATTGACTTATTTTAAATTGAAATAAAAAGTTTTTAGTGGTCTGTACACTGTGATGGCCTGGCATCCCATTCGAAGTATATTCCAAGTATGCCAAATATTACAAGGTTGCATGAGGCACATTAAGCAGTTCTCCCTTAAGCAATTCTCAAATTTAGCATAACAGAGCAGGCAACATCTGCTGATGCCATTTAACTGACTGATAAAGGTTTAGTACGCATTTGAACAAACCACAACATGAATGTTAATAGAACTGTGGTAGGCACCCACTTGGCACTTTAACTAGCCTGTTAAAGTTGATAAAACAAATGTGTGGCTGACGCTATTACATGGCTGTAACTTGCAGATAACAAACATTAGTTCTTTAACAGTGGAAAATGTAACATTTATGGAATAATAGAAAAACAAGTGGTTTGGGAAAATATTCAGCATCCTTCAGATTCTGCACACTTGATTGAGTTATAGATTTAATTTAAAATGGATCAAATTTAGGGAATTTTTTTTGGCCATTATTCCACACACTATAATCCATAAAGGAAGAATGGGAAAAACTGCCGAAATCCAGGTGTGCATAGCTTGTAGAAATGTAAAGATGACTCAAAGCTGTAAAAGAAGACTTGAAGCTGTAAGTGCTGCCAAAGATGCTTTTACAAAGTACTGAATAAAGGACCTGAATATGTATAGAAATGAGAGATTTCAGTTTTTGATTTTTAATACATTTGCAGATATTTCTAAAACATGTTTTCGCTTTGTCATAATGGATTATTGTGTGTAGATTAATAACCAAAAGGCCATTTTAATACAATCCAATACAATAAAGTAGGGTTACAACTAACGATTATTTTGATAATTGATTAATCTGTTGATTATTTATTCTATTAATCAGTTGGTAGGATTAAAAGGCCCATTTTTCTTTTCTGTATTTTTTCGAAAAAAAAACCATGCTATTTCACATTCTGCCCAGTGTTGTTCTTCACACATTGTGCAAATTGAAGGCTATGAAAAAGGTATTAAATGTACATATGTGTGGGCTATGCTATACATTGTGCAAAGGACTTTTTAAAATATTAACATTATTTTTTGATAACAAAAAAAACAACTGATTGTCCACAAGCTTTAAAGCAGAAGTTAAATCACTATATTAAAAATGCTAAAAAAAAAAAAGAAAAACAAAAGCACAAACTAAGTGTTAACTGGTAAGAGGTTGAATGTTCTGCAGTAACACACATTCACTCATCTGAACACAGTAACATGTTACTTTATTCTGTAAATGTATGACACTTCTTTCATTTCTATACAATTACATGTTATAACCCCATTACAGTTTCTGCTCTCATAAAAAACACAATTACTTTTGTTTCTAAATATAGCTAAATATAGCATCGAACAACATATTTGATCAAAATGAATATTTTAGTCAGAGTTATTGCGCTTCCTTTCTATTGAGTGCTATTTGATTGACGCGCATGCGTGGACTCTCGCTCATTCAGTGAAGTTTAAGACTCACTCAGTGTCAGGACGAGGATTTATGTAAAATGGAAATACTGGTGTGAATTTCTAACATTTACAGATAAGGATATAAAGGTAAAACTGTCATTTCTGCACTGAAGAAAACATGTCTGGAACACATTAAACAGCACACACATCTGTCGCAGCATCTAATACGACAAGCCACGTTAATACACTTACGAATTTGTTTGAAGCACTTAATATAAAACAGTCATGTTTTGGATGACCTGGATCATGCACTTTTCCCACAGCAGCAGCACACTCTGTGACCTCCCGACTAATCCATAATGACATTCATTGTTGATTATTTTAATTATCGATTATTATCGATTAGTTGTTGCAGCCCTACAATAAATTATGGAAAAAGTGAAGGGGACTGAACACACTATATGGCCAAAAGTATGTGGACACCTGACCACCTCACCCATATGTGGTTCTTCCCCAAACTTTTGCCACAAAGTTGGACGCACACAGTTGTACAGGTTGCCTCGGAATTGTAGGTTACAATTTCCCTTCAATACAACTAAGAGGCCCAAACCTGTTCCGGCATGACAATGCTCCTGTGCACAAAGTGAGGTTTATAAAGCGAGCCCTGACCACAACCTTTTGGATGAACTGGAACATTAACTGCACCCCAGACCTCCTAATCCGACATCAGTGTCTGACCTCACTAACGCTTTTGTGGCTAAATGCGCACAAATCCCCACAGTCATGCTCCAAAATCTAGTGGAATGCCTTCCCAGAAGAGTGGAAGTTATCATAACAGCACATAACAGCGGGACTAAATCTGGAATGGGATGAACATTTTGATAAAAGTCACAGCGAAATCCATTTTCAAATCTATTTTCTTTCTTCTTCTGTGCTTCCTAACAGTTTCTGTGCCTTGTGGTGCTACGCACCAACATTTAAGTGATTCTTCTTCTCGGTGGTCAAAGACGATAGGCCGATCAACTGAATAATGGGTTGCGCCACCTAGTGTGTAGGCGTAAAATGCATTCTCGGTCAGCCCCACCTATTGTGCAGGCGTGAATTAGCTGAAGGCGATCGATCATTTCACATTCTGTGTGAAAGCACCGTTCGTCGGCGATTCGCTTCACTTTATCGCGTCACGCTCAGTGTGTAAGGGCCTGTAGGTGTGATTGTCAAGTGTCCACAAACTTTCAGCCATATAGTGCACTTTCTGAAGCCACTGTATAAAAGGGCTTGGGAATCACTGACAACACTGAGGAAATAGCATTGTGTGGGATAAAAAAAAAAACAACATCATGCTCTTGTCAACCTGAATGTAGATGTTTAACACTCCTAATAAACAAATGTGTGGCCAAATGTGCAAGTGCAATATGTAGCATGTTAAGAAAATCATGGCAATTTAGGGCTTCCACATCTCTGTGTGTTTCTCTGCAATCTGCCCAACTACACCCAGTGATCATGCAGAATAAAGGAAAGAAGAGAGAGAAGCAGTATTTTATGGTATGCTGATAGGTTGCCTGTGTGCCTCCAGAGGCCTAGGTCAGCTCCTGCAGTGATTTGTTATTGTGTTTTTTATGTTGATGGATGTTTCCTCCTGTGCTCCACTCGTTTCAGGGAGAGCCCCACCACAGTGAAAAACAGTGATTATTATGTAACCTGCAAGGACAAGCAGCTCCTACTATATATCTATACAAGCAGTGACAGTATTAGTTCTGCTAATGTGCACTGTCTCAACAGAATGAAAAACCACTCCTACAAAACCACTTCACGAATTCAGCAAGTATACAAACTTCTATAAGTTGATCTTTAGTGAAGATAAATGGGATGGGTGATTGGGCAAACCACTCCAAAATGCACTCCAAAAACCAAAATGCAGGGAGAGTGACCTTCAAGATGCTTACTGACTAACATCTTAAGCACCAATGATCATTTGATTATCTCTGGACCGGCATCCTATTGATATCAACCTGAAACATACTTCCCTCACACAGCATAACTTTGACAGAACATGGGACTTCCCAAAACATGACTAGACAAGTCTAATTTTCCCAGACTACCATCAAGAACACTGAATTTTACAGTAAATGGTCTGTGATCGAAGAACTCTATAATGTAATAAAAGAATTTGATTGCCTGGGGTTAGGGATAGCTTCTTGTTCTAACAAGAAAAAGCAGCCAGTGTAGGTTAATGGCATATAACCAGAACAAATACTTCAGTGGGTAGCTACAAGCTCTCATGCACTAACACATCCATGAATCACATCACACAAATTATTACAATAAAGGAAAAAGTCCCATGTACATGTGTCAACACCATATAAGCAAACATAACTCTGGCTCTGCAAGGCATGGTCTTGTCAACATGGATGTACTTGCAAACCAATATGGATATACACATGGATGTGCAATATTATAATACAGTACTGATATAATGAAAAATTGCTGTTTTTGTCTACGGACAAAAATACAATCTCGGGTTCAACACAGAAACAGCAGGGCCATGACTTCCTGTAATGTAACCATCTAGCTGAGCCACAACTGACTGGACATATCAGTAACAACACAGGCCTCCATGTCTTTGCACAGACATTACTGCCAGGCTAAACTGTGTAGGTCAAAGGTAATATTTCACCAGCAACACAACACAAAAGACATCTGAGACCTGCAGAAAAATACACACCTGGCTGCCACAGAGTCTGGGTATGTAAAATACCACTTTCCATGCAATACTGGAACTACACTGTGTTCTATAGCTTGCATTGTGCAGTCAAATTTAGCAAGTCACAATATGACTGATAATGTACAGATCAAGGCTTATGTTCTTTTACTCTCAGGACTGAAAAGCTAGATTCACACTGCAGGAAGATTTAACTCAAATATGATCCTGTTCCTCACACATGCATTTGTTTTTATTTTCACAACAGTGTGAACAGCAAAAATCACTTTGACCCCTATTCATCATCAAGTTGCATACTGAACACAGAACTTAAACACTTATACCATCAACATCTTCCTTATTCGGCGTTTTTTGGCGTATCCGTCCGAATTATTTTCAACATGTAATTTATAAATATAAATCGGAATGCTTAGATGTGGAGCTTTATCAGTCCTTTAATGGGTACATTTACAGAGAAGTTCTGCATGGGGTGTAGGAACAGAGATGACTGTGGTGTAGTTCACTGCTTATTGTTCTCTGTGTAACTCCTGTTCCTGCTTTCAGATCGTCCTGCAATTATTTTCAAGTGACTGGCTGCTGTCTTCTTTCTCATCTTCCTTCCTTATCTTTAGGCTGATTGCGTGTTGAGTAATCTTACATGGCGCACCTGTCCCTGGATCCATGAACTTCTCCACCCGCACATTATTTAACAAATTTTACTGACATTGGACTGTAGCTTTTTCCATTTGAGGGTTGTTTAAGTTTAAGAACTTTGGAAAGCTCCTTTGCCTTCATCATGATTGACAGTTGTGAAGTGAAATCTTCCGAATTAAGGGCAATGTCTTCTATTATGATACCAGGTGTAATCCGAATAAGAAAACTTTTTGCAACATTTATATCTAGAAGTTGATTTTTTTTAATGTAACCTTTACATATACAGTGAATATAAAAAGCCTACACACCCCTGTTAAAATTATAAGTTTTTATGACGTAAAAAATTAAACCAAGAAACCATGTCAAATCTTTTTCCACCTTTAGTGTAAAACAACATTTAAGTGAAAAACTGATAAAAATGTTTTATGAAAAAAAAGAAAAGAAAAGAAAAACGTGTGCACACCACTATTGGGGCAATGACACTGAATGACAAACAATGACATTCAAACTCATGTTCAAAAGTAATTATCATACACCTGTCATCAATGAAGTGATTCTGATTAGTCTCAAATAAAAATAAGCTGTTTCTATAGGATTTTCTTCTTGACGTGAAGGCCAGAGGAAATGGGCCACAACAATCACATTACCAAGAACAGAACGTCCTTCCAAAATCAACGAAAAGACAAGAATAAAATGTATCAGGGAGGCTGCCAAGAAACCTATGGCAACAGTAAAGGAGCTGCAGGAATATCTGGCAAGTACTGGTTTTTCCCCGCAAGTGATAATCTCTTGTGTTCTTCACATGTCTGGGCTATGTGGTAGGATGTCTAGACAGAAGCCATTTCTTATCCATGGATAGCTCCTAAATACCAATTTATTTAGGCACAAAATCTGCAGGCCTCTGTTTGACATTTGAAAAAAAAATGTCACATTCCATCATGACAACAACCCAAAGCATAAATCTAAGTTAACAAGGGAATGGATTCAGAAGAAGAAGATCAAGGTTTTGGGATGACTTGAAAAAGGCTGTGTACAGGAGATCCTCTCGCAATGTGATAGATCAGGAGCATTTTTGCAAGGAAGAGTGGAATACAATTGCCACATCAAGATTTACCCCAAAATCAATTATCCCAAAAGACTGAGTGCTGTATTACAAGCAAATGGTGCTTTAACAAAGTATTAGTTAAGGGGTATGCACACTTATGCAACCAGGTTATATATAAAGTTTTACTTTTTCTTTTTACCCCTAAAACATTTCTATTTGTTTTTGGCTGCTATATCACATTAAAGATGGAAAACGATCTGACATTTTGGTTTCATTTTTTTTCACATCACTAAAATTTCAACAGGGGTATGTAGACTTTTTATATCCAATATATTCTCTATTAATGTTGACTTTTTTTTTTAAACAGAATTTTATGCTTATGTAGAAATACTTTTTTGTTCATATTTACAAGTCCAACTCACAATACATGATCAGTGTAAATTTAACACGAATGATAAATAATGCACTGGAAGTACTACATTAAATAACAAAAGCAAAAGTGTCTGAATTATTTCCCCTCGCTGTATATATAGGAGGCACCATGAAGTGCTAACCTGGATGCAGAGTCTTGTGTATGCGTGCTATTCAACAGCATTTCATATTGCATTTTTTAGGTTATTACATCATTTCATATCAAGACTAAAACACACCACATGCAATTGTATTCACTTTGGTAGTCTGATTTTCAGTGTCTGAGTAATTTCTTTAGTATAACTGAGTAGGCCGCACCCTCCCATACTTATACACAAACCGGAACACACACACACACACACACACACACACACACACACACACACACATGTTCAACTACTACTTTTAATTTCTAGTATCCAAAAAGATCCTAAATGTAAAGTACAAGGTGCCCCATTCATTGCTAAAATACAATGCTATTTTTTTTGCATATGGTCTGTTATTATCTTTAACTACTAAATTAAATAAAATCCTAACTGTTTGTGACAAGATTAAAATGAGGCATAAAATTTTCAAATGGCCTACACATGATGTCCTGCATAATAAACACATACTCACCCATGAAAGATCCCGTGCTGCATATAAGGCTGAAGAAGCAGCTCTCTGGAGGTAGTGTGCCACACTTACTGCAAACAAACACATACCAGTTTTGGGGTTAAACAGTGAGGCGCTCATGTCGAGGCTAAGAACTGTCCCTGAATCATTTATTTACAGTCGGTGTAGAATAAAGATAAAAAATATTAGCTATAAAATATTAGCTAAATATTAGTATTATTAGCTCTGCTAATACATTTAAAATACTACATGAAACAAAGTTTGAGGGTCAAAAACTTTGCACACACAAAACACACACACACACAAATCTGGCCCTAACTGGAATCCTGGGAGGAGTGCACCAATAGCAGGAGGAGGAAGAATAGAAAGGACACAGGAGTCATCCAGCTATCAGCTCACACAGCACAAAACAATCGTGACAAGAGGAGGATAGCTTTAAGGTCAAATAAAATGAAGGTAAAAATAGATTTGATGGATAAAAGTCAACAAACACTGCTTCCAAATGGCAGGTCTATCTATAAATCACATCATACTAAATTCTCAAAAAATACATCTATATTATACGGTTCTATATTCACCGTAACACCACAATAAATTTTAAACAAAGAATTCGGTTGTAAATTGTCCACCCAGTGTCTTCCTTTTCATGATACAGCTCACATCTAACCTCACATCCTTTACTTTTTCATATATAGGTCAAACAATGCACATTCTATAAATACATTTGATATGGGCTTCACTCCAGTGTGCATGCTGGCCCACTTCACTACACTTCCAGGAAAAGGCGATGTTGGGAATCTAGTATAAACACCCACCGAGTCTCCTCCACACACACCCAACCTGGCAAGGGCTATCAAATTCCTCTGAAACCTGGTTTGAAACTTTTACTTATTTAAAAATAGATATAAATGCATTCAGACATTAATGATTTTCTACTGCCACAGACAGAACAAACAGCATTTGTGCCACATTATACACTCAATGGCCACTTTCATCTGAACAGGAATAGGAATATTAGCTTAAATCACTTTCAAAGCACTCCACGCCATCCACTTTATTAGGAACACATGCACACCTGCAAATTCATGCAATTATCCAATCATGTGGCAGCAGTACAATGAATAAAATCATGCACATGCAGACCAAGAGCTTCTAAATGTACTGAAACTGGACAGCTGAAGAAAAAGACCAGGAGACATTTTCTCCAATTTTTACCTGTCCAGTTTCTGTGAAGGTTTTTGCACAGCTGATGAGGGACTTTTGCTTAAAACGTCCTGTTTGTCCTGTTTGTCCTGTTATATATTTACTTCAGCTAAAGGTTTGATTCCTCTAACATTTTTTCAGAGTAGGATTTTTAGGAAACTAATTAACCACAAAGACTTTTTTCATAACCTTTTTACACATCTTTGCCATGAGTACCAATAATTCTGTAGCTGTAAGCAGGCCCAGACCCATATGCAGAAGCACTAGTCACAATCTCAAAAAAATACATCTCTCAGACTTCACACTTACAGTGACACCAAGATGCCAAAAAAACATCACACTAAACAAGTATGCTACAATATTTCACTCTAGTTCACTCTAGCTATCATGCTCACTCTCTCATTCCCTCCCTCTTACACACTTTCTTTCTCTGATACAAAAGAACATTGTGGCAGGAAGTAAAACAAGAGACACCGCAGGAAAAAAGGGAAGAGGAACAGCATACAAACTGTAGTCAAGACAATGTGTAGAAGGACTGTGCATGATGTGCAATAATTTTTATTACGTTCACTTAATAACAACCCAAGAACCCTGTGATTTGGGAACATATCGCACTCTGTCAGCATACTGGACCAGTGCGCAAATGCCTTCAAGTGAAAAAAAACACACCTTTCCTTTGCATAAGCAGCTGACGAGACTATGATGACGCAAAAACAGATGGCTCTTACAAAGATCCGTTTTAATTGGATACCTTTTGGGAAGAGGGTTCACAGGACAGAAGATAAAAATCTTACAGTGCAAAAACTCTAACTACTGCTTTATGCCGAGATAAATAGAACTTTAAAAAGATTCATGTGAAATGTTATCAAAGTTTGCTACTTGTTATCAGAAACTATAATATTTTACATTAAATATTAATAAAATTGTAATATTTGGTTCTTATGCTACCCAGGATGAGTGTAAAAAATGTTGTCCTTATGCAGGAATTTAAAGCCCCCTCTAACATGCAATCACAGCTGATTTCCCATTCGCTGCATACGCTCACTACATTGAGGAGAATATAATGGTGGTGTGGAACCTCCACAGCTCACTACATGAATGTCACTTGAAAATCAACCACAGCAAGTTACAGTTGGAGGTTGTTAAATGTACTTACATGTAGGGGTGTGCGATATGTATCGATGTGATATGATGTAGCCTAGTAGGATAGACTACTGCACGTGCGCAGTGAGAGCGCACGCTTTCACCGCATGATGTAGCCTATTGGAATGCAGTGTGCAAGTTAAGCTAGCGTAGCTTAAAGTTACAAATGAGTGAACAAATAGAGCCAGGAGACAAAATACAGACACCACCAGCCTCGCAATCCACATCGTTAGATTTAATTGCTGGACGTGGGCCATCCTCACTCACATGGAGGCGGTTTGGCTTTGAAAAGACAGATGTTGCTCCAAAGACGGCAATCTGCAAACTATGTCAGAAATCGGATGCCATTAAAGACAGCTCAAGAACTCACTTTGTTTCACCATCTGCCAACTAACCACTACACAGAATATGAAGAATATGAAAAGCTTAGTGAGTCAGCTGTCCATGACAGTATAAACCAGTCCGTCCAGGATTTTGCGATTTGATGAACGCAAAATCAAGCAAACGCTGCAATATTTGTAGGAGCTTGCAATTTTCTAAATTACCGTAGATTTTCCACAGATTTGGGCCAAGACGTGCCATGTGACGTCATCACAACGCGCTTTCAACTAAAGTCTTCCTCGATTCAAGTGCATGGAACATGAGCACAGCTAAAAGGTCTCATTTACCCACAAAAGACCATGCAAAACAATTTTGTGCAACTGCAATTTCACCAATTCAAATAATAGCAAGTTTTGAAAAAAGCCATCGCAAAATCCAGCATTTTTGGCTGCAACAATCACAGAAAAACTCCTGTAAAAAAATCCTGTACATACTGCTAAACCAGCCAAGGTACCAGCACCTATTAATAACAGCGAGCTAGTACAATATAAGACTTTTACAAACACATTTTTGAAGAATGAGAAACACCATCTACTTATCGTTATCGACAAAATCTCAGAAAATATCGAGATATCATTTTTTGTCAGTATTGCACACCCTACTTAAAGGTCACTTGTAGGACCATACTTTGTACACTGTGTATTATTTAATGAGATAATAGATAATTAATTGTAGAAAAATATGTAGAAATTATGGTAAATAAATGACATAAATTACACACATTTATATAATGCCCTTTTCGGTAAAGAAAGAGAGACCTTTTAACAATACTGAGGCTTTGTCAGACAGACCTGATAAGTGGCACATTGTCCAGAGTACAGCACAGTGTTGGTCCCCTCTGCATGGACAAATCTTCCTCACATGACTGATTATATAACCTGAAACACATGCACAGACAAACAGAAAATCAAAGAAGTGTAAACAGTCTTGATTAAACTATTAGGTAAGCCATAGTGAGCTCATCTGAGATCCATTCCTTACACAGCATTAAGCTACACCAGGCAAGTCAACCACTTTTTAACAGATGAGATCACTTGTTTGTAAAAATACAGAGCTGGAATGAATGCATTTTTATAGCCATTTCAGTAAAACACACCAAATAATTAAAATTTACAGCCATGACAAATCACATCATGGACCATTTTTTTCCTGCGTAATTGATGATTTACAATGAAACGCTGTGAAATTCAGAATATATGAAAGCTGGGCCTTTTGACAGGATTTTACCTCCTAACATTAATCAGTTAGTGTGTTTAGGGGTGATCCCAATAACCAATGTTTGAGATAGCATCCTAACATACAAGTCAGACATCTAGAGTGGATAAAGAGTTAACTGAAACGTACAACAGATTTTTGTAATAAATGGAGCAGATGCTTCACTGCAGACAAACAATTGTGCAGTGTACTGACATGTAAAGAATAATAAAGTCAGCCTCTTACCAGTTATCCACAGGACAAACATGCTGGTTATATAGGGCCATGGCATACCTGATGTAAAAGCAAATTCATGAAACAGGGGTGTTAGTAATGCTGTTGCCCAGTGGCAGTTTGTCAATTCGAAAGTGAAACTACTTTCGTCTTAAATACTTAAAAGTGCAAATGACAAATTTTGAGAAAAAGAAAGAAAAGAACATATAAAGAGACACATAAATGACAGAAGATTACCACAAAAGGTGTTTAAGAGTAATTACAATTTTGGTAAATTGCTTGCTGTATTATTTTTATTTATTTTTTTATTATAAAAATGTAAGTCATCTCCAGGCTTTCAACTGATTTTACCTTTCACCAGCATTGTGGCAATATATTAATCTTCTCTCATGTTGATGCAGCAAGGTCAAAGAATGTCCAATCCAGAGTCATAATGACCCTCTAGTGATGTAAGCGAACAAAAGGGCATCAGATGGAAGTCAGTGTGTGGCTCCTGAATGTCTACATTTCACTTTCATAAGATTTGCAAGGAAATATAGACAACATACAGAACATGCATGGGTACGCAATCATCACCAAGCTGTCAGTGCACGTCTCATTTACCCAGCTCACATAATTTACATTTGTCCAGTACAACTGCACCTGACAGACTGCAGGGTCAGAAACAGGCTAAATGCCAGTTAGGGTTGTTTTCATCTCTCGATGCATCTGTGTCTGTATATGTGTGTGTGCGTGTGTGTGCGTGTGTGTGTGTGTGCGTGTGTATGTGTTTGTGTGTTTATGTATGTATGTATGTATATATGTACACACAGTGAGATGCACTTTCAGACCATTAAACACTGAGTAATACTGCAATTGGTAAATAAACTCCCATCTGCCTCAACCGTTGTTGTGAATAATCACACAAACCGTTACCAGGTCACCACTGACATCAACATCTCTGGACAGCCATTTACTACAGACTCTGTGGTATTGAAAGCAGATGGCAGAGTGTGGCTTTTTCAAGACCCCATTTCCTCTTACTAAATCGAATAACACCACTTGTACAAAAACCTTGAGTTGTCTTGAGTTGCAAGTTAAGAGCGTGGATGTAAACATGCTAAACAACATCAACCCAACTACACTCCTCAGAGTGTGCCAGCCTACATTATGTGGTGTAGACAAAACCTATAAACTACTTTAGTTGTGGGGGTTTAAAGTAAAGTAAATAAATAAATAAATAACCTCAGTTTTCAGTTAATTTACATATTCATCTTACATACATGTGTAAAGTTTATGGGTTGAACATTCTGCAAAGTATTAAACAGGCCTAATCAGCTCCTCTGTCACAACAACAAACAATGAAAACCTGATAAGATCATGCGTCTCTCCTCCTTCTGAGGGCCAGCTTAAATGCCTGTGGTTTTGGGACACCGCATGTCAGATTCAAGATTCAAATCTCAAACCTAAGAAAACATAGATAGAAACATTTCTGTGGAAATTTAGTCTAAATAGAAAGGTTTCAACAATACGGAGTTAGGTCTAAATTATGCAAACTAACAAACAAACCATGTGGTGGACTAACTAATGGGCAAAGACAACTGCGGTCTAAAAATAGCTAAACAGAATGTTGTAGTTGTATTTGAAGGAATAATGTTTTCAATAAATCCCTCTGTAGATCCATAATTTCAGTTGCCTTTTTACCAGTCAACAGGGGTCATGGACACAGCTATTTAGGGCACAGCACAAGCGAGTCCGCATTTATTGGGTACCATCCCTCACTACTGGAGACGTGGAAAGCTCTGCTCAAGCTTGTCTGACAGCCAATGAGAAGTGGCTGACGTATTCTGGAAAGTGTGGGTAAGTGCTCCACCCCTATGTTGTATTCCTTCTCCCATGCTTTATGTAACTATCCCTGTCCTGCTGGATGAGGGAGACAAGGGACTCCTGAGTGCATTCAGAAAACAACACACCAATCACAAATCCACTATAAGTAACCTAGTTAGGAAGCATTCCTGTGGCGAGATAATTGTATACCATTATCATAACCTAAAAGGAAAAGATAAAACTGTTTGTAGCATTTACCTCCTAAATCTGTACTGCAAGCGATGAGAAACTCCAGCTCATAACTCATAACATCCTGCTATGGCCTATTCTTCCTCACAGTGCATACTTCTCCTCCTTCCTCTGAGACCCTGTATTATAATGCCAAGGCACTTTTATATATAAATATCTGCAAGTCTAGGACTGTACCAGCGTTGTTATCCACAATGATGTCTCTTTTCATATTGTGACCGCCTGGGTAAGCTAGTTACAGTATTACACCTACATCAATCATCTCCAGCAACAATATCACCATGTTACTAATAGTCTAATATCTCGTAATTAGAAATGTCAAACAATATGCCCTGGGCTACATAAAACATATCATACAAAAGTGACTTATAAGAGTTCCTGTTTCAAAATTTTCTTATCGGTTTAATGGTTATAATGGGAACAGTATTGGGTTTTTATAATGGAAACTGCAATGGTCCCTGTGAGTCTCTACTGGTAATCTGTTGCCTTCTATTGGTGGCATGTTATGTCTAGTGGATACCATTAAGGACCAATAATGGTAATGGTAATGGGTTTTAATGGTTAGCTGATGGTTTGTAATGATATTTGTAGAGAAAACCATTAGAATTATGTGATTGTTTCTATTTGATTTTTTCTGCAGGGAACACACAGGCACATAGAAAATAGTCCAAGCTATATATGTTAGTGATGGTGATCACTTCAACGCCATGTCAACAGAAAGTCATCTATACACAACTGTAAAATTACTCAATATGAATAAGATTCCTGACAAGGTATTTACAACCTCATCTAATCTAGATCTCTTTACCTTATAACCTAACCACAATAGCTTCTGAACCATAACAGTTACAGCAGGAACCATAAACAGCATTTATTGGAACAGATATCCAGTAACAGGTCAGTAGGGCTGAAAACCTATGAAATTGAATTAAATCTGTGGTTTAGAGATGTGCCAACAGCAACCGTTTGTATTCATGTATCCACTCAGGCATCCAAACAGGCAAGAGCAATATAAAGTGCTAATATTTGTGCAGTGTAGTGTAAGATGTACACTAGGTGTGTGTCTTTGGGTCACAGGGACACTCACACAACCCAGATGCCGGTGATGGTGAGGACGGGCAGGCTGATGGGCAGAATAATCCACCCCGACATTACCATCATGTCCTCTGCCTGAGTCTCCAGCCTCACACCTCCTCCTCAGCAACATTCACATCTCACTTCATGTCTGTGTTCATCACCGAGACCATAACCTGTAAAGCAGGACAAAACAAGCTCATACAACAAGACGAGAAACACATGACACGGCTAGCTTCTTTCCAACACGCTTGCGTTTAGCATCGTCACTTTACAATCACAATTACAGCAAAGAAAAATGTCTCCAACTCACTTACAGGGACAGAAAAGCCAACTTCTCAAAATACTTTTGACGGAGAGAGAGAGGGAGAGAGGGAAAAAGAAAGAAAGATGGCAGCAGGAATACACGCGAAGTGTGTGTAGTGTATTATTTCATGGTTTTACCTTGTCCCTCTCTCGGTGAGGTACAGTAGCCGTTTCTCTTCCAGCTTTTCACTCCTAAATCTTATGGACAGCACACAGCAGCGGGTTATAGTCCAACACTCAGGAATTCTTCGCCTTTGAAACCGTTTTTCCGTATGTACACCACTCGTCTTGTCCTGTTTGAGTGAGTGAGCTTCAGTGAGCTAAAGCTCGGGTCCAGACAGCAGCAGTGTAGTGTAGTGTGGCACTACTGCTCCTCCTCCTCATCATCATCATCATCATCTGCCCCTCAATACACTCTTCACTATATCTTCACTTAGGTACTCTTCGCGTCTTGTTTGCTTTTTAAAAGTTACTACTGTCAGTTTAAACGGGACAGAAAACGGTCGAACCTGTTCTTCAGGTCATGAGGAGATCATACAAGTTGCATTTTAATTTCATGTAATTGATGGGATTGTATGAACTTTTGCCTACAAATGGCAGAGTTGATGACAATGCAGTAAGACACACCTGTTCTTCATGTTCAACACGGGAAAAGCGTGAAAAGCACACCGGTCTCCACAGACAGAGAGAACACGACATTGTCACGTGACCAGGGGATGTGCGTGTGGTCACTGTGTTTTCACACCCTGTTATGATCACTGCTTTTGTGCCTTCTCTGCCACTCCAAAGGCGGTATGCCTTTAGTTTCTGCCCACGGAGTCTGCTAAATCAACACTCAGCACACTGTCCGTGTTTTTATCAGGTTTTCATAAGATCAAAAGATCTGATATGCAAAGTATTATTCTATATGCAATGATACATCATTAGCAATATCTTTGCATGAACTATAAGCTTCACTTTGCAAACATCTATTGTATATATTCTCATATAAGAGAAACAAGTTATATTTATCAGTATTAGTGAGACTAAATGTCCATCCATCCAACCATTTTCCATACCGCTTATCCTACACACGGTCATGGGGAGCCTGGAGCTCTCAGGGAACTTGGGGTACAAGGTGGGGGACACCCTGGACAGGGTGCCAACCCATCATAGGGCCCAATCTCTCTGTCTCTCTCTGTCACACACACACACACACAATTTGGAAATGCCAATCAGCTTACAACCTACAAAACATCTTTTGACTGAGGGAGGAAACCAGGGTGCCCTGGAAGAAACCCCTGAAACACAGGGAGAACATGCAAGCTCTGTGAGAGCTTGGGGAAAAGGCAGGATTCGAAACCACAACCGTGGAGGTGTGAGGCAACCATGAAACCACTAAGCCACCGTGCCCCCCAAGTTCAATGATTATGTATGTGTTCATGTAAATGATGTAAATGAGTTCAATGATTAATGTTAAGCAGTGCTAAAATTAAGAGTTACTATTCTGCATTTTAAGGTGGAATTAAGTGTGGCTCCAAATAATTGCTCATATATCTACTTGTAGAAAATACAAAGGATATGTACTATTTAAACTGTTTTTACAAAGCTATAGACTTATCTACTGTACTTTATAGTTTACAAAATGTACTTGAGGAGATTTTGAGGTTTGAGGTTACTTCAACTTCAACAGTAAATTTATTAAGAAATGTTCTCATTTTGCTCTAATGCATGCACATTTATGCATGTAGGCCATGTTCAAAAAGGCCTTCTCTGACAACTGTAATTTGGAAAACTGCAGAAGAAGCTGGGTTGCCATGGTGGACTTGTAAACACCGATGCTGAATTTGTAAAGAAGTTAAATAAAGAAATCTGACTAAACCTCTGAATAACTGACTGGAGCATGTCATTTATTAGATTTCTATTTCAATTTTATAAGGTAAATGATGTGGATATGATACCTATTTTAAGGAGAAAATATACCAGACAATTTGTTAACAGTGAGTAAAAATACCCAGAGGTAAGGTTAACTAGAAAAGGTCTCACAGAAAAAGTGCACAAGTATGCAGTGAGTCAAAGGTGAAATCAGAAATGCAATAATTTATTTGAACTTAATTTTGGCGTTTAAAATCAGTAACAAAGAAATAGAATATCACCATCTAGTGGTTTTTGTGTAGTAGTTGTGGTATCTTCATTCCTTTAGTTGTTTAGTCATTTCTCCCTATAACTTTCAAGTTAGTCCTACAACTGAAAGGCAGTAGTTAAAACTATAAGTTGACACATTTAAAATAGGCATGTCCTTTGAATGAGACAGTTTTACATTGAAGAATTTAAAGACTTTCATAAAATATTCCCAGTGTATTTAAATATATAACACATTTTTACAGTATCTTTACAGTACTTCCATAGCCCCAGACTCCAAACCCTGCATAGAGTGGCTGAGTGAATGAGGTATGTACTCTGTGGAGGAGAGTCATTGTGTCTGAGACACTATAAAATGCCAGTGTTGCAGCCTTGTGGTCTACATACACTCCTATTTTTGAAGAAATGGGCACTGGTATGGATATACGCTTACTGTGGTGCATGAAGGTGCACTTAGACTCAGAGCAGTACAGACTCCAGGATTTGTCATTCCAGCCAAAGCTGCAAACATTGTCACTGCCCTTCCTGCTTGCTTCCTTGTAAGTTACAGCTATGTCCACTTCTGTACCACTCCATTCAATCTCCCAGTAGTATCGGCTGCCAGTCATACCCTCCCTGCACAGCACCTGCTGCCAGTAGTCGAATCTCTCTGGATGCTCAGGGTATGAGTTGGGTTCAGTGCCCATCTTCACCACTGTGTTACCCTTGGACAGGTGGAGGTTTGGGTGAGCTGTTAGAGGATCCAGAGAAAGCTGACAGTAATCTGCACAGGGGGAAAAAAGCACAGCAAATGATGGCCCATAACTAGTATTTTGCAGTTTTATTGTAAACTCGCATACTCGTATACTTGCGTAAATGCTTACATACATATGTGCATATGCAATTTGTCTTTTTCTCCCAAAATAATTGCTTTTATATTTATAAATATAATTATGTATTTTATTTTCCTAACTAGGTTCACAGTTTACTTTGCCATGACCTGTTGAGTACTGTGAATAAATTCGAACCATTCAGCCATTGTTTTGCCATGTTGCACAACATTTTATGTGGAATGTGTGAAATTTTATTGAATAACATCTTCTGTCTGTAAATCTGCTCTGCAAAACCGACCTGCAACTTTAATCATGACTAATCTGTAAACCAGGTTTATATGGCTCGCGATATTTAAATGAAATAAAAGACCCCAATCAAGAATGTGATGCTATTTTGAACCAGCATCAAACATACTATTGGGCATTAGGGGGCGCCAATAACTAAACGTGATGTTTTAAGTGCGAAACCTACTGCACCATGTATAACTGGGCTTTGCTGTTATTTTGGATGGCTGTAACATGGCCAAGACTCTTAACATGTGACGAAGCTAACTCTTAGACATTTGTGCCACGTGCGCCCAAGATATAGCCTAACAAAAACATTTGCTGTTCAGTGGTAAAAGCTGTTATGGATTCCAATCAGAAGGTCTTTTGGAAGTGTTAGGGTCTTTTTGTTGCTAGTGTTAGACCCTTGAGTAAAGTCCATAACAATCAGCTGCTCCAGGGGCTGATCATGTGCTATGACCGCAGCTTCCTAACAAGCTAGTTACGCAAAGAATTGCACTGTGCTTTAGTATTAGTTTATGTGACAATATAAGGCTTTCCCATTTTTCTCAGTTTCTATTCCCAAGGCCAATGTAATTGTCCCCACCTGCCCCTCTCCACTTACTCTGAGACTCCCCTGTTTCACACTGTTTGTCATATCACAGCAAACGAGTAACTACATTTCCCATCCTGCACTGCGGCCTACAAACATGGCCTCCATGGACCGCAATTCCCAGAACACTCTCATTCAATTCACATCACAATCACAATCACAGTTTAAACGAACCTTTAATGCATTCACTCTTTGCGAAGTATTACGTAAGGTTCCGTTTACCAAGCCGTTGTTCATCGTGCTTTGTGTCCTCGTTTATGCCCGTTTGCCAATCGCCTGACCTATTACCTGGGTTTTGACCACGCTATTGTCTCATGTTTTGGATTTGTCTGCCTGCCTCTCTTTAATAAAATTCGCATCTGCATTTGCATCCGTCCTAACCCCCATTACGTTCAGTTACGTGACTGTTGAATTGTTTTAGTTACATTAAAAATACTTATACGTGGCCTGGTTTTGAATTTATTTGGATGTATGTTGTGAATATTTGCACAACCAAATACCACTCAAGCTGTGTTTAACCAAACTATTGGTTTCTGTTTTAGTTTAAGATTTATA
>JANDJT010000169.1:20726960-20737995 GCA_024331685.1 Stegophilus panzeri | reverse complement strand
TATATACACACACACAAATGTTTCTGTCATAAAAACAACTCTGCCTTGCATTCATTTGTGGATTTCTAGCGTCAAGAGCGCACACAAATCAACAAATAGTTGGACTCCGCCCACCGTCTACTCAAGCCAATCAGATAACCGCCACATTGCACTGACCAATCATAGCACGTTCTCGCTCCGACCAATCACGTTTTGTTTTACAGTCAGGAAGGGAAGAGAGTCATATTACAAGGCTCTCTAACGTGGACGTTCAGGAGGAATCACGACAGGAGAGTGGACCTAACCGTCTAAAAGAAACAAGGAAACAAGCAACATCATACATTGAGTCATACATTCTTTATTTTAAGGGAATATGTGTTTTTACCAGTGTTTCCCGCCTCACTGCCGAATCCACGGCAAAACCCGAGTTGTGATTTTACAGTAAATTGAGTGTGGTAAGATTAAAAGACTGTGCATCAGGAAAAGATGATATTGGCAAGAAAATGTCCTCACAGTTTTGTGCCAAAACACAGCACAACCAGTGTGTCATCCAATTCATGGGCTAATGACACTTATTACATTCTCTAAACACACCGTGCTAACAGACTCAGGCACTTTAAGTTACCGGTTTGAATCAGTATAAAGAATCCTTACTGAATCAATCATTACTAATCCATCAGACCACTCATCTACAATAACAGTGCATTTATGTCTGAACGTTGCTGGGGTGTTTTTTTTTTTTTTTTTTTATAGATGTTGCAATGACACTGTTAGATGATTAGGCGATTATCTGATTGGTTTCAGGACACGGTGGGCGGAGTCTAACTATTCGTGCACTCTTGATGCTAGAAATGTTTCAAAACACAAAACTCCACAGGACGCGTTCCACAACTGAATGCAGGACAGAGTTGTGGGACATAGAAACGTGTTTAAAAAACAAAAACAAAAAAACACATTAAATATATAAATAAATAAAATGCATATATGTATGTCAAATATTTTTGTGAAACTACCAACATTTGTGGATCTCATTCAATGCATTTGTGAATTTGTTTAAATTTTTGTAAATCACACTACATTTATTTGTGGATTGTAATATCTTTATTTGTAATTATGAAACAATTCTAACCTCATTAGTCCATCATATGCCATCACACCAATGTTTACCACAGCCCTATTTAGACATCTGGATGAACAAACATTTCCTGTGGGAGAACCAACCATTCTTTTCCTACAGAAATAAACGACTCCAACTACAGAAAAGACATCCTCACTAGAAACAAGCATGTCAATTAAAACAATAAATAGTATTCACTGATTTAAAAAAGCAAACAAAATACAAAACAGGTAGTCAATAACCTTTATTTATCCATGTGTGCCACTCAAAGATGGGGTAAAGACATGGAACAAGATTTGACCATTTAAGAGGGCAATCAAAATATGAATCAAAAGGTGTTGTGACCTTTTTTTTTTTCTTTTTTTTTTTTTTAAACCTTTAGTTTTTCCTACAATGAGACCAGCTGATGAATAGTGAACTTAAAAGACAACAGTAACAGCATAAACATATTCATATACAGAAAATCAAAACAGAAATTGCCTAAAGTCAAAAGTAAAATGTTGGTTAGTATGCAAACATAGGGAGAAGAGCCAAACTTTTTTCCTTCTATTACAGCTCAACAAACATTTCTACACAGCATGCAATAAGGCACCTATCTAACAATGAAAAAGCCTATGCTACGAGTTGAAGCACAATTATTCAAAAAGAAAGAAGTTCAATATAATGTTTACTCCCATAAAAACAGTATTCCTCTTTTCCCTTTCAGATTACCCAAACCATATTAAAAAAATACATCAGTATGTAAAAGATCTTCCCCCATACACAGAACTTTAAGTAGAAAGTGTATCTTCATGGAATTTTGAAAGAAATTAATCAAGAGCAAGCTATTTTATTGTAATGATAATTACACAATCTTACACTAAATTTTGATAATTTGCTGCATGTATGCAGTTAACTACAGATTATATTTATATATGGATGTCTGAACTAGTTCTACAGCGATGACATTAGGATCGAACGCAAATATGCACAATTTACCCATTAGTAACAAGTTGTAGAGTACCAAAGGGAACTAGTTAAGCAATGCTTTAGAGGGAACATTTAGATCAAATTACACTGAGTTGCAAGTATACAATGAATTCTGTCAAACTAGGTATTCTGAAGTCAGTCGGTAAGTTAGACAATTCAAAAGGAACGACTAAATTTGCCACTCTCAACAAGTCAAAATTTCTTGCAGCTCATTTTAGAATGAAGCCGTCTGACCACAGGCTCATCACTGAAAGCATGCTACAGCCGATTTTAAATGCCGCTGAACGCAATGGTGACTCAAGTTAAGCAACGGTGAAAATTGTATGCAGACTTGCACCTTTGCTAACAGCTTGCCTGAAGCCAATGAAACTTTCAAGTACCAGCCTATTTTCAAAATAAAGATGGTTAAGACAGACTGGGTCATACAAAATGCTCAATGTGTAAAAGAACTGCACACGCACCTATACATATGTATATAAAAACCAGCACTTATTTACAAACAATAGCATCTGAATAGGCCATGAACAAGACACGACGGGTAAAGATACATGGGACTTTGGTGGTGGGCGGTAGGTTCCTCCAGTCTCCCAGAAACTTTACTTGGTCACCAATTATACAACTAAAGCTCTAAACAGGCTCTGAAGTTATCCACCCTAATTTCTTTTCAGGGGTATGAGTAAGAGCATAACTGACCTGGTCATTAAGGATGAAATTGCTACATTATCATACAGATGTCAAACTGAAGGCAGCAAGCTATATATGCACACTGCGCAAGATCAGTGTCAGCTCAGTCAACCATACCAGTTATTGAAATTCATCGCTCTTAAATTGTAAAGTTGAAGGATTTAACCAGTTTATTTTTAGTATAGCTTCAAGATCTTTTTACAGACCCAGAATAAACATTAGATTTTCCTTTCATCTTAGCTCTATGAAAACAAACATGATTTGAGGTTGGCCTGAAATGAAGTTGGGACAAACTGTAAAATACCACAGCCACCTTAGTGGTGAGCTTGATCAATGTGAATTCTGTGGTGCCTTGAGAGGGAGGAGGAGTGACTGAAACCCTTTCCACACTGAGAACACCGGTATGGTTTCTCACTCTGCAGAATCCTCTGTTTCAGGATGGTAGTAGGAGGGAATCCCTTTCCTGTGGGAATAGCACTGTAAGAGGTCTTCTCATCCAAATGGACACGTTGGTGTCTTGCAAGAGAGGAGGAATGATTAAAATTCTTGCCACAGTGGGCACAAGTGTAGGATTTCCCATCAGAATGAGTTCTCTGGTGTCTGGACAGCGACGAAGAGTGACTGAAGCTCTTCTCACAGTGGTTGCAGCTGTATGGCTTTTCACCCGTGTGCATGCCCCTCTTCATAGGAGTATCAAAGGGGAACTCCTTATCAGGCTGGGCGAACATTTTGGCCTCAAGATGGACTTTGTGGTGTCGTGACAGGGACGAGGAGTGATTGAAACCTTTGTCGCACTGAGAGCATCGGTAGGGCTTGCCACCCTGGTGCACCAGCTGGTGCTTCTTCAAGTGGCGTTTTCTTACAAAACTCTTCCTGCACTGGGTACACTTATAGGGTTTCTCACCAGAGTGAATTCGCTGATGTTCTCTCAAAGTGGCTGCTGCAGCAAAACACTTGCCACACTGGGAGCATCGATGTGGCTTCTCACCAACATGTGTCTTCTGATGCTGTTTCAAATTTGAAGCAGTAGCAAAGCCCTTCCCACACTGAGGGCAGGTAAATGGCTTCTCACGAGCATGCAGCTCCTGATGTTTCTTTAGATGGCGCCTGCGGACAAAACTCTTCCTGCACTGAGTACATTTGTAGGGCTTGTCATCAGAATGCATTTTCATATGCTCTCTGAGTGTGATGGCTGCAGCAAAGCTCTTCCCGCATTCAGAACATCGGTGTGGCTTTTCAGGGGAATGCATCAACTGATGTGGTTTGAGATTGAATGCGTCGATGACCCCTTTACCAACCATCTCCACACCGGTGGTGGCGTAGCCCTTCTCCTTCATGTGTATTTTCATGTGCCCCCTCAGACTAGCTTCCACAGCAAAGCTCTCACCGCACTGGATACAAATGTAGGGATGGGTTGCTTTATGGATTTCAAAGTGTTGATGCAGATCAGACATGCTGCCAAATATCTCGCCGCACTCGTTGCACTGAAGACCCTGGGCTTCGTGAATGATTACACCGTTCTCCGACTCCACTGTCAGCTCTCCTCCATGGTCTGACTCAACCTTCACTACGTGCTCTGCACAAGCTCCACCCATCTCTGTCTTAAGCAGCACTTCACCAAGCAGAGCCTCGTTGCCTTTCATGTCCGCGCCTCCAAAGTACTGTGGATCATGATGCACCTCAGACTTAATGTAGTCATGGTCTGTCTCCGTTACGGCATCAACACAAGCCACAGCCCCAAGATCGCCATGAATAGCTTCCAGATCAAGCCTCTTGTCCTCTTGGGTCATAATCTCAGTTTCCGCTGCATAGTGCAAGTCACCGACTTGCGTGTGAGTTATGACACACTCAGACCCCAGCGTGTCAAGGCCTGGTGTGTCACACTCAGTCTCTGACTCGGCCATCAGGACACACTCCAGCCTGACGACTTCCGTCTTCCCGTTTAAGTGAAACTTAGCGCTGCTCAAGGAGCACCGCTTTCTCAGAACAAAAAAAATTGCTTGGGACCTTCTTGGTCAGCACGAGCCAGGAGGGGTCTGGCCTGTTGGGAAGAAAAAACACAAACTTACAAATGCTTGCTGCACATAAAGGACATTAAAAGTAAAAAATATAAACATTGAAAGATAAGTTAATGACTGGTATGTTAATCCTGGATAGTCCTAGGAATAGCCCTCTGGTTGAACCTGTGAAACAGAAGATTACTGCATCCTGCTTGACCACCAGGCTAACACCTGCAGTGCTGAGGTGATAAACAACAAACACCACATTTTAGACTGAACATGCTACTAGCAAAGACAAGGGGACAGGTGTTAAATAACAAATGAGTAATTTTTTCCCCCACATTTATTTAGTTAAAAACAGGCAATTTGGAGAAAACAATTTAGCACAACAAACAAAAACAATGCTACCTGGCTATTACCATTAGGCTAGTTAGCAAATCTCTGTTTTGCTAAAAACGGGCTAGTGTTAGCCGATAGATATTTTTTTTAGCTAACTTAGCTTGCTAGGTATACCCGTTAAAACAAAGATCTCATTAATTCTTTAAAAGCCAAAAACTATTAGTAATTATCCAGAAATATAGTGAGTTTATACAGATGCGGCATTAAACCTTCATTATGATCCTTGCGGACGGGAAAAATTGCAGCATTCAACTGTACAGAGAGAAAAAAAAATAGAGGAATGCCATTGTTGGCTAAGTTAGCTGGCTAAATAGCTTGGCTAGTTAGCTTCCTGAAGCACGCAATATCAGCTAACTAGCTGGCTAACTAGCAATTTGGCTAGTACATAAACTAGATTTCATATCTTGACTACACCGCTTTAAATCCAGTGCCGCGCTTAATCTCGTTGATCGGCCCCGTGTTAAAACCCCGGAGTGGCCACTCAAATTCTGACTCAGCCTCTTCAGAGAATTACAACGCCTTTCGCGGTGGGCATCTTGTGCAGCTCAGACTAGAACAGCTAACTAGCTCTAAAATGGCCGCCGCTAGCTTCCGCCCTCACAGCCGTGTAGCTACGCAACTCGAGCTACAGCCATGAAAAAACATACACCCGTCGTTAAAAGCACGATGTAAAGTCAGTAAACCGTTCAGTCAGCTAGACTGATAATCACGAATATTTAAAACGGATTTCTAGTAAAATTGCTAGCCATCGCCGAGACCTCCCGCAAGAAAAGCCCGGGAAAGGCGTCCCCCATCTTACATAACCGACAACGCGTAACCTTTGTAGTGAAAAACGATAAAATAAAGGAATGCGTTAATACAGCCTGCTGGGAGCGGTTTTAACCTGGTCAAGCCTGCTGGAGTCAGCAGCTACCTCCGAGCAGTGAGGATAATGCTAGCTACCGATGAAAGCTGTTACAGCACACAATCTTAGCTCGGTGAAACAACATGGCCTACCGTCCTGCTACAGCGCACCACATCCAGCTACATCCAGCGCACTACAAGCTACCGCCATTAAACTTCATGACGTTTACAGCTTTTAAAAACTGCGACGATTCAACAACCATTCTCCAAAATCTGCTCATTTATCAGCACAACAAAACGGCCTGTAATATAGTACTATTTAATCGATTAAAACAGGATTACAGCTAAGAGACAAATAACATTGTCATTATAGCACGCTAGTTAGCCGCTTAGCTGGCTAGGCTCACTTGTAAAGTTCAACCTGAAAGCACGGATTAATTTAGATACGCAAAATAAACTACTCCTTTAATATTGAAATTAAAAAAAGCCCACGATGTACAGACTTTCCAACCTGTTTGTCCTTAGATCGGTGTGAAAGACAGCGGAAGGAGTGATATTTGCAGGATTTAGGTAATCGGCGGCCTATAGACCTGGGCTTGTTTGCGTCTACACAGTACGGCTGCGCTCTGGACCTCTCACACACTGCCCACAGGAGCGCTGGCGCCAAGTGCGTTTAAGCGCATGAGCAGAAAGACGCTCCGTGACCCGCCTGCGCGCTGCTGCCCCCTAGCGGACCGGCGCTCAGTCGTCCTGAATGCAAACCACCACTGTAAACATAGATGTTGACTTTATAAGCACTCACATCAGATATCTTCTTTCAGCCGCTCCTGCTACTAATGGTATCACTTAACACACAGTGCCTATTTTCGATATTTGAAACTCCGTAAATGTACTTAAGATTTCTGTTATATCTTTAAAGCGGAGCTCGTTTTGCATTACCAAAACATTAGGTAATTGACCGTGGCAGTTTTGTTTCTGCGAGGGGATTTTAAGAAGCTAGATGTTACTGGAGTTGTTGAACAGCCTTCAGCTGTTCCTGACTATTAATTTGTCCCGGTTTATTTAACCATTGCAGCCGCAGTGGAGCGCTTTTTTCCCCCATGCTTATGTTTCATCTAACTTAAAATATGTGGGTGGAGGCTAGTGATGTGTGGTTCATGAACGATTCATTCATTTTGAACGAATCTTCAATATGACTCGAGAACAACGAGTTGTCTTAGAGCGTGATCCGTTCATTTTTGACCGCGCATGCGCAGCAACATCCCCATAGGTTCTGTACCGGAAACAGAAATGATTAGTTCACGTCTCGAGTCTTTGGGTTCGAGTCGTTCGTTCTTCCGGTGACCGCTCCATAGGCAATACACCATGCAGTACCGGAAACGGGATGAACTAACGACTTGTACCCAAAGACTCGAGACGTGAACTAATCATTTCTGTCAGTAAAATGATACGAACTTCCCATCACTAGTGGAGGCTGCTAAAATGTCTCTGAGGCCCTCTAGTGGCTGGCTGCAGTACTATTTTAACCCCACCTTTTCCCATGTGAGTCAATGGTACAGGTGGCACACTTCCATTTTAAGTTACATCTCCACAAATTATTTTATAGGAATAGTATTGTGTCGTTTTTTACATGTTCAGCGGAAGGGTATCAGCATCCACGGATTGATTCCAAGGTGTGGGGTTTAATTAGACCAATGAACAACAATGAAAAACATATGGAGTGGCACCGCCCCCTTTTTAAATAACCTTAGTTTACTTCACAGCCCAGGCTAACCCATCTTGATTTACATGGAGGACTGGATCCGACAATAATGGAATTTCTTATAAAATTATTATTAAAATAATTATCAAAAAGGGACCATTTAGGGACCAAAAGACCATTTACTAAAAGATGGGGACTTTGTAAGGTTGAATTATTCTTATCTACAACTGAAGATTTGGTTAAAGTTAGTATACCACTGGGGATAGCCTTAATAATTTTTTAAAATTCTTTTTCATTTATAAGTGTATAATTGCCCAGTCTTGTCAATAAGCTTGTTTACAATTATGTTACACTAGAACCCATGTACAGTGACTTGTTGTTAAGTGATATTACCACTGTTCCAGATAAAACATAAACTGGGAGAGAAATTGTGCTTGTACAAAAGTGACG
Source organism: Stegophilus panzeri (assembly GCA_024331685.1). Taxonomy (NCBI): domain Eukaryota; kingdom Metazoa; phylum Chordata; class Actinopteri; order Siluriformes; family Trichomycteridae; genus Stegophilus; species Stegophilus panzeri. Next base: position 20,729,852 of record JANDJT010000169.1, on the reverse strand, counting down.
AGTACAGTAACGCTTGTTTGGGATAACTAGCTGGGCTAAGCCGTACTTGTCAGATAATACCATGGATTTTTATAATGTTGGGGGTGGGACAATTTAGATTCCAGAGAGCATTTGATTGGACAGAAAATCCGATAGGAAGCTGAAGTGTAGAATGATGTCATCAAAATTGTTGATCTGTATTGGTGGTAGAGAGAGACTGTAAAGTTTGAATGCATATATCTTCAAATGCAATTTTTATGTCATTGTTTTGGAGCACACTAACTTATAGATAACCTTAAGGCTAACACATTCATACTAAAAGCCACAAAACTTCAATTTTGATTTTAATGGGGTCTTTCATGAAAAGTAGTGACGGCAATGGAGAGCAAAGACAAGGGCATCAGGAAGAAATAGAAACAATCAAACGGGAAAAAAGTGATGTATGACATTACGCACATTTTACCCACATAATTCTCATTTCCGCACAGCAAAAAAAGTCATTTGATTCATGAATCTCACTCCAGCCAGGAAGCGGAAGTTGGCAACCCTGTGATTCTGGTTGTAGTCCTGTGAGTGATAAATCCAGCATCTGGCTTGGTCACCATCTTCATCTGCAGACTTCAGTACTGTTTCAGTGTCTGAGCCTCTCTCACTCATTTGACTATAATCAAAGATACTGATGTCCAGGGTATCAGTGCGGTCTGACTGTCCTGGGTTGGGCTTATGCAATTTCTCATCCACGTGTTGCGGCTTTCCCCCAGGGCTGCCATCTGCTGGTAGGGGAGAGCAAACCTGGCTTGTACTCAGTTTGAGGCCATCTGTATTCATGCTGTCTCATTAGGGCTTGTTTGGTGTCTTGATGAAGGGCTAATATGCTCTCTTCTATGAAAGAGCTGTCCACAAATTATTTAAGAATTTGTGTCAATTCATAGAGCACTACTACAGCAGGCATTATCAAACCAGTCTTTGAAAGCTGGGTCCTGTTGAGCCATTCTACTTTTACCTAGCAGTCAGGTGTGATGGCAAAGTGGCCAACCGGCTACATTATAGGTTCAACTGTTTAACCCAGGACAGTAGTTGGAATTCAATATCTGATTTGGAGACCTCTGCACTATTTTTAGATTCATGTCTTGAATCAATCAATCGTATCCCTATGAAGTCCAGCTGGATGCTGTTCAATTATTGATTTTATGAGGTTAGATTAATGACTCTATACAGTGCTGTGGGAAAAGTATCTGATTACTTCTGTTTTTGTGTATATCTCATACTAAACTGTTTCAGAAATTAAAACAAAATCTAAGATAAAACAAAGTCAACTTGAGTAAACACAAAAAACAGTTTTTAAATGAAAATGTTATTTATTATTGAAGCAAAAAAGCTATCCAATACCAACTGGGCCTGTGTGAAAATGTATTTACCCCCATAGTTACTAATTCCCCAAATATATTAAACTGCATTCCATAATGGAGTTCAGCTGGACTAGACGCAACCAGACCTGGGCCCAGTTTTTCAAAAAGTTTAATCTGGATCAGAATGATCCAGATTTGAAAATCCCATGTTTTGCGATCCAGGATCAAGTAATCCATCTTACGTTTGTGTCGGTTTTTCAAAGCAACATGGGATTGGATCACCCTGATCCAGATACAAACTTTTCAAGATTACCAAATTCGGATCACTAGTCCTCTAAATCGGACTACATATCACAACGTAGGCTACTAGCTATGTAAAGAACAACAGGTAGATTAGCTAGCATGGGGTTACTTTAAGTGTTTTTATTCGTTAAAAAAAATAAGAATGTTCAGAGTTCATGTGTGGAGAGCAATAAGGGATGCAATTGTTAGAAACTACTTTTGACTGGTTCATCTCTGATGATTGTGTCATTGTAATTAATATACAGTGACAAATGACAGTTAAAATTAAATATATTATTTTTGCTTGATATTGACAGCTGTTTGAGGGATTATTTTTGGGAACAAAATATATATATATATATATATTTTTTTTTACTTTGCTGTACTGAAAGGTTTAATTGGTAGCCTAATGTATACTTGATCCACTTTATCACTGTAATGGTTAAACAAATCAAGTGCAAAATATTTAAAAAATGTATATACTAGATGATACAAACGTTGTATTATTTAACCAGTTTTAAAGTTTTATTACATTTTGTTCCTGAAATCATCACTGAATCCACCCTTCTGCTGGGATCAGGATAATCCTGATTTTTTTGGATAACAGGTATCCCAATCCTACTGAAAAGTTTTGAACAAAACATACTGGAGATTTGATCCAGATCAAAAGCAAGATTGAATTAAATGATCTAATCTGATTTCAGAATCCTTTTTTTCTGTTGAACAACCCATTTTCAAGAATAGATCCAATCCGATAGCCGAAATCCGATCAGTTGTTTACTTCTAAACAACTGGGCCCTGATTACTACAAACCCTGTTCAATCAAATCAACAATTAATCAGAACTTTTTCAACAGCATGAAGTTGGTTAAAAGGTCTTACCCAGTAAAACACTATGCCAAAATTTAAATAAATTCCAGAAATGATGAGGAAGAAGGTGATTGAAATACATCAGACTGGGAAGGATTACAAAGCTATTTCAAAGGCTCTGGGACTCCAAAGAACCACAGTCAGAGCCATTATCTCCAAATGGAAAAACTCGGCACAGTAGTGAACCTTCTCAGAAGTGGTCGACCTTCCAAAATTCCTCCAAGTGCACAGCAAACTACTCATCCAGGAATTCACAAAAGAGCCAAGGACAACATCAAAGGAACTACAGGCCTCTCTTGCAACAATAAAGGTGACTGTTCATGACTCCACTATCAGAAAGACACCGGGCAAAAATGGCATCCATGGAAGAGTGGTGAGGTGAAAACCACTGCTAACCCAGAAGAACATTAAGG
>JANDJT010000169.1:20709722-20722591 GCA_024331685.1 Stegophilus panzeri | reverse complement strand
GGGATGCTTTGCTGCTTCAGGGCCTGGGCAACTTGCAATAATTGAGGGAAACATGAATTCTGCTGTCTACCAGAAAATCCTAAAGGAGAATGTCCGGTCTTCAGTCCATAAGTTGAAACTCAGGCACTACTGGATTAAGCAACAATACAAAAGGAAGAGAAAACAATAAAAATGTATCCCTTTTCCAGTTCCTGAATTTTGGGAATTCCTATTTCTGGTCTTTTTTTGTGATTTCTGAGAGGTAGGTGGGCTGGAAATTGTACTGAAACCTATCAACCTTGGTTAATGATATTAGTTCTTTGGGAAACACACCTACTGTATCAAACACAGTTGAAGAATTATATTTCAAAAAGCATTCAAAACAAGCTACTAGACTGTATACTAGATGACTATATACACTATTGTCAACTCACAATTGCCTATTACAGGGTTGCATAGCATAGCATAAGTGAATTTGATAGCTTCTTGACTTAATTTTGTTATTAATGTCATCCTGCCACTATGTTGACAATGTGCTACTCTCTGTACTGCTATTACTACGCTTTCACTGTAGCTTGCAAACCACACCAGTCGTACAGAGCAAGTTTTAAGTGTTATTGGTTTTATGGAACCCTAGTAATGGTAAACAGAAAGGAACAGTCACAGGAACAAGACAAGAAGGAAGTTTTCTGTTCTCTGACTACTTACCCCCATGAAATTTAATACAGGCAGCCACAAGCTTCCGCATGTTTTACTGCAGGCTAAGTAAGTGTGCCTGATAATTACCAGACAACAAAGTTTGGAAAAAAAAAAAAAAAACAAAAAAAAAACCCCACAAATGTAATGCTGATACCCTTGCTAACCATTGCATCCCATTAAACATAAGTGGAGTAGTAAAGACAAACTATTCCAACTATTCCAACATGGACTAATGTTTCCTGCCATGCATTAATTTGCAAGATGCTGCTTTAGGGCCTCTTCTTATTCATGCCAATTTCAGTGTCAATGCCACCAGTCCCACATTTGAAAAATGGTTGTTTACTTCAATTAACTTGATTCGTTTCACCTGAAAATGCTAATTATGCAGGTATAATCTCCATATATGTTAAATTTCATATACAGTAGCAAACATAGCATTAAAAGCAACTTATGTTGTAGATTTGTAGATCTCTGTTCACTCAGTAATCAGTGACCTCAGAGGTTCTGTTTAATGTTATCTGAGCAATGACTGGGCTTCTGTGTTTTACTCATGAAGAAGACTAACCTAAAATCTTTAGGTATTCATTTTATTTTTGTCACAATTTACAAAGATCTTCATAGTTTGAATTTGAAGTGTAAAGGATTAATTTAACTAATGCAACCCTCTTTATAAACAGAGTAGTTTGGTACTACTAGCTAATACGAAAAATTATTTAAAAAAAAAAACTACTTCAATAGTCCAATTACCCCAAAATCCCATATGCACTACTCAATACTGTATCAACAAAACTATTTACATGTAATAGCTATAAATATGAACAATTATACAGAGGTAACTGAATTAACTCAAAGCACCGTGTGTGAACCTACACCCAGCTGTTCACACATTCATGACAGGTGTGAGCTGGAGCAGGGAACTTTGTGGATGAATGCCGCTGGTTTTGGAGTGGAGCGTTTCAAGGTTCTGTAGGAAATTACGTCGTTTCAGCCCTTTCAGTATCACAGAGTTAGCTGAGGTTAGACTCATGCGTGTCCTGCAAATAAACAAAAACAAAGGTAAATTCCCTGTAATTAAATTAATATCATAACATTTTTATAAAAGGTGTTTTCAGTGCAGTTAATCATAACCTATATTCAGATTTTATCCACCTCCATAAATTTAGCAAAGCGAAGTTGACAGCTAAACACAATTTAAAAAAAACATGGATGCTAACAATAAAACTTCTTCAAATAACTACCCGTTTTATTTAATTAGATTTCAAATTCCAGGCCAATAGAACTATCTAACCTTGGAGAGTCAATCCCACTGTCTGCTGTGTTGCTTTGATTCTCTGATATTTCACCCGTACAGGCTCCAGTACGATCACAGTGACTCAGACTTGCAGGCTGAAGGTTATTAGCATCCACTGATTGATTCTGGTTGTAGTCCTGTGAGTGACAAATCCAGCGTCTGGCTTGGTCATCATCTTCATCTGCAGACTTCAGTACTGTTTCGGTGTCTGAGCCCCTCTCACTTATTTGACTATAATCAAAGATACTGATGTCCAGGGTCTCAGTGGGGTCAGAGTGTCCTGGGCTGGGCTTATTCAGTTTCTCATCCACATGTTGCGGCTTTCCCCCAGGGCTGCCATCTGCTGGTAGGTGGGACAAACCAGGCTTGTGCTCAGTTTGAGGCCATCTGTATTCATGCTGTCTGAGTGGGGCTCGTTTGGTGTCTTGATGAAGGGTTAATATGCTCTCTTCTATGAAAGAGCTGTCCCAATTCCCATCGAAACAGACTGGCTCACGGCAGCGAGATGTGCCAGGGTGAACTAACTCATTGACATGCTCTTCATTCAGGTAGAGGGAACTACAACCATCATCATCATCTTCAACATTCTGGTAAATGTGGTGCTCCACATCAGTGTGTACTTCACTATCTGCATGGTTTGTGTTTCTATGTACCCGTTCACTGTTCTCCAGGTGCTGGTTACTTGCCATGCTGCCAGTTTGCTGATGTGAGGAGAGGAGGTCAGGACAGTGGTCAGATTCCTCCTTACTGTTAACTAGATGAAGAGACAGTCTACACCGACCTGTAGGTTTGGGCCATGACACAGGTAATTCTGTTGTTTTGTATGAAAGCGAAGCAAGGTCTGTACCAAGCTTTTGATCAGAAATATCTTTTAAATCTATCGCTTGTAAAACCTGTTTCATCTGCTTAACCCTCCCATCGCTGAACTCTCCGCCTTTCTGTTTGACTTTGTCTTCCATCCTCAGTGTGCTGTTCTCGGGGTAGAAAGAGCTAAAGTCTCCAGGAAGTTCTTTGATTGTTTTAGCATCTAAGGTGGAGTCCAAATTCAGCCCTCTTTCATGAAGCTGCTCACATGATCTGTCAAACAGAATGCAGGCTTTCTGCACCTCTTCAGTGACCCCTTTCACATGATGAGGATCCCAGGACTTTGACCTGTGGCCTGCTCGCTCTCGGCGACTAGAGATCTTGGCTTCTCGCCTCCTTAGTTCCTTCTGATTGACGGCTGTATGACATCCTGGAATTGACTGAAATGGATCCTCTATGCGTTTCTTATAGACAAATTTTGCATCCAAAGCTGTACAATCCTCGTGATGGGCAGGCTCATCTAGGACTAATTCAGGCCTGAGGCAAGATGGGATGAGATCATCTCCCTGTAAATCGTCATCACATGGAATATCTTTACTCTTTGTCCTCTGTTTCTCTTTTGCCGAGGGAACTCTTCTCTTGCTCCGATTGGCTTTAGAGGCTGATCTTTTGCCACCAGCTTTGGTTGAATGGTGCCTTTGCTTAGGGAGCAGGATCTCTGTGGACATGCCTTTGTCAGTAGTCAGGGCCTTTGTCACTCTCTCTGCCTTTTCTTCCATTTTCTTCATTAGGACTGTATGGCGGACAAGGTTGTCAACAGTTAACTCAGGGTTGATCCGTTTAATGATAGCATGCTCCAAATCTCTGGGAAGGTTATTAAGATCATCCTCATCCCTGACTGGCCATTCCTCAGGTGGGAACTGTCCAGAGAAAGTGGCATATTCCTTCTTTAGCTTATTCTCCTTCTTTCCCGTGTTACGGCGAAACAAGTTGAGGCCAAATTTGCGTCCAGGTTTTTCCTTGTCCTTACGGCTAGTTGTTGTAGACTTGCTGATTTCACTAGCCTGGTAGTCTGCGGCCGTAGATGTGGACTGGTGTTGGACAGTTGGCTTGTGTTCTCTGGGCCACTTAAGGCTTTTCCCAGTGCATTCACTTATGCTGATAGACTGCTCCTGGACAGAAGGAGGAGCAGTTAGTTGAGGTGTGAAGCAACTACAGGACTTGCAGTGAGCCATAATGGGTACTTCAGTAGAAGCATCCACATAGCTCTCATTGCTCATTAGGTACGTGATGGGAGGAGGAGAGAGATTGTCATTATCACTTGTCCACCAGTTCTTCTCCTTCACCATGTTGTTGCTGATAAAGTATGTCTGAGGTGTAACAATGAAATATCCCTCTCCAGTGTGGTAAATTTTTCTCTCTTTAATGAGAGCTCCCAGAGCATTGTAGAGGATATCTTGAGTGGGAATGGCCATTCCTTAATATTTAAAAGAAAGCCATAAAGAATTTTTTACTTGAACAACAAACTAAACATTGTAATGGTGACAATCTGACTAGATATAAGTTTTCCATAAACACTGAAATGATATAAAGAATACACAGAATAATATTAAAATGGGTTATGAATTTGTTGTAACATGGTACCTGGGTGGGCCTTCATCATGTGATTAATTAGTGCTTCTTGGTTGACCATGACGTGAGCAACATTCATGTCGGATATGACTGAGCATAGTACCTCAGACAGTGGAATGAACTGCGACTGAGAGATAGGTGACATTTGTACTGGAGATAAGTCACCTGAGAAAAACACATAAGGAAAATCTATTAATATCCATTTCATACATATTATACATAAACATATTTGCACTAAACATAATAAAAGCAGTCTGAGAGCAGTCTTCAAAGCTGGCCAAAACAGATACACTAAAAACTTGCATAAACCTTGTTTTCAGACATGACACAAGCCCTAAAACCACACAAGATTCTTGATGCCCTGAGCTAGGACATAAAACATAAAGGATTTTTTTTTATACTAGGCATACAGCTTAATTATAAGGGGATTTTTTCAATATATAAAGCAATGACATTTTTATGAAACAGAAACAATTCTGAAACTTTTCGTTCTTTGAGTAGGTATACGAAAAAATATTAAATCAGAGAAATACTAAAGTACAAAATCAAAGCTCTTTTAAAAAGGCAACAGAACATTTGTTATTTGTTAACATTTTATTATAATATATCAATATATCATTCTAATCAGACTCTTAGTTACTCTTACTCTTAGTTGTGGTTAGATTGTGGTATCCAAAAAAAGGCACATTTCTCATCACAAATGTTAGTGGTTAGTTTTCTATGTTCTTTGTGTTTGTGTGGGTTTGCGCTGGGTTTTACAGTTTCCTCCCACCTCCCAAAAGCATACTGGTAGTTTGACTGGTGACTAATGCTGCATTCAAGGCAAAGTTGCAACTTAAAACTGCAACCTAAAGCTGAAAAAGCCACAGAAAATATGAAATTTCAACTTGTTAAATTAGGGTAGTCTTCTCAACTACCAGTTCCTTCTCCATGTACAGAGTGACGTCAAATCAGCATGGCTGTATGCACTGTGAACAGTGTACCATACCCCTTCTCTACTTTTAAATTAGTTTATAGCACTAGTGACTTTAGATCAGTTAATATACAGACACAGTACTTAGTTAAATCTATAACATTGATCATACTAATCACTGTTTTGAGAATGTAATAATCAACATTAGAGTTATCATTAGCATAAGCCAGCTAGCTTGTTGCAAATGCTACTCAATTTTATCCACTGTTGTTGCTGTGCTGCAATTCCAGTCCAAAAATGTTGGATGAATGGTTGAAGTTCACTATAGTAGAACAGTACCAACAGTCACTCAGGCCTGTAACTAAAAATGCGGTTGCATCCATGTTTTTTTCTACTTGCATATTGGGCGTGCCGAGATGGGAAATGACGTTACTTGCAAATGATCACTTATATGGCACCACAAATGCAGCATAAATTGCCCCTAATCATGAACAATTGCATACGTGTGTGTGTGTGTGTGTGTGTGTGTGTGTGTGTGTGTGTACAGGCTCCGGATCCAACATAATCCTAACCAGGATAAAGCGGTTAATGAGGACAAATCAATAACTATAGTGACACTTGGATATCACACCATTAACTGGGATTTTGTGTGCCAGTAAAGTGGCTCCCTTTTTAAATAACAACAAACGTGTGAATTTAATTACTGCCAGAATATGATTTTTTCTTTTATAGCAATGAATTATGTAGCAAAACATAATCATAATCTTTTTAAAAATTCATTTCAAAATGCAAAAAAAGATATGGATTTCAATCTACAACCAACTAACCAACTATCCCTACATTGGTCTTTTTGAGAATTAACGATTAACCACAGTGGATTAATTATTATCAGGAGATGGGTTACAGTCTGTTCTTCTGTGTGAAGGTTGAGGGCATACACACATCACATACAAGTACATATATTTAATTACTGTGAGAAAAATATATTCCTACTTTAGTGGGATAACATCAAATAGTGACAGCTCACCGTGTGTTGCATGTTTGCCCACTCAGCACTAAAACTCCTATATAACCTTTAAAGAGAAAATGTCAGTGTTTTTGGTGAATGACATCAGTGGAGAAGTCCAACGAATCAATTTTATCAGCCAAAAGATATATCGTTTATTCCTCAGGAACAAACCACACACACACACTACAATGGCTTGATGGTGCACGTTCTGTTTATACTTATGATTAGGCATATTAGTCAATTTCACTACTATGTCGCGAGAGGCATTTCTCTCTCATGCAACCTTCATATCACACAAGTCCTGACTGCACAGTGCAAGTGTTTACTTCCTCTGTTGGTGTGTGTATTCAACAAAAGAAACTAGTATAATAGGTTTTTTTTTTTGTCTTAGTTGAATATTTACAGATAACAATTGACTCGTTCTTGTTTTCTTGTTCTATATACTCCCTCTTGGCAGCATGGTGTTGTAGTGGGTAGTGTTGACTCCTTGTAGCTTCAGGCTTACAGGTTCGATCCTGAGCTCGGTCTACTTTCTGTATGGGAATTCTGTGCATGTTCTCCCCGTGTCTGCATGGATTTCTTTCAAATTCCTCCCACCTCTCAAAAACATGCCACTAGGTGGACTGACTGAGATAAATTTCCCTAAGGCGAGAATAAGTGTGGGAATGTGTGTGTGCATGGTGCCCTATGAAGGTCCCATCCAAGGTGTATTCCCACCTCACACTTAGGATAAGTGGCGGATCCACCATTACTCTGACCAGGATAATCGGTTACTGAAAGTGAGTGAATATTCTCCCTCTTTTCCAGCAGCATATTCTGACCTACAATCTGGGGCCACTGAGAAAGGAACCAGGGAAAAGAATATCACACTCCACTTATACAGTACTGTGCAAAAGTCTTAGGCACATGCAAAGAAATGCTGTAGAGCAAAGATGCCTTAAAAAATAATGAAATTAAATGTTTCTACATTAATCTGGTGTGACAACCCTTTGCTTTAAAAAAAATTATTAGTAGTCTCAGGTAGAATTAGTGCAGATTTATAAGGAAATGATCTGTAAGTATTATCGAGAATCTTGCAGGAGCAGCCACGGTTCTTCAGGAGACTTTGACTGTCGCACTCGCTTCTTATTTTTGCAGTAAAAACCAGCAGCCTTCATTATGTCTTTGTCTGAAAAGTGTCTCTTACGTAATACGCTACTTTCTTTACTTACATACAAAACTTTTTTCTTTTAACATTTCATTTTGTGCTAGAAAACTAATGTTTGGAAATCTAAAATGTTTTTGTACTGACTCGATTATGTAGAAGTCATAAAATAAAGATCTATAACAAAGTTTGTATTAAAAAAAGGGTGCCTAATACTTTTGCACAGTACTGTACATTTGTGTCTCATTTCACTGTCAGGAGCAGGGCCATATCTAACTATGAGGAGCATACATTCCATGACCCATTCATCTGAGGAGGACACTGTAGGTTTTCCCCTAATCACTGAAACTGTAGAATGTGCATATACACCGATCAGCCATAACATTAAAACCACCTGCCTAATATTGTGTAGGTCTCATGTAAGTCCCATGGACTCCACAACTCTGAAGGTGTGCAGTGGTATCTGGCACCAAGACATTAGCAGCAGATCCTTTAAGTCCTGTAAGTTGTGAGGTGGGGCCTCTATGGATCGGACTTGTTTGTCCAGCACATCCCACAGATGCTGGATCGGCTTGAGATCTGGGAAATCTGGAGGCCAAATCAACACCTTAAACTCTTTGTCATGTTCCTCAAACCATTCCTGACCAATTTTTTGCAGTGTGGCAGGACGCATAATCCTGCTGAAAGAGCCCACTGCCATTAGGGACTACCGTTGCCATGAAGAAGTGTACTTGGTCTACAACAATGTTTAGGTAGGTGGTACATGTCAAAGTAACATCCACATGAATGCCAGAACCCATGGTTTCCCAGCAGAACATTGCCCATAGCATTACACTTCCTCCGCCGGCTTGCATTCTTCCCATAGTGCATCCTGGAGCTATTTCTTCCCCAGGTAACTGATGCAAACACACCCAGCCCTCCACATGATGTAAAAGAAAAACGTGATTCATCAGACCAGGCCACCTTCTTCCATTGCTCCATGGTTCATTTCTGATGCTCACCTGCCCATTGTAGGTGCTTTCGGTGGTGGACAGGGGTCAGCATGGGAACTCTGACCAGTCTGTGGCTACTCAGCCCCACAGGCAGCAAGCTGCAATGCACTTTGTGTTCTGACACCTTTCTGTCATAGCCAGCATTAACTTTTTCAGCAATTTGTGCTACAGTAGCTCATCTTTTGATAGGTATTAATCACTGCATACCAGGAACACCCGACAAGACCTGCCACTTTGGAGATGCTCTGACCCAGTCATCTATCCATCACAATTTGGCCCTTGTTAAAGTCACTCAGATCCTTACACTTGCCTATTTTTCCTACTTCCAACACATCAACTTCAAGAACTGACTGTTCACTTGATGTCTAATATATCCCACCAGATATTCACTTCACCTGTCAGTGGTTTTAATAGGTTTTTTTTTAAAATCTAAATATAATAATGAAAATCCAAGTTCTTAATTTTACACTAAACAGATCAAATAGATCTCACTAAAAACACAGGCCCTGGTTAGGAGAGAAGGGCAACACCTTAGAGAACAATAATACCATAACTTGTTTTTCAGACAATATATCCTACAGTACTTTTAAAATTTACTACAAAACCATGTTCACATCTTAGCCGTGGTTTAGTTGGACATTTTTCAGAAACAGGTGGAAAAACATGTATGAATTAATGAATGTAGGTGACCGCCACCGGGGGAAAATGTAACTTCCACTCTCTCTCAGAGGGAAAACTTTGTGTGTTCATTGTAACTTGAGGCTGCGTCCAGACATTAAGACCTTTGTCTTATTTACCATGAATACTCTGCCTGGTACCATGGTAACTACACAGTGTGGCACAAAAGCCTGAACAGGGTGGCAAAAGACTAAATGAAATGTAAGTAGTGACTTCCATTTGGGGTGGAATTTCTTTCTTAAGAAAGGGTCACTTGGTTTTTGTGCTTTGGACTGCAAACACTGAATGTTATCTGCTGTAGTAAGATGTGGTGTGTGTACACTAAACTTAAAAGCATTTTAAAAGTTTTGTTTTTGCACCATTCTTCTCCATCTGACCTAATTGAAAGCAGATGCAAAATGTCAAACATGACATATTTATGCTCATTTGCTGGTTGAAATTATGCAGCAATCATTTGCTTAAATCTAATCACATTACTTACAAACCAGCAGCTTCTTGTCAGATTGTAGCACATGCCTGACTACTTAAATAATCCTGAACTCAGCTATCAAATCACACTAGATCATTAATATTACGCAGTTTGATGATCTTTGTGTACTGTAACTGATTATACATAACTACCTAACAGTCATATGGGTTGCTGATGCTTTAAGTGTAAAAAGGCAATGTAGTTTTTTTTGTCCCTTTTAAGAAGAAATGTGGTTTGTTTTTGATGGTTCTTTTCCCTACATTATATATAGTTTTCCCTACAAATATATATTATATTTGTTTATGATGTGATTATATGATCTGGGCTGGAAAAATAATTTCAGGCAGGATGCACCCCAACTAGAGTAAATTTAGTCGTCTGTGTAGTTTCAGTCTCAAGGTTTCACATGAGCAAACCGCAGAGGTAATTAACTCTCGATGCAATGTGCGCACGCACACACACACACGCACACACACACACACACACACACACACACACACACAGAGAGAGAGAGAGAGAGAGAGAGAAAGAGAGAGAAAGAGAGAGAGAGGAGGTGAGACACCCTCTGAATTAATAAAGATTTCATGTGATGAGGCTCATTCCTCATCATGACCACAAACAAGATTCCCTTCAGTCCACTCTGCTCAGGCCAAAAGTAGTTAGCAAGAGTAAATGCAGAGGCATTTCTCAGAACGTGATTTTTCCTCTGGGAGGGGGAAGGTAGGGGATAAAAGCTAACCTGTGCAAGCAACCTATATGAAGCTCAGGGTATTTAACTATTTCTAGACTACTACATACGTCTACAGTGAGATTAGACCTGGAGAGATACCACTAATGTCCTAGATTTAAACTTTCTGAACCATTATGAAGCACTATGACAAGCACTATGATTACTCAGTCTGAGATTTTATTCAGCCAAATGCAGTAACTATGTAATAGTTGTCTACTTATTGAACACAAAGCCATTGAACTTCTGTAAAACAACTAGTCAAATTTGTTTCTAATGCAGTCCAAATATAAGCCTCTTGATAGAGAAGTCAATTATGAGTTTTGTCAAAATGAGTTTTGTCTGAACCATGGAATTAGGGCTGGGTGATATAATTATATAATATTGATATCGTGATTAAATTATGCCACAACATGGTCTTCTGAAATATTGTGGCTATTCTGATATCTCTTGATATTTTTTTTTAAACAAATCAACCTCACTTAAAGCAGATAATTTGATGTTTGAATTTTGTACTTATTTTTTCAAATTGAAAAGTGTTTTTCAAAAAACTTGTACAGATTTGACATTTTTCTCCTTTTCAGTGTTTATAAATTTATATAAAATTATCTATTTTTAATTATGAAAGCATTTTTGTAGACGTTATATCAATAATAGAACGATTTGTTTCAAATCTTTTTTTTAATCAGTCCATACAGGATTTCAACAAAAAAGAGTTTTTTGCGCTTTTTTGTGGAAAACTACTTGAATTGATGAAATTGTGATTGCACGAAATTGTTTTGCACGTGCTTTCGCAGTGATGTTTGTTGATAAATGAGACCATTTAGCTGTACTCGTGTTCGACGCACATGAACTGAAGAGGACTTTGGCTGAATGCGTGTTGTGATGATGTCACATGACGTGTCTTGGCCCAAATCTGCGAAAAATCTGCAGTAATTTTGAAACATCGCAAGCTCCTCGGAATATCACAAATTATGAAATTACTATCACAAATTATGAAATCCTGGAGGGAACTGTTTAATTTACTGTATTGCTGGCAAGTTTTGTGAGCAAACCTTTACATTGTGATACATATTGTGTACTTGCAGAAATTCCTTAAAGAATTGTGATATGATATTTTTGTCTAAAAATAGTAACTAGGATAACTAGGATCTGAAACTACAATCGAAACTAGGATCGTGTAAATAGGATCTGAAATCTTAATCCAAGCGAGTCCATTATCCACTTGGTTCTCCAGTATAACCCAACTTGCAAAATTGTTCCCTAATGCTGATTTTTTTCCACAGTACTTTTATTCTGTTATTATTCTGTGGAGATCTGTCTCTCCTCAGCTCTGTCTGCCTTGTACCCACTTAATGTAGCATCAATCAACACAGCTGCCAGGAGTTGTGCAATTCCACCTGGTACAGCTTCACTATGTAACTGAGAGGGACGAGTCTGATCGTGCACACCATGCATGAAGAATGGAGGCAGTAAATCCTGCCTCATCAGGTCTATGATTAGTTGATTAACTTGAAGAAAGGATTGATGTTGAAACCCACCATAGTAGCCTAGAAATCAAAACTCTCAGCATCTGACATGCTGTTTAGAAAATAGCATTATTCACTTAGAACAATCATGAGCTGTCTTAATCCTTTTAGATTGATCTGCTTTTATCCTGTTGTGTTTAGTAGGCTAACACACTCAGGTTTCCTGATGCAGCAGTAAATGTACTGAAACATACTGCATTTCAGTATCGATCACAAGAACAAAATGTTCTTTGTGAAGTTTATGGTTGTTCATTACTACAATAGTTCTACTTGTAACCCTATTTGGAACCCTTTAGGGTTCTAGATTTAACCTTTTAACAAGGTGGTTGAATCCAGATTAGTTGGAAGAAATGTTGGTGAAGATGTGAAATTTTGCAGACACGAACTGGAGCTTTGGATGGAACCTTGGAATCTGGAGCTGTGAGACCTTGCGGTTGAGCCACTTTCATCCATGTGTTAATAATTATGTTGTCTCATAAGAGTAGTTGTCTAAAACTGGTATGCAGCAATGACTCCTAGAGTGAACTGAATATACTAGTCCAGGACTGACCAAACTATCAAGCTTTTCTGCAGCCCGTTAGGCAGCATTAGTTTTTGCGGTGATACTTAACACTTTACACTGACTCGGGTATATTTCACACAGGTTTAGTTTTAATTTTATGTTCCACAGCTCACCATTCTGGGTACGTGCTGTTCCACTGGGTGATCATGTTTTGGCATCTTTGCCCAAGTTGATTAGCTGGATCACAAAAAGACACTATTACCAAGTGAGGAGGCTGGAACTTATTATGTGGACATGTGCAATGATTAACAGGAGAAACTGTCCTTCACACAGTTATACTGATACCTGGCAATGGTTTTACTTATACAAATGTTCCCTTAAAACTACAGCCATATTTTGTGCAGCAAAAAGGAAAGCGATATCCTTAAAAATAACCAAGTGCTTTTTGATTGCTTTACTGCTATTGATTTAACCATTAAATCAGCCAAATGAACTAAGTAA
>JANDJT010000169.1:20696492-20709716 GCA_024331685.1 Stegophilus panzeri | reverse complement strand
TATATATATTATTTCTCATGGTATCTGCAAGTAGTAAAGTAAAGATGGTGTGCTATTTCCCATGGCAAAATAGCAAAGTTGACAAAATGATATTAATGTTACTCCTACATTATTGAGAATATACAAATATAAATGTATAATAAATGCTTATATATTCACTTCAGGCAGGCGAATAACCTAGTAACCTTACAAAACATCTGGCATCATTTTACAAAAAGGGAGGGTCACTGACATTTGTAAGCTTGTGCCAAATATTTGCCAAATGGCCCAGCTTAGCAAATACAGCTGAGAAAATGCAAAGATTTAGATGTAAAGAGAATAACTTATTATTATATAACAATATCATCATTACATATTTTACACAATCAGCAGGTTACATCCTGTATTCTACATTACTTTAGCATATCTGCCTATTCATCGGTTTAAACGTAAAGGTAAAGATGAATGTTTGCTTGGATCAAAAATCAAGCTTCTAAAATGTATTAAATGCCACATAACCTGTAACAGAAATATTTCCCCTGCATCTTCACCCACCCTTATAGTCCCTGCCCCCTACTGCTTGTTTGACAGAGAAAGTCCAGAAAAATAGAGGGAGCTCCATTTCACAAGATTTGCTCCTTGAGATGTTTAGACATTCCAGGTGTTTCAGGATGGTCTCACCTCCAGAAGCTGGTGGGGCCTAAAGTTTACAGCACTCACACACCACTAATCAAGGTCCATGACAGTAATTCACACCAGATGAGAGCTATTTCCTCAAACTACGACTGAACATCATCAGATTCAAAGTTTGTTATCCTTACACTGGGAGGCCTTTACCAGTGTAACAGCTTAATCATGCTCTAAATCCTGAACAGCTTTAGAGTTAAAAGCACAGTATGTCTTGATTTCAGTCAAGAACTAGCATGAAACTAAGGCAGCTCAATGAGAATCCCTTTTTGGAGGTAAAAATCTTCACTGGACTGTAAATTTACACCGGTGCTTGATACAAATTTCCTTCCACAAGAAAAGCAACAAGAAAATGAGAGCAAGGTGGGATTCACAAAAAGGCAGAGAAGTCATTCTTCTTAACTGTAGGGAAGGCTGCTCATTTTTATTTATTTTTTTTGTTTATATGCCCAGGTCTCTGATTGCTTTTAGGCCATAAATTTGTGGAGCTTCCGCTAATGGGAAAAGGATGCAGCAAACGATGTCCAGTGTACTGTCAGACTAGAGGTCAGTTCCTAGAATTGAAGCCAAGGTCATGTTGCATATTAGAGCTTATAAAAGGAGCCAGACTCAGCTACATCCTGAAAGGAAAAAAGGCATTCATAACAACCCAAGCAAACTCATATTTTCTCTCTAATGGAAAAACATACACATTTTGAATACTCCTGGGCCGTTCATGCACACAAATATCCATAGACTGAAAAAAAACAAAAAAACAAGAGAGCTTCCACAATCGAAATAATAATCTCATGTCAGATTAATTTCAGGTCAAAAAGTTGAAAAGTGAAATTAGTCTAGGCATGGAAAGAACAGGCAGAGTTTCCAAGAAGAAGACAACTCTAATGATGAGATCACAACTAATGGCTCAAACTCATCCATCTGCTTGCTGTCGAGGTTTGTTTAAATACAGTGACGGATAAAGGATACGAGGTTTCTTTGGAGAAAGACGGTGAAGTCAAGAAGGCACCACACACAGCTGCTTGTGGTAGACTGTGGTTTGGTGTTTGGTTACCACAAGAAAACATTCCAGCGGTAGCTTTCTTAGAGACCAGATCCAGTGTCTCTATTCCTACACAAGGCACCTAGAGAGCGCACGTGCTTTATACGATCATTCTAGCCATTTTTCTGATATGTTTTGAATTATCTTCAACTATATATTCATATCAACATATAGTACCAGGCATATAAAGTTATTTCACACTGGGACCTTGAATGCACTGTATGCAATTGCGTGTAGTCTTACCAATGCAATTTGCATGTATAGTGCATAAACATATTCATACTGGACCTTAATAAGTCAGGCAATAAAGCAAGCTATGCCTTAATGAGTGTAAGAAATCTTGTGTTCTTTTACAAGCGAATGTTGGCTGAACTGGGCCTCATCTGGGCCTGGGGCACACCTGGATTTACTGTTTATCTGCCCACGTCCACAATGAGCGCCATGAACAGAGGAGGGGAGCTGTGACCTTTGGTGTCCGGTTAACAGTGAGGGTTACTTTCAATGTGTACGCTCTCCGAAACCTTCCCCTCTGGATACAGCAGTCCAGCATGAAGCCTGGTCATGGCTAATATGCTGAGATATAGGAGATGTATGAGACGTGGCCCACACGGATGAATGGACCCCTCAGTTCTATGTGAGACATTGACAAAACATAGGGATCTGGGGCCAAGCAATCTGACTCCAAAACAACCAGTCAGGGGTGAGTTCTCCAAAAACATCGTCACACAGAGATTAGCTTACAGTTCCACTGAACACTGAAAACTCCTAATAATAGTGAGGACACCACTATGTTTTACTTGTAAACAAGAACTTAAAAGGAGGAATTAAACTATTTCAGCAAGAACATGCATGGCAACCTTAAATATAGCACTGAAGTCTGTGGTGGTTCACATTACAAGGCACTTTATTACATTCTGTATGGCTTGGTGTGAATGTTTTAGCACTTAGATTGCCTCCTGCTGTGAGCTGGATCTGGAGCCACTCAATAATGCAGAGAGATCAGGCACCCATTGTGGGTGCAGCCTCAAATTTCACCAGATAAGCGCAGATTACAGAGTTGATATTGACAAGACTTTCCACTAAAGAGTATTAAAACATGTTTAAACATATCACTGTGGTGTACATCATTTCGTTTTTTTGTTTTTTTATTTTCATTCAAAATGCACTTAATTATTTATGGTGAATTTCCTGCAGTCCAAGCCCACTGGCGTATGAAAAAGATATAAGCAGTCAAAGTAGGCTTTTAATAATGACATCCTGTTCAAAGCTAAAACAACAAACTGAATTGCACAGTACATGCTCGGGCTAATCTAATGTCCTTTACCCACTGTAACATCAGTAAGTAGAGTTGGACTACAGATGCTGAAAACAACTCTGGCTGACAAAGATCAATTTGAGTGCCATGTACAATAGACTGTCTACACTGAACAGGAACTCTTCATCCTCCTCCAGCCAGGTTTAACAGCAGCAGGGAACCATCCATCTTTAAACTTACTGTACACTGATAATCATGACAGAATGAGGGAAGGTGGGCTAATTCATCATCACATCTGCTGATAGCTAACCACAGAGCGGCACTAACCAGCTCCTGCTGAGGAAACATTGGCCTGGAAAGAGACTGTTTAAGATAACATGCCTGGCTTTTAAAAAGTGAAAAAGATACTCAAAACTAAATATCAACCACAGATGATCTGAGGGACTGAAACCCCAATTCTTGTTGCAATAAAGCAACCGAGGCACTCGGTTCGCAGAGAGGAAATGCAAATGAATGTCTGTGACCTGGCCTTATAAACTGGTCTCTCGGACAGCCAGTGCAGACAAGATAACTCAGCACTCAACTCCTTGTGAATAGATAGTAAATTACAGTGCCATTGGGCTATGCTCACACCAAGGCAACAGCTTTTTGTCTGACCTGAAGTTACAAAAGCACAAGTGTTTGTGTGCCAGAGGAGTTAAAGTCCCCAACCACTGCAGACAATCCCATTGTGTGGTCTCGCCACTTAAATTCCACAGCTTTATATTCTGCTTTCACATACACTGCCTGTGCTGACCTCTGCCTTCCTCTGCCCTGACAGCAGGAGCAAATGGCTGATCTCACACAGTGCTGACGGCTTTGTGTGGGTTCAGCAGCAGCGACCATGTGTGTGGGGCCATGACCACACCGTCAACACAGACCTGTCACCTCAACATGTGTCCAATAAAAACATTATCCTTAACTGTCGTCACTTGTACAGTAATTGTTCCAAGAGCAGAAAGCCTTGTGTTTAGGATACCCAAGAGTTTCAGAGCAGAATTTACACAAGGCTAGACAATACTCTCGACTGTGTGAAGAGGGTGTTGTTGCTATTTGGGGGCTATAGGCCACTCTCCGCTTACATTTTATTTCCTGTCTTGTGGAAATAATACAGTAATGCTGCACGTACACAGTCACTCTTCAGGCATGTTGCGGTCTCTCAGCAAACTGCGGTTCAGGATCCAGTACACTACACTGTGCTTTTCTAGTACAATAAACTTCAACTAGAAACTAGTCCTATTTACTAGGTCTCTATGAAAGATTATCCATAATATGGTCAAATTAATAAGGGACGCTTTATACAAAGTGTTGATCATGCAGAGGGAATGTCCACTAAGCGACAAATGATCATTGCTTGTCAGATGTGAGCAGATGAAGAATACTTGTTCTTGATGCCTTGTTTGTGTCCTGGAGCTTACTGGATGGTTGACAACCTTGACATTGATAGAACATACAAAGGTGGCTTAAATGTCCACTGAGCTCCAGAAAGACATGTTACCTCATTGACCTACTGACAATAGACCATTTTGGGCATTTAAAAATATTATGATCTTCATGATGACCTTGGCAAGGTACTGTGTAAACAAGGCTTCCCATGATACTCAGTCAGTCTACTACCATTAACTAGACCAGGGGTGTCCAATCTTATCCGGAAAGGTCCGTTGTGGGTGCAGTTTTTCATTCCAACCAAGCAGGAGCCACACCTGATTCCACCTGTTTAATCAGTTGATCTTGGCTTTCAATAGATTCAGGTGTGGCTCCTGCTTGGTCGGAATGAAAACCTGCACCCACACCGGACCTTTCCGGATAAGATTGGACACCCCTGATCTAGACTATTAACTGCAGAGTTTCGCAGCAAAAATGACCTACACAGAGATGTTTATCTCTTCAAGTTGAGGTGTGTAAGGTATTTATGCATATAAAGGCTTTTGGAGAACCTACCCACTGCTTTGATCGTGAATCCCTTGGGCGACCTGAGAGCTCTGCGCATCCACGCTTCCCTCAGCACCTCCAAATTACTGCCACTTCCCTGAACGAGCAGCACAGAATTTTCCATCCAGCCCTGAAAATAAACTTCGGACACTGCCTTCACGAGCCTTTTATTCCAGAAACTGCGCAGATTTTCGGATTTAAAATCCATGAAAACATCGTGGCCGCTGCTGGCGCTCGCTGAGTCGTCGTCGTCGTCCTTCCGCAGCACCACAGCGAGCGCGGCCGCTGACAGCTGAACCACCCGCTGCTGCTGCTGCTGCTGAGACATTACTGCTTCTGTGTGCTGTCTCACTTCAGCATATGGATGTCGATACTGCGCCCAAACATAAAAGCGACGTATTCGTCACATTCACACACTTTTCAAACACAATGCGGTGTATATATGACATATATATAAATATATATATATCTCTCTAAAACAGATTCATCGTCTCACATCATGGTCTCCGACCTCGCTGCTGTTCAAGTCTGTATGGCGCTTCTCGCTCCCAAGGCAACCGGTGCTGCTGGCGTAGAGGAGGGGCGGGGCCACGTACCTTGGCTACTAGACACGAACCAATAGAAAACTACAGGCTGTGTCCTAACCATAATCTTCCATGCTAGCGCACTACATAATATGAGAAACTGTGTAGAAATACTGCTACATCTAAGTTCAAGTTTACCTTGATAGAGCACAGCAGGTGCAGGTCTAGAGATTTTGTGTTTCTAAATTCATTTTAATCGCCCTTTAGTCGCCCTTGGCTTCTGGGGACCCAAGGTGGTTGCCTACCTTTGTCTAGTGCTAAGTCCGCCCCTGGTAATATCATAGGGTAATGGTCTTATTTTTCTATTCATTCGTTGACCTTCAGTAACTGCTTTGTCCTGGTCAGGATCCAGAGCCTGTCAGGAACACTGGGCATGAGGCAGGAATACATCTTGAATGGGATGCCAGTTCACTGGAGAGCACCATGTACCATCTATCCATCTATCTATCTTCTATACCACTTATCCTACAGGGTCGTGGGGAACCTGGAGCCTATCCCAGAGAGCATCGGGCACAAGGAGGGGTACACCCTGGACGGGGTGCCAGTCCATCGCAGGGCACAATCACATACACATTCATACTTTGGACATGCCAATCAGCCTACCATGCATGTCTTTGGACTGAGGGAGGAAACCGGAGTACCTGGAGGACACCACCACAGCACCGGGAGAACATGCAAACTCTGCACACACAGGGCAGCGGCAGGAATCGAACCCACAACCCTGGAGCTGTGAAGCAAATGTGCTAACTGTGCGTCCCATGTTGTACCGATACATTAATTTATGTGTAGGAGCAATTGAGAGTAGCCACTCTACCTACAGGTGGTGTGTTGGGTAACATTGCTGCCTCACAGCTCAAACATCGCAGGTTCAATCCTGAGCTTGGGTTTTTATGGAATTTCTGTGCATGGGTTCCTCCAGGAACTCCGATTTCTTCCCACCTTCCAAAAACATGCCAGTAGGTGGATTGGCTACACTAAATTGACTTTAGGTGTGATTGGGTGTGCATGGTGCCCTGTGATGGACAGGTGTCCCATCGGGTGCATTCCTGCTTCATGCCCAGTGTTTCTGAGACAGGCCATGGGTCCACTTACTGGTATGTTTTTGGGAGGTGGGAGGAAACCCACGCTGACATGGCGAGGACAAACAAAACTCCACACAGACATTAACCCGAGCTCAGGATCAAACTGGGGACCCTGAAGCCCTGACGCAGCAATGCTACCTGAAATGTGGGTGTTTTGATAAGCCTTGAGGTAGAAGAAGAAATTCACCCAGTTAATGCAGTATTACCATTTAGAAGTAGTAATAAATTGTGTATTGAAATTTAAGAAAATGTTTGTTCTTGACGGCTGGTTACCTGTAACTGAGTCTTCTTTTGGGGTATCGACATTTGTAGCTTGTCCATTTTGTAAGTTATACCTCAGAATATAAGTCCAGAGTTTGATTTGTGTTTTTACGGGCTATGGTTAATGAGACACCTCATCCATCAGCTCCCTGAAATCAAAGGACCAGCTACATAATGAAACTCAAACAGGGTCTGCTGTATATGCCTAGCCATTGAATGTGTTCCCATTAGTGGAATAGGATATTGCAATTCCTCTGTGTAAAGTATACATTACATCTTCCCATTCTAAATAAAGCCTTTTGGAGAAAGGTGCAATGGGCTGCACCCACTTCAGAAAAGACCTTAGACAATGCACTCGTCCTGTATTCACTAGTCTGATGTTCACAGTGGCATTTTCTTTTTATAGTAAGCATATATCCAAGACATCTGCATGAAAATGTGAGAATTTAGAGATATTTGGATCTGTCCATGAACCAAGGAGGTTGCCCCAACTATTAAGCCTAGTACGTATTGAAAATTCTTTTCTATTTAAAATTAAGCTGCAGTCTGTGTGTAACTCAAACTCAATGGACCTGTGGATTTTAGCTGTACAGCAACAGTCCCAAATTAGCACATCTACCATGTCTCTGTAGTCCAATTTCAGTAATGAAATCAAATAAAAAAAAAATAAATAAAAAGATTGCTGTATCATTATTAAATGTAGCATTTGCACATGGCAGTGAATTTGCTTTCTGGAGGAAATCTCTCCCTCTTTCTCCCTCTCTCATTACAGTTTTATGATGGTGCATGTGTAAGCATTGGGTTGTAAACTGGATCAAAGACACTTTTCACCACTCCTTGTTAAATCTTTATGGTGTGCACTGATGTATAAGGGGCCACTAGCAGTCTGAAGTGCCAATAAACTTCAGGGGGAAAAAATCAATGTGCTACCAATTGATGTGGTCCAATAAGAAATGGGCATGTAGAAGCGTGTTCATAATAGAAGTCATTTTTAACTGTTAGAGTCTGTCTCATCACTTCAAAAGAACACTGAATAATAAATATACAGGTAATAAGGCAATTATTAAGTCAATCAACAGTCACCAATGTTACTATAATGATAAAGTCATTTTGAACATTAATTTACTTCGATTCAATGTACAGAATAAATCGGAGAGAACCGCAATTACTCAAGAACCGCAGTTTCTGGAACAAAAGGTGTACCATTATTGGGAATATGAATAAGAAAATGGAAAATACAACTGAGACATGGTGGCAGTTTTAAAAGCACTGTTTTTGATAATGCAAGGAGAGGTAAATATGAAAATATGTATATTGTGAATGTGTTAATTCACTTCTTCACTCAGCTCTTTACACAAAGGAGAGAGCAGTATCCCATGAGACCATTGACAATAGCCCTGTTTGCAGCAATGCGAGACTGGTATATGACTGCAGTTTAATTGTATGTATAGCTCTTCAGGAACAACACTATGAATACAACAAGAAGGTGGAGAACATCAGTACCCACAGCTAGGCAAATAATGCAAAAATGCAGCTGTGCAATGCAAGTCTGCTTTCGTAACACTGCCAAATAGTCCGGTATCACAATTTAAAATACCCTTAAGCAGAAATCATTAGAGAGAATGTGCAAAGGATTAAATGTACCCGCCCTTTTTGGGGCTACACACAATGTGCATAATGCACATGAACTTTTATCTCACTACTGCAACCAGGGTTTACTATACAATAATGTGCAAGTAGATTATATAATATATTTAAAGCAACATCAAATATGTGCTGTGGTGGATAGTAAAAATGCAGGAATTTAAAAAAATCTCCTGCTGATTCCAATGACCCTGCACCAGGGTAACTTAAACCATGCAGGAAATGCCTCAGCTGGAGTGTTCCGGGTTAGTATATAGTGAAGCTCAGTCACAATAAAGGAGGGGCTAAGAGCTCCTGCAGCTTAAATCTAATGAAGTATCAAGGGTTTTTTTTACTTCATATACTCACTTGTACCATGAAATACCAATTTTATAGATAAGATCAGTATGATCTTGTGTTTGGGTGTTACAGCTGGCAGTGAGATGACCTCTTTTACTTAAGTTAAATAGGACAACTGTCAACAATTCTCTGATACTGTATAGCCTGCATTTGCTCTCATGTTTACATGCACATCAATATTCTGATATAAATCAGAATTTGATACTATTCTAATTAGTATTGAGTCATGTAAACGCCGCAATCCGATTGCGCGATTCAGATTCAGACAATATTCTGATTTGCACCACTGGAATATGCCTGTTTTAATCAGAAATTTTACTGCATGTAAACAGATATATATATTACTCAGAAAATCCACTCAATGGAGATATACCGTATGCTCCTGCTCAGTCCGCAAGGAATTGTGGGTGCTTACAGATGCTTAGCTGTAGGCTAGGTATTTAGGAATGGCAACTCAGGCATACTTACAATAACCATGTATACAGGAATATTCTGATGCCTGTACATATATAAACATTGTATTCGGAATATGGCTGCAACCCAAATATAGACCTTAAATGGAATTTGATGTGCATGTAAATGTAATCATTCAGTACGTTTACATGGACAACAGTAATCCAATATTAACCTGATTAAGACAATACTCTGATTAAGACACCATCATGTAAACAGCAATTTTTTATTACCTTAATCCCTCTAAAGTCATACTCTAAGTAAACACAAATCAAATTAAGACATGTGGAGTATTCCTGTTTTAGTCGCATTATCGACATGCATTACAGTCATGTACACACCTTAATCACACTGTTAACGTCATGTTGGAGTTTTCACCGCATTTTGCGACAGGACACAATCACACACGGCAGAACTCAACCGTTTTACGGCAAACAAGAGAGCATGGCTGCGTCCGAAACTGCGTACTTACCTACTATATAGTAGGCAAAATATATGTATTTCGGCTACTATATAGTAGGTAAGTACGCGGTTTGGGACGCAGCCCACGGCTTCAAGCAGTCATCTATTTGCGTGTACAGCATGACAAATAATTAACTGCACTTGAAGCGTTCGTAAAAAAAAAAAAAAAATTTATAAAAACACCCAAAACTGTATACGGTACCATAACGAAGACGAACCGTGTGTTGATATGTGAAAATCTGGAGGGAACGTCGGACGGCGTGGCGTGGGGACGTAATGACGTGTGCCATTAATGTTGCTTGGTGAATTAATTGCAACGTGTTTCCAAGAGACATTTTTTCCCTCCTTTTTTTTTTGTACATCTTATTGGAAGTGTCGTTTAACAGACTGTGACAGTTAGTCATTTCCCTAAGTAGCTTACCAAGAACAAGCTACAGTCATTTACATTTATGGCATTTGGCAGATGCCTTTATCCAGAGCGACTTACAATTGTCTCTCTTTTTTTATATACAACTGAGCAGTTGAGGGTTAAGGGCCTTGTTCAAGGGCCGAGCAGTGGCAGCTTGGCGGTGCTGGGATTTGAATTCATGATCAGAAGTCCAATGTCATAACCACTGAGCTAGCACTTCCTACCACTTATAATCACACAATAACAATGGTTTAACAAGATTTCCAAGCAATAGCACAATCTTCCTTTAGTGACCAGCTGCAGGTCCAGTAGGTTCCAGGCCATCAGGCACATCACTGAAATAAAAGCTTGCAGGAAAAGTCTAGGATCTGGGTAAGTCTTGTAGACTGTACAGAGGCGTGGTGCTCCCAGTGAGAGATGCCCAGGGGGCAAGTAAAAACAACTGCACAGATTTCTCACACTGTAACCCTGTATACCCTGGCCTCAGAGCCAGGAAACAGGATAATTTCCTCAAAAACCACACTGCTTTCATCAGTCTAGGGGCTGCTGAGCAGCGGCAGAGCTGTACATAAGGAACCTTCGGACACCACAGGGGCCTGAGATAAGCGATAAGAAATGTAACACTAAAGACACCCATCAATGGCTCCTCTCATGTATCACTGACCTAAAAGTAACAAACATTACATACGTTAGTGGTTTTCACAGTCATTATGTCCATTCAAACTGTGCAGTGTCCCCTTCACTTTATGATATTTGTTAGTAATTTATAACATTTATCTAACAGTTATTTGCATAACATTATAATATATAATTATTATTATAACAATTGTATATCTAACAATTCAGTTATTTAAAAATATGACAGTACCAGGAGAGCACGGTGGCTTAGTGGTTATTATGTACAGTGTGCCTCAAATATCTGGGTTTGGGGGTTAGAATCCCACCTCCACCCTGCATGCCTGGAGTTTGCATGTTCTCCCCGTGCTTCTGGGGTTTTCTTCATGCGTTGTAGGCTGATTGGCATTTCCAAACTGTCCATAGTGTGTGAATGTATGCGCAGTTGTGCCCTGTGATGGGATGCAACCTGTCTAGGGTGTCCCCTGCCTTGTGCCCCAAGTTCCCTAGGATAGGCTCCAGGCTTCCTGCAACCCTGTGTAGGATAAGGGATATGGAACATGGATGGATGGATGGCAATACCAATGCAAATCCCCCTCTTATGCTATTAGTGAAGAGTTAATAGCATGGAATTTTACCAGCTAACTAAACAACCACTATTCCTGCATGCTGGCCTGAACTGCTGCTAAAAAATACCTTCTGTATTCTGTTTCAGCAGTTTGGAAAACATGGTAGTTACTAGCCAGATTAAAGCCCTGGGCCCAGTCGTTCAGAAGTAATCCGATCAGATTTCAGCTATCAGATTGGATCTAATCTTGAAAATGAGTTGTTCAAAAGAAAAAAAAGGATTCTGAAATCAGATTAGATCATGTAATCCAATCTTTCTTTTGATCTGGATCAAACCTTCAGTATGTGCTGTTCAAAACTTTTCAGTAGGATTAGGATACCTGTTATCCAAAAAATCAGGATTATCAGGATTCAGGGAAGATTTCAAGAACAAAACATAATAAAACTTTAAAACTGGTCAAATAATACAACGTTTGTATCATCTAGTATATAATTTTTTAAAATATATTTTGCACTTGATTTGTTTAACCATTACAGTGATGGTCAAGTATACATTAGGCTACCAATTAAGCCTTTCAGTACAGCAAAGTAAAAAAGAAAAAATATTTTGTCCCCAAAAAGAATCCCTCAAACAGCTGTCAATATCAAACAAAAATAATATATTTAATTTTAACTGTCATTTGTCACTGTATATTAATTACAATGACACAATCATCAGAGATGAACCAGTCAAAACTAGTTTCTAACAATTGCATCCCTTATTGCTCTCCACACATGAATTCTGAACATTCTTATTTTGTTATCTATTGGACATTTAGACTTTTTATTATTTAAAACGTGTTCAAAATATCCAGAATGTGAGTAATGTAGATTTATTTGTTTGTATTTATTTGTTATGGGTCAGATGAGACTGTTTAAAAGAAATTGTAAAAGGAAGGGGATGTTTGTATTGTTCTATTGTACCATTTTCTGTATCTTCAAATAAAAACACTTAAAGTGACCCCATGCAATCTACCTGTTGTTCTTTACAAAACTAGTACCCTACAGTGTGATATGTGGTTCCATTTAGAGCACTGGTAATCCTGATTTGATGATCTTGAAAAGTTTGTATCTGGATCAGGGTGATCCGATCCAATCCAATGTTGCTTGGAAAAACTGACACAAAAGTCAGATGGATTACTTGATCCTGGATCGCAAAACATGGGATTACCAAATCCAGATCATTCTGATCCAGATTAAATGTTGTGAACAACTGGGCCCTGCTACCATGTGAAAACATGTAGTATAGACATGTAGTATCACAGCTTTGCCCTAGTGTAGGGAATTTTTTTTTTTTTTTAATAAATTATGGGTGCCAGTTTGATAACTCTTGTTCTGTGGAGGATGGCAGTAATTAGATTAACAGAAACTAAGTAGTTACAACCAGCCAATTAAAAATGGAAACGCAATAGCCCAGTATCAAAAAAAGTTTTTTCACTTATTTAGTATTTTAAAGTATTAAATATATTTATAGTTTGAAATATTTTTAAATAATTACATTTTCATGTTAATTTAATTCTAATTCATGTTAGCAATCAAAAAACAGTCTTGTTCAGACTCAACCTATTGAGTTTATGGTATAGATTTCTCAATTACTCATTTTCACTAATATTCCTGATTCAAATATCTTAGCTAGTCTACTCCTGTGGGGTTTCCATGCTTGTCATGAAAAGCCATCAAGACAGGCCAATCTCGAGTTTCAGTGGATGACAGCTCAGATTTGTTGTGGCAATTATAACAATGACATGGAGTAGTTGTGTTTTGGGGGTTTTTTTTTTTGTTTTTTTTTTTTTTTTTTTTTTTTTTTTTGGGGGGGGGGGGGGGGGGGGGTGGGGGGG
>JANDJT010000169.1:20682434-20696392 GCA_024331685.1 Stegophilus panzeri | reverse complement strand
CGCAGGGGATGAACATGGTGAGGAGGCGGATTTACTAAAGTGAGGCAGGGTGTGAACAAAAGGGGTTGGAAGAAGAGGCGTCTAAGACAGACGTATGTCTGACCCAGATCAGTGGTTAATGGGTCCAGCTGTAAACAATAGAGCCATGTTTTCTTCTACTTCCACAATCACACAATAACCTTAAAGAAACAAAGGAAATGCAAAAAAGAAAAAAAAAGTCCAACTTAACACTTACAGGCAACACACCAAAATAACTTTAGAAAACACTTTTGGTGAGTAAGAATATTTTGAATTATATTTGATCTATTGACTTGTGGCAAGTGCGTAATTATGTTCAGCATGTTAGTGGTACCAGTATTTACTTTCAGAAAGCTAGAGCAAATGTGCATGCCTCTCTACGCCCCTGTTCAAAGAATTGTCTGCACCATCAAGTAAGCATAGCAATCTAATCTTTTTTCAATCACTTTTTTCCCCCCTAACGTTAGCTCAACAGACACCCAAGCTCCCTCCTCAGAAAAAGAAAGAAGAAAAAGCACCAAGCCTGTGTTAAATGAGCCAATTGTGCAGTGGCTCTTTAATGTGCGACTGCTATCCAGCCCTGAGAGGTTGAGAGAAGGTGGAGGCACAAAAGCCCTCTGTCTCAGAGAGAGTGTGCGCTCACCTGCACACGCTTAGATTTCATGATACGCCGCCTGCTCCTGCGGCAGCTGGACTGCAGAGTGATATTGTGGCCAAGATCAGTGGAGCAGTACTGATGTCCCATAATCGTCTCCATAACAAAAATATGTTTGACATCAGGTCAGGGAATACGGTACTCTAGTTTCATATTACTTCTATAGGTTTTGCAGAGTCAAGGACAGTCTCAGTAGAGCATATGTAACAGGCCAGTTGTGCCAAGCATATCGTAACAGCAGGAACTGGTTGAGTGATTTTCAAATCAACTGAGTTGCAGTGGAAATCTCTCACCTTAACCAGTTGCACCATGTCATTGACTGTGTCTGTTTCCTGCAGCAATTTGGAACATAATATCCATTCACAGGCAATGAGTATTATGTTGTTCCAGTTCACTGCAGGAAACCCAGACAATCCTGGCATGTTAGAGCCATTAATACGGCAGCAATATCCAAGCTGGCTTACACTTTCTGAATAACAAAACCATTTCCTTTACTTTGGAGGGGAAGGGAGGGGGAAAAAAAAAAAAAAAAAAAAAAAAAAAAAAAAAAGAGCATGCAAGAATAAACGTGCATACAAAGCAGTGAAAAACTCCTGAAGTCAGTTCTCTGCTCTGGAATGTAACGCAAGTAAAAGCAAGCGGTCACATCCAAACCGGCTTCCTCTATCTGACACACACGGTAGTCTTGGGGGAGTGGCATTAACAAAAGGCTCTCTTGAATGACAATACACAATCCTTATTTAAGGAGAACAATGAAGCTTTTGTATCTGAAGTCTGAAATTAAAATACCCCCCCGGTTTCTGTATAATCTACATGGGTGAATAATCAATGCCTTATTTTATCTAAGAATCAGCCCCATTCTTAGAAAATTTATCTTGCTTCTTAATGGAGAATTTTTAACATGACCCGAATGACACCCACATATATTATATATGGTGTTCCTGGAAACTTTCGGATTGGTTTCAATTAAAAACATTTAGAGTAAACAACACTGCACTGTGCAGGACAACACACCTTAAAATGCAAAGCTCGTAATTTGTCAAACGTTGCCCTCTAAAGGACATGACTGGCGGCTTCACCAACGACCAAACATTTAGCCACCAATAAAAATGACTAGAAAGCAGTAATGCATAATGAAATGTTAAAAGGAACCATTTAATTCTTTATTTTACACAGAACAACCATGGTAGTACATCTGGATTAGAAAAATAATATGCACTTGGTTGCTTTGGGCTCATTGTTAATAAGTTTGGCTCTTTTTTCACCCCCCTTTTCCCTATAACCCACCAATTGTAGCCAGCTGCGAAAGAAGATGACTGACCAGAGAAAAATAATACGGGAAAACATTTTTCACATTCACACAAACTACAATTCTGGAATATTCTGTAAAGTACTTTAGGATTCCTCTGAAGTATACAGAGCCAGAGCTAAGTTTATTACAATAACCACTATATCAAAAACATTATTTTTAGCTTTTGTGTCAGAATTATCTTTTGAAATGATTTAAAAAAAAAAAAAAAAAAAAAAAAAAAAAAAAAAAAATTACATGCACACAGTACCGTCCTCATAGGATACCAAAAGATCACAGAACATACTCCGAACTGTCAGGATTAAGCAAATATGCATGCATCAGCATAGATGCATATCAACAAACAGGATAGCAGCAAGTTAGCAAAGTGTTGGCAAAGATATTACACACACAAAACAAAACGGTGATCTGTGGCATCAGTACAATAAAAGATATCTACCCTGAGCCTGGCTCGCCATCCAATACACAATTCTACCTAGGTTCTAATGTGAAATAAACCTTTTATCCTGTTCTACATACTTTGTACATATAAATAACATCATTATTGCTAATTAAACTTAGATAAAGCACTCATACCTCCAAGCAAATTGATAGAACTTTGACAGAAAAGAAAAGATTACTGGCAACTGGAAAAGAAAAAGAAAAAAAGTTTTGCTAGAACTCTGAAATCAATGACACTTATCATATTAGAACAAGAATTAAATATCACAAATGAATTGGATAAGCCTTGTACTGAATGAAATTAACATAATTTATGTAGAAAGTCTGGGAAAAAAAAAAAAAACAAACAAACAAAACCATTATGAGGAGAAAACTAAATCAGCATGTCCTCCTCGTCTTTAAAATTTGTATAAATCCCCCCCAACAACTTCTAATTAAACGAGTTTAGTGCTTATTTACAGGTTTAAACATGTTAATAGGTCACAGACATGCGCAAAGGTAATTCAGTCATCGGAGCCATTAATTTGAGTTTTCTGGTCACCGTCTTCAGGATGATCATCCTATGTTAAACAGACAAAACATTCATATACACTGAAAATCATAGAAAAAAACAATTGTATTATATTTTAATTTAAAAATGATCAGACCGAGTTTCACATGCATATAATATTGTATAGTTCGTACATACGTTAGGTAAGACACTCTGCAGATCCTTCATTACTGTGCCGAGGCTCAGCAGAGTGCTGCGAAGCTGCTTCTGGTAGCTGCTCTTCTGCTGTTCACATGCTCGGAGACTCTTTTCTGTCTCTCTCAGGCTGGATTTCACCTGCTCCAGTTCTCTCATCAGACTGCGGTTAGTCGACTCCATTTCTGATATTTTTTTTGCATCTTCGTCTGTAATACAAAGCACTGTTTCAATATGGCAGCTGTACACAATAACAGACATTTTAACAGCCTGAAACAAAATAAATACACTATATAAACTAAATGAGTACACTATATGGCCTACAGTTTGTGGACACCTGACCATCACACCCATGTGGTTTCTCCCCACACTGACGCCAGAAAGTTGGAAGCACTCAATTGTCTACAAGGTCTTTGCATGCTTTAAAATGACAAATTTCCCTTCACTGGAACCAAGGGAGCACATCCCAACAGCCACGCTCCAAAATCTAGTGGAAACTCTTCCCAGAAGAATAAAGGCCGTTATGGCAACAACGAGTGGACCAACTGCATATTTTTGGAATGGGATGTTCAACAAGCACATATGGGTGTGATGGTCAGGTGACCACATAGTGCAAGTAAGTCCAGTGGTGCTCGAAAGTTTGTGAACCCTTAAAAGTTTCTACATTTCTGCATAAATATAACCTAAAACATCATTAGATTTTCACACAAATCCTAGAAGTAGATAAAGGGAACTCGGTTAAACAAATGAGACAAAAATGACCAAGTATAATATTTTTTATATTGAGGAAAATGATGCTATGACAGCAAATGGCAAAGTGCTTCACAAAACAGCTCAATAAAAAACAAAACCTTGGTGGTTTGACAAAACATTATCGGGCAAAGGGCAATCAACCACAAAAACTTGTGTTACCCAGAACAACACAGAGCTGACCAGACCGTTAGAAATGCAATTACACTCATAAAACATTAACCAACAATGGTACACAGTCATATTAAATCATACACATGGTACATAGCACCTCCCCAAGTCCACAAATTGATTTGACATGAGGTGTGCGAGGATGCAGTCTAATCAGTAGGCCACAAATACACTTGAAATATACTGCAAACAGGAAGGAAGCTATTAAAGAACACCTAATACAGACATATGACCTTGACCCTGTTTGGATCAGTTCCTGGTTACAGTGATAATTTCATATGCAAACTACAAACATTGAACCACCCATTCTTGTGATATGGTGTTAATGTG
This sequence comes from Stegophilus panzeri, assembly GCA_024331685.1. Taxonomy (NCBI): domain Eukaryota; kingdom Metazoa; phylum Chordata; class Actinopteri; order Siluriformes; family Trichomycteridae; genus Stegophilus; species Stegophilus panzeri. The sequence continues at coordinate 20,692,033 of JANDJT010000169.1, read as the reverse complement.
ACAGTGACTGTATACGTTACCCATTTTAGTGTCCTGCTGCATGAGTTTCTGTTCAATCTCCTCTCTGGCTTTCTCACTCTTGTCCAGTTTCTGTAACATGCTGCCTACGTCTACCATAGCGCCATTATAAACGATAAGGCTGCCCGAGTCACTGTCCGCCATCTCTCGCTTTGTCTTCTGACTGGGCAGCAGAGGTCGATTACCTGTGAATCAGCAAAGCACTCTTAATCACCAATGATGACTTTTAAATAACTTATCTTTAAGTAATCAGCAAGTTTTACTGTCTAATCAGGTAAACCTTAACCAAGTTATTATTTTGGTTAAAGTATTAGCAGTGACTTAGCATTACTACTTACCCAAGGAGTTCTCGAGTTGAGAATCAGCTGTCCATATTGGACTGGTCTCATCTTTGGCTCGGTCCGTTAGCTTTCGGTAGTAGCAGCTCTCCTTCACTAATGGCTTACTCAACAGTTTCTTTACCTACAAGAGATTCTTAGCCTGTTAGCACTACCATTGAACTGAACACTCCTTATAAGTAGTTATAAGAAAAATACTAACCTCTGTTCAAACAGCTTTCAAATATTCATCACAAAGTGATGAACAAGTATATTGTTTTAAAACGATTCCTATTAATTTATAATACCTGAGCTCTGGAGAGATGCAAGCCTAGTGTGTACATAATTTCCTCCAGGTCCTTCTCCAGTAGGTAGCCACAGTGGCTTTGGTCAAAGTACACAAAAGCCATTAGGAGATCTTTGTCATATGTGACCATCTGCTTCTTTTTGTCATCCTACAGATAGCAGATGGCAATTAATCTCAGAGTGCAGAAAACAAATGGTTGTTAAGGACTACAACAATCACAAAGAGCTCACTTTATCTTTAGATGATCTATCTCTTGATTTTCTATCATCGCGGCGGTCATCCCTCCGATCCCTTCCACTGGAATCCTCATCGTCTTTATCTGCAAATTATAACAGTGAGGTTCAGCTGATACATTTGTACAACATGAAAAAAAAACTCCTCTCTTTACAAGGATACAAGATATACCTTCATCGTCATATTCATCAGCATCCTCAGCCTCCATAGGATCATACTCGTCAGCATTGTTATTGCTGCTTTCATCTTCGTTATCGTCGTCATCTTTGGATTCTTCTTTCTTCAAAGTCCTCTCCTTGTCTTCGTCCTGTTAAACATAAGGAAAAGGTGCTTCCAATTATTTCATGGAAATCAGCAGGGCCCCATGTTCTCCCTGAAGAGCTATCCGTTTGCAGTGTTTAGTGAAATCAAGTAGAAAATTTAACCGCTTCCTAAGCTCACCGGAAGGCAGTTATGTGAACTCTGTTTGCAGCTAGGCTTTTGTATACCCAAGACTCTGCATCCAGGTCAACACTACATGGTGCCTCTTGTACACAAATGCATGCCTTACTCAATTGAGCAGATAATGATATACGTGTGAGCATTCTGATTCACTTTTACAAATTTACGGTTAATAAAATAAATGTTATTGCTACTATGAATAATTATATTTCTTAGAATTACTGATGATAGTGACTGATTGGCAGTTAAATCAAGCAGGTTTTTCAGGTCGTTAAAACATTTTCAAATTTGACTGTATGGATACACCAAAAACGCACTTGGTGAATAAGGAAAAAGGTCCGTGAAATTTGCAAGTGCTCATTTTATGACCAAGATTTTACTAAACGCAATTATGAGCTGAAGCAAGTGCTAGTACACACAGGAGCACGTAAGATCCACTTACCCGCTTCCTATCTTCCTCTTCTCTTGGTCTTTTTGAGACTGGCTCAGCATTCTCGTCCTCTTTCTCCTTCTTTATATCCTTCCGGTCTACCTCTTTTCTCTCGGCATCTTTCCTTGCCTTATCTTTCTTTTCTTTTCTCTCATCCTTACTCGGGAGGGCGGTAAGAGCTCTGTAGATCCTGTAGCCAAAGTCTCTTTGAAGCATTTCATTGAAAAGTTCAGCAAACAATGAGACCTAAACAGGAGCACAGAAAACTATCACTTAGAGGACATTGAAGATTTGTGACTAGTCCAATTTTACTAGCATGTAATACAAAAAGCAAACTACAGCACCACTCAATACGCTTACGCAAAATATGCACATTGTGAGAGTTGTTACATAAACATGAATTGCACTTGCTAGCAATCTTTATATACAATATATAATGAATTACAAGGAAGCCGTTAAAATGTGGATTAGGTTTCCTAACCTCAAAGGAGTGTTCTTTGTTGTCCTCCAGCCTGTAGTCCAACAGCACACTCAGAGACATGATGCTGCAGTCAAATTTGCCATTCTTGGCTGCCCAGTTGGGGTGAACGATGATTGTGGGCTCATCTGGGAGAACGTAACGCCTTTCCCTACGCTGACGCTCCAACTCCTCTTGTCGCTTACGTTCCTCTTCCTGAAAGTCAACACAAACTTGATCTGACTAATTTTACAAATAAACACAGAGTCAACTGACTTCCTTCTATACGATTTCTATCTTAGTATACAAACAACACTCACAATTTGAGTCGACATGTTCCGAATATGAGTGAAATCAAGTTTCAAGTTATCTTTCACCTCACGATCTTCCTCCGTTCTGCAGGGCTCCTCCTCCTCCACACTAGTAGGCTCAACCTTCTCAGGCTCTTTAGATTCCTCCACTTGCTCCTCCACCTTCAGTTGCTTAGTGAGCCGAGCTATCAACTGGGACTTCAATCCTTTGGAGCTCAGAGATCGGTTCTCCAGTTCCTTACGCAGATCGTTCACCTAAACACAGACACACACATACCAATGAAGCACCTGCTCAGCAGGGAACAGGGCCAAAATGATTAACCAACAATTTTACCTTCATAGACTTCGGATCAAGTTTAGACCAGTGAGTGGGGGCAGTAACCTCTTTGGAATCGTCGTCATCCTTCTCCTCTTCCTCCTACACCAGTTAAAAACAGATGAACAAAAAGTTAAACAGTACCTCTAAAATGGTCTTCATTTTTGAAATAAAAGCTGATCCGTGCAAGAAGCAAGGTCAAAACAGAGTCTCATTTTCTTCTCCAACTGAGGTTTCGATTTTGAAAACAAAAAAACAAACAAACAAACAAACAAAAAAAAAAAAACCCCAAACCAAATGAGTCAACTTCTAGTATACATGGGAGCTCTCTAGCTTTTATAACCGATCCAAACCTCACCCATCGGCCAATCAATGCCAGTTCTGTGGAATACAAAAAGATAATCAATGACAGTGGGTCCAAGAAATGTGACAGATGCACTCGGATGGTCTCCAACTCAGTGTGTGTAAAGATTCCCTATAACTAATTTGCAACTTAATTTTTTATGCCTTTACTCTCAGTTTTAACATTTAGCCATAGAGGACTGTCCTTGGACCAAGCAACCTCCCTGGAGAAATCAAGTCCAAAAGTCTAGGTACAGTCCAATCCAAAAAATATAGCCAAATATATAACTAAAAAATAAAAAATAAAATAAATAAATAAATGAGGACAGACAAGAAAGAAAACCTCAGATATCAGATATTGATTTGAAATATAAAATTAATTATAACAGAAAACACTCTGAAACACACATTTTTTTTTTTTTTAATCACAACTGGTTCTCCAGATTCCAGCATGCCATTCCATAATGTCAACAATTTCCAAATTAAACGATATGCACATCCCACAAGCAAACTGTGGAATTGAATTATGTCTATTTGTACACTACAAAAAAAAAATTGTGTGTTTCTCATTGATTTTATGAACAGGCAGAGCTAGAATCTGTTTTACCAGTTGAACCAGTCTCATTAAAGTATTTCCTAATCTGTTCCGCTGTGTGTGACTGCAGGCTGGGTGGGGTGGGGTGTGCTGGGAGAGCAAGTAAAGGAAGCAGGAGGGGATGGGGGTTGAGGAAAAAGGATGGACACACAGGGACAGTAAAAAGGGGCTTTTGTATGATGCCTGTGTTTGTTTTTGTGTATTTGAGTGTTTGTCTGTCTATTCCTGTGCCTGTGAGAAGCGGAAATGAGAAGAAAAGGATTAGCATTCAGTGCCTGTTCTCCATCAGCCTCCTTCCGTTCAGCCAAGAGTTTCTCTGCCAGCTGCTCCTTGAGTCCGCGGGACAGTCCTTCCCACTCTGAGCGGGTAGGAAGACAATGCCAAACATCCGGGAGAAATAAAACCACTGTCTCCACATGTGCGGGAACTGTCCGCCCTTTGTGAGTCTCCTCAGGGCGGTGATAGCGAATCTCTGCAAAACGATACCTGTCGCAAAGGAAGAAGTGCATTGGAAAGAAACATTCTGTCAGACATCACAAGGCCTAACCCCAATACACTTCCATATACACACACACAGCTCCAATCCCATTGCCCCACTTTGTGGTAAAACGACCCCAGAATAGGACATGAAAATAAGTCTGCAGATCTCCACAGTAGGTTCTCACGATGAACAGCAGCCATGTATTGGGAAAATTGACAGACAGAATAAACGAAAACGAACAAGAAATCTGACATTTTCGCCTGCCCTCCTGCCAGACCCCTCCCCATAGAAACTGAGAGTCTGAACTGGATGCTTGTGAGGGATAGCTTATAAACCACAGGGTTGTGAGAGGAAGACATATTCAAAAGACACAGTGAAAGCAAGTTAAATATATAAGATATTTAACATGTCAAATGTCATAAAACAGAATGTAATGGTGGCGGCGACTCCTCTGGCTCTGCTTTTCTAGCAACAGATTAAGTGCATTCAACCACATTGAGGCATGACAGTTACACACGTTAGCAAAAAAGGACATTGCAAAGTAAAGATAAAAAGAGCAAAAAAATAAGTTACAGTTAAGTAAACAAATAAGCCCCTGACATTTCAGAGCTTTGTCAAAACCATGCAGTGAGTCACAGAATGCTGATGTTTTTCAGTTAGCGTTTTTAGCATTGCTCAGGACTAGTGCTGACAAATGCACACATGTAAAAATGAGACAAATTAGAACAACTTTGGAAAAAAAGAGCTGTACTTACCACTGAGTACACAAACTCAGATCAATGCCTGTCAGAGCCTTACAACAACGTATTGCTGTTTTGATAAGGACTGAGGCATCGTTCTCTGGGTCAGCTCCATCCAGGGATGGAGACCAGTGGCCACCAATCGCCATGGCCTCATCTTTGCCCCTCATCCCAACCAAGAACTGAGAAGAAACAAGTTGACAAAAAAATATAAATAAATCATATGCTATACACATTAGAGTGCTGAAGAGTTATTACAGCAATCATCATGCAAACAAGACAGCGACAACAGTTAACACAATTGTCACTAAAGGTACTGACACAAATAAAGTCAGCATCATTGTATGAAAAACAGGATAGACACTTGACATTTAGCTTTCAGAGAAGCAGAAAAAAAACCCCTCCTAACAAGCAATTTGGTAGCTACTGAATAACTGGCTGTATAGCCTTAGTGAAACATTTGTCCAGTTGTCCTGTAACATACTGCAGTAGAGGTACACAAATAGGTTAGTAATTACCAAACTCTAAGTTGACTGTAATTTGTAGTGAATAAGGATGTGGGATGACTATATTTCTGGCTTTACCTTAATGAGACGGGCTGGGTGCTGGAAAGAGTCCCTCAGCTCTTGTGGATCATCAGCCAAGGCACAAGACTTGTGATATAGTTCATCAAGACTGGGGTTTGCAAGCAGCATCACCTACACCACAAGCAGCATTTTTTAGGTAGCACTCAAAAATATACGAAAAAGATGCCACAAAAAAAAAGAAAAAAGGTACAATGTGTCCTCACACCTTAGCACTGTAGGTATGATTGGCATCAGGAGGGTCCAGTACAGCGGTGTTCTTCACTAAAGAGTCCACTTCTTTATGCATGATATGGAAGTTACAGTAGTTTCCAAAAGTAAATGGTCGTGATAAGGAGAAGGCATCCACCCAGGTGAATACAGCATCAAAGAAGTCACTTGGGATGTAAAGACTTTGGTACCTCCGTCGAAGCTCCATCATGTCACAGTTATATCTGTGGAGTGAGCACACAGACATGCAATTATTATATGCATGTGTACTTTACATGCATGTTAAATTACTGTTTAATAGTAAACAGTAAGTACAAGCCTTACCCATCCAGGGAGAACTTGGAGAACTGTACAGTATATCGAGGTACAACTCTGCGTGGACGTCTTGGAGAACGTTCTCTTCGAGGTGACCGGTCCCTTGAGCGCTTGCGAGTTGGGGAACGATCTCTGGATCGCCTCCGCTCTCGGTCTCTCTCCCGGCTGCATGCAAATGATCATTTAATTACTTACACAGAAACTCCACACAGATAGTAAACTAAACTTGGGGCTGAGCTCGAACCTGGAGCTGTGAAGATGCCACTAGGCCACAAAGTAATCAACAACAATGCATATAATTTAATTAATCTTCCAAAACATGTGGCAATATATTTACACTACTAACTAATATTTTTAATTTATTTGTTTGTTTATTTGATTTGCATTTTTGAACAGACATCAGTCTCTAGAAATGCTAATGTAACCCGAGTAAACACAACACAGTTTTTATTTATTGATTTATTTTAGTGGAAAAAAAAATAAATAAATAAATAAATAATAAATTTAAAAAAAAATAATAATAATAATAATAATAATAATAATAATAATAATAATAAAAATCCAACACCCATCACCCATGTGTAAAACTAACTTAAAATCTGGTTGTGCCACGCTTAGCAGATATAACTGCAACCAAACTCTTCCGATAACTGGAGATCAGTCTTTCACTTATTTCTAGGACTAGGACTTACTCCTATGCTTTGGATCATTGTCTCGCTACATAATCCAGTTGCGCTTGAGTTTCAACAAACGGACTGAAGACCGGAGATTTTCCTTTAGGATTTCCTGGTACAGAGCAGAATTGATGTTTCCCCTTAATTACTGCAAGATGCCCAGACCCTGAATCAGCAAAGCATCCCCACACCATCACACTTCCACCACCATACTTAACTGTAGGTATGATGTTCTTTTTGTAGAATTTGGTGTTTGGATTACAACAGATGTAATGGGACCCCTGTCTTCCAAACAGTTCCACTTTCGACTCCTCAGTCCACAGAACATTCTCCCAAAAGGTTTGAGGATCATCAAGGTGTGTTTTGGCAAAATTCAGATGAGCCTTAAATGTTCTTCTGGGTGAGCAGTGGTTTTCACCTCGCCACATAGATGCCATTTTTGCCCGGTGTCTTTCTGATAGTGGAGTAATGAAAAGTGACCTTTATTGTTGCAAGAGAGGCCTGTAGATCCTTTGATGTTGTCCTTGGCTCTTTTGTGACTTGCTGGATGAGTAGTAGTTGTGCTCTTTGAGGAATTTTGGAAGGTCGGCCACTTCTGGGAAGGTTCACTACTTTGCAGAATTTTATTTGGAGATAATGGCTCTCACTGTGGTCCTCTGGCATCCCAGAGCCTTTGAAATAGCTTTGTAATCCTTCCCAGACTGATAGATATTTATTGACGCCAAAAAAAAAGTATCACTTAAAAACTGTACTTTGTGTTTACTCAAGTTTTCTATGTTTTATCTTAGATTTGTTTTAATTTCTGAAACAATTTAGTAGGAGATACACAAATACTTTTTCACAGCACTGTATTTAAAAATACATATGCATACTACCCTACACTTACATTGAGGAGGATGGTGAGAAAGGAAAAGAAAAACCCACAGATCACAGCTTACAATTAGACACCATCTTCATAACAATAAGCTGCTTAGACACATTGCATGAAAGAAGTCTTTTTGGAGAACAGCCTATAAAATGCAGAAGCTGCACTTCAAGTGTTATTGCAACCACTATCAGAACTTATGTAGATATTAAAATATTTTTGGACATGCACACACCAACAGCATGTCTGGCAAAAAAAAGGACTGGATACAAAGGAAAGGGGAGAAAAAACAAAAACAAAAAAGGCTCCGATACCTCACGTTTCCATCCAAGGTTTTTTTGCGATAAAAGGTTTAGTGCATTGAAATGATTACTGATACAGCTGATGGAAATGCAAATTATCGAGAACATTTCACAAACGTCAACATCTTTTTTTTGTTTAACTTTAGTGGATAAACTCTATGTTGATGCTTTAAATGTTGCGAAGAAATAGTTTGGAAACAGTTTTTGTCGAGAAAAATGGTATTCATGCAAAAAAAAGTGTCACATGACAGAATTTATTCGTCAGTCGGGAAGAACAGGGATGTGTGTGCGCCATGCAGTGCACTGCAAACCTGTGACAAGATGCAGCAAGGAATTACAGTACGCAGTTTCATTGGCCTCCGCTACATTCAGCAGCCTTTTCTTTAATAGTTATGCATACAGCATATACACGTCGATGGACAGTCGTTTTACTAACCCTGAAAGTCTCCCCCACTACACTGTACTCAGCACAGACTGACAGCTTGAACAGGGCGAGAGCGATCCGCTTCCTGGTCAGAACCGGTGGTAACCTGCGATGCCCGCAGCTCTCCAACACTACCTCCACCATGGGCAGGGCCGGAGTGGGACCCTATTTCAGATCGGGAGTTTAATGCCCAAGACCAGACCATTTCTTTCATGGTGGAAGAAGTTTGATAAATGAAGTGACAGTAAGAACTGAACACTCTCGTTATATTGATTAGACATTTTTCAACAAGAATATAAAGATAAATAACAAATGACATACTGAGTATTGTTTTCTGCTACAAAAAGTCCAACTGTAACATTTTTTAAAAAAATTTTTGCATATAAAACAAATACGTACAAGTATTTTAGTTACAAATATACTTTTTGGCAGCTACCTCACGCCACGGCATGTGACGACGGTTTGTTTATATCTCTGTTTATATCTTGTTTATATCTACGCACACGTTGGTGAGAGAGTGCGAGAGAGAGCGCGAGAGCATGAGCATGTGTGCTGAGCCGAATGACGTGAGAAAACGGAACTCTTTTAATGCATAAGTAACGGATGCACTGCTTTAAATAAAAATGTATTCATTACTTTAGTCACGCAATAAGATGCTTATTAAAGGGTTCACAATTTGTTATACATAATTATGTATGGAAACTGCTCAAGGGAAGATTTCTTTTGCGATACACCAAAACTTATGCGACAAGTTAGTTATTTATTTATTTTAAAGGATGGCATCACACCATTTTATTAGTAAAAGGCCAATTGGATGGAAACAGCAAACTTTTTTTATGCACGTTCACTTTGTAGATAACAAATGCGCAAAATATGGATTTAAACTTGGTTAATGTTAAATATAATGAATCTGTGAAACGGTGAATCATTGATGCTTTCAACTACAAAAGCTTTTGTAAAAACAATAGCAGATTTTCCCAAAAGCACGTGGCTTTTGCCAGGAGGTTAACAGCTGGCCATAGAGTAAGATTTTAAGAAGATAATGACCATAAACATACTTCCAAATCTACACAGAAATAGTTAAAAGAAAGACAACAGATATTTTGCAAATGCCATCTCTGGATTTGAATACTGATGAAAAGGGCAATGTGTGTGCAAAGCTAAAAAAAAAAAAAATTATATATAATTGCAATGAACAGTGGCCCAAGAGCTTCAAAAAGAAAACTCTTTGTGTTA
>JANDJT010000169.1:20652021-20682334 GCA_024331685.1 Stegophilus panzeri | reverse complement strand
ATATATACACACAGCTAAATGTTCAGCTTGGGGAATCGGTCCAAGACCTCTAGACAAGAACAGTCTCCGTGCTCTTACTCTCTACATGTCTCACCAAATATTATCTGTAGAGGTGACACTGTGGAAAACACAGCTTTACAGAAAAAGTACATAAGAAAACTTGTTCGTAAAAGGTGTCCAAACGGTTATGTTCACAATATGGCTAACTAAACATGTCTCTCCTGTGTGCATATTACTTCCTGTACTCCCTGCAAGTGTTCAGATGAAAAGAAATAGATGGGATATGTTGACAGTTAAAAATAAATCAGCAGGATATAACTACATGGTGCCCCAAAAGGGAAATTAGCACATTTTAGCAAAAGGTCTTCCAAAATTTTTCATACCTGGTTTTAAATTTATATATATAGTTTTCAGATTGCCTTTAAGAATGGCTTTGACAAAAGGAGGACATACTGAAATCATTCAATTACAATTGCAATTACATGTATAACACCAGATGTGTTAACACAAGCTCATTATGAATGGGAGAGACAACTCCGTGTGTGTTTACAAAGAAATGGCAACCACGTAGAGGATGTTTAGTAAATAAAGTAACATTCTGCTGAAAAGCATTAATGTACAGTATGTAGACGTTGTATACACCCTATAGCAGTAATTATTGCCAAACTGTGAATGAGCATTAAAAATGACCTATAGAAAATAACCTTACCGTATAAATAATAAACAAACAAAAACAAATAAATACTGACCTTCTGTCTTCTTTCCTCAGAATAAGCTCTGGTCGATCATTGCGGCTGGGAAAGCGAGGAGACGGATCTATGCGTCTCACAGGCTGAGGCTGGGGCATCATCCGCACGGGAGGCTGAAGTAACCCCCCCGAAAAGACTGAATCTATAAGACAGGCAGACCCAACAGATAAAACATAGTATAAAAAAGTACACAGTATAAGGCAGTAATACCATCTCTCATTCTGCACAAACTCAGAACCTGTTGGGAAGCTGGCTTAAGATACCCTACCTTTTGGAGGTGGCTGAGGAAGGAGAGGCTGGGGAGGATTCTGAAGCAACGGTGCGAGAGAGGCTGCTGAAAGCTGAGCCTGAAGCAGAGAGGGAGGGGGACCCTGTGCCGGCACACTGAACGTGGTGGGTGGAGGTAGAGACTGAATCATGGAAGGGCCTGGCTTCATCATGTTGGGAGCAGGAGGCTGGCTCTGAAACATGCAGTACATGCGAGTCAGAATCAACCGAGACAGAGGATTACAGCAACCAGTTTGGGACTAGCCTGTTGGCAGTGGTGGGTGCAAGGTATACATTTTATTTTATTAACACAATTTACCACAGAGTATATGAAATCTGTTTCACTTCCAGCATATGAATTTGATTGATGCATTATAAAAAGGTTATGACCTAAAGGAAAGGTTTGTTAAAACACAAAGAACCCTGTGATAAAAAGAAACAAAAAAATCCCATGATAAGGAGACAAGTAAAGAAGAAGTAGTAAGAAAGTAGTTTAAATACAAAATCAATTATTTATCACTTTTGGCCATTGCTTAAAGACAGAAATCCATGACTGTGATAAAATATGAGCATGCAGTTATTAATGATCATTTGGTCCCAGAGGTTTTAAAAAAAAAAAAAAAAAAAAATACACCTTAATTATCTCATGGGAAAGACTACAAGAGATGTTGGACTGGTTAGAACTAGGAAGTGCTGAGGCATCTTGAATGTTACACTTCTTGGTAATATACTTGGTTAGTTACACAGAACAATACAGACATCAGCTAGTCTATGCTTGCTTTATCATGCACTCCATTAATATTAAACATACAGCAAATCTGAATGCTTCAAGAACAAAGAAAAATCCTTCAAGCCCTAATTTCCCCAAACACTGTTTAGCCAAAGACAGACTACGAGTAGTGAGAAAACAGAGTATAAAAACTGGCATTTAACACACAAGCATAAAGCTGTAAACCAGAGCAGAAGCAGTAACATGTTAGCCACAGCTCATCTTTGGCGGAAAGGAAGAGCAGCAAAGAACTGCGACTAACACCTGTTTGTGCAATGGGGGGGAGAAAAAAAAGCAGTATTTCAGTTCATTCATGCCATGAAAGAATTATAGAAATTAAACAATAGAGCTGCTTGTGGAGATGTTCAAACTCAGGCTACACGCACAAAACAAAAATAAACTTATTCAGTAGCGAACCAGCTTTCTTGCTATGCTATGATAGCAAGCACTTAGCAAAAAGCATTTAATGTCTAACCAGTTTGTATTAAGAAAGCTAAACTACGGTTTGTATTAAGAACACGAAACACTATTTCGTAGAACATTATTATTTGAAAATGACCAGCAATTCATTCATCTTCAGACATCGCTTTATCTTATCCAGAAAAACTGGTCATGAAGCAGGACTAAGAGACCTGCTCTTGTTAGAGGATGGAAGATTTGTTCTTTCAACTGGTACTCTAAACATTGTCCTGAATTTTCTCTGCATGTGTATTACTTGCCTTACGCAGAAGTCAAATTAATCTGCATGGTGGAGAACACATTACAAAATGTTCTTCTGCAAGTAGCTCACAATATCATTTTTCTACTAGAGAGCATAACATTCCCAAATCTTACATCCAGCAGTTAAAACTAGACATTCATACTTTTAACAACCTTTAGCTGTGGAAGTTGCTTGTTTGGCTGTGTTTGTATAGAACAAGACAGCGGTCACAACTGTCAAAGTAGATCAAGATTTCGACCAGTAATTACAAGTACGACAAAGATTTCTTTTACTAGCTGAAAACTTAAAACTGCCATTATATCAGCATGACATGAATGCACTATTTCGAGAAAGATGATAAGAGGGAGCACTTCAAAAGACAAAGGTTACATTTGGTCTTGAATCCACCGCTGTGTATGTGTCAGTGTAGCGTTGTACTCCTGCGTCAGAGTAAAAGCTGGACAGCTGTGGGGAAACTTGAGGTAAGGGCTGGGCCGCCTGGTGCTATATGGAGATTAAAAGCACAATAATCAACATCACCGCAATGGCATCCTTTGAAAGCATTATAGAACCAGTTATCTTGTTGGATATTTCGATTTTTGGTAGTGGATCAGTTTGGCAAGTTGATTTTGCTCACCGTTTGGTTGGGTAACTGAGGTAAAGTCTGTATGCGCTGGGCGTTCCATTTGAAGGGCATGTTGGGATTATAGACAGCCTCCACCAGAACACGGTCACCCACTTGGGGAGTTTTTCCCTTTACAGCACTGGAAACATAGAGACATGTTAATAATCAGCATTTTTATAAATATCTATTATTTAAAAGCCACGGAAAACACAGCTTCACTATCGCATCTTACCTAAGCTGGAAGAATACATCTTCATCCACAAACCCGAACGTATCGTGCAGCTTGTTGACAACCCCAGTAAAGACACGCTGTTTTTGTGGCTGAGTCTGCTGCTGATGGCTGGAACGGGGGGTCGGGTACGATACTGTGATCTGTGCCGTCTGTTGTGGGTTCGACAAACTCATACTGGTCTGCAAAGCAACAGGGGGCTGGGGAACATAAACCAGATTTCTTAAATGAATGACAGAAAACCATGCAGATATCATACTTGAGCACTGACATGCTATTGACACCCCCCCCCCCCATGTTAGATTTAGGCTCATTAGAAAGGCAGGTCAAATGCCACAGTGAGTGTTTTATAATGATGCTGCTTGACAACTTTCAATAAAGAAGCACAAATAAAATCAACACGTCATATATTACAGTTACATCATATTCAAAATACAGTTGAGGCCAAAATTATACATACACCTAGACTAAACTCATTCAAACTCCGCTGGCTAGCTAGCTCACAATGATTTGTACAATCCCGTTAAAGGTGCTTCTGGTAAACTGGCTTCGATTCTTCCTTTTCATCTTCATCTGACAAGCATTCACATTTTAAGCCAAAAGTTATATTCCTGAAAAGTATTGTTTGGCATGTCCACTGATGATGTCGGTAACACTATTGTACTAACTGTGTATAATTTTACATGGCGATCACAGACGAGCAGAGTGAAAAGCCTCAGTGAGCTTAGAGGAAATATAGGCACCTTTAGAACGCCACTCGACCCATAAAATTAGGACAGGAACTAACTATTGTACAAAGTAAACTAATCGGTCTTTAACAGATTGTTGTAAAATGACCAAAGTAAATGTGAACAAAGTAGATGCCTTAATTGCCTTGCCAAAAGAAATGTAGGGCATATCTTTAGCCTAGGGGTATGTAAACATTTGGCTAAAACTGTACAACGGCAAGTAAAATGCTGAGCGCAAAAGTTACACTTAAATTTTTTTATTTTAGTGCACCCGTGCATAGGTAGTTTTTTTGTGTCAACTTTGCTCTGCTCCCAATTCAAAACATGAATATGCTTAGATTTAAAGAACGATTCCCTTGTGACAATTCATATTTTTTATATTATATTATATAGTAAACGTATAAACAAATGCATTCCACTGATTGTTTCACTCTTTCTTTCTACTTACTAGACATACACTCAAGCACTTTATTAGGAACTCTATACTAATACTGGGTAGGGACTCCCTTTGCTCTCAATACAGCCTCATTTCTTCATTTCATGGATTCCACAAGATGTCGACATAGACCAGAATCTCAGAAATTTTTCCATGACTGCATCACAATCCCTGCAGATTTTTCAGGTGCATATTCATGCTGCGAATCTCCTGTTCTACCACATCCCAAAGGTGTTGTATTGGATTCAGATCCGGAAGGCCACTGAAGAACACTAAACTCGTCATGTTCATCAAACCATTTTGAGATGATTTTTGCTTTGTGACATGGTGCATTATCATGCTAGAATTATCCACTGGAAGATGGGTAATTGTGGCTATGAAGGGATGCACATGGCCAGCAACATTACTCAAACAGGCCGTGGCATAGTCAAGTGATGATTGCTTCCTATTAACAGGTTCAAATTGTGCCAAAAAATCATTCCACACACCATTACACCACCTTCACCAGCCTGGACTGTTGACACAAGGCAGGTTGGGTCCATGGATTCATGCTGTTGGTGCCAAATTCTGACCCTACCATTTGTACGTTTCAGCAGAAATCGAGATTCATCAGACCAGGCTACGTTTTTCCAGCCTTCACCTGTCCAGTTTTGCCTGTGCCCACTGCAGCCTCAGTTCTGCAACTGTAGCTTTTCTGCTCTCCACAACTGTAGAGTGGTTATCAGAGTCACTGTAGCCTTTCTGTCAGCTCAAACCAGTCCAGCCATTCTGCGCTGACCTAAAAACCAGCCGGTCTGGCACAAACAATCATGCCACGGTCAAAATCACCGAGATCCCATCCCCCCCCCCATTCTGATGGCTGATGTGAACATTACCTGAAGCTGCTGGCCCGTATCTGCATAATTTTATACACTGCAACCACACGACTGCCTAATTAAATACGTGTTTATTAGGTGTTCGTAATTAAGTGCTTGGTGAGCATAACCACATGACCTACAATGGCACATTAAATCACCAGTTGCAGAGCTCTGATGATAAATAAAGTGAAGCTGCATTTCTGTCGGTTTAAAAAATTATTCAGCTTCTTGGAGCAGGCTACACATTGACTATATCTCAAACAAACATACCAATTTTGGGGGAAGTAAAGGTGCTACCCTTTAATGAAATATTTTGTTGAATGTGTAAGCTTAATGAGGCAACAAATAATGAAGTTTACCTGTGAAAGCAGAGCAGGCTGAGGCTGTGGGAGCTGTCAAAAACAGTGGAATAATGACAACAGCAGCAATTACTGAACAATTACAATGTAACAACAGAAAAACTATTTACAAAGCTTAAAACATGTCAACCTAAGGTCATTCAATGCATACTGTTATAATGCAGCAACAATTTTCACCTGAATAAACAACAAACCAGTCACCAAGTTGCATGATGCAAACTAGCTAAGAGGCATGAAATCAACCCTGGGACACTTCCTGAACATCGCACTACATACTCACTTGTAATGATTATATTGCACTTAAACAATTGCACTATAAATGTAACTTTTGATGTTTAAAAAGAGTGTAATTAAGAAAAAAAGTATGAAGCAGTGAATCCAGGTTTGCATGAGCTGAAATTAAATCAAGTCAACAAAACTCCACAGGCAGCCAAACCTTTGTTAGTGTTGAAGCACCACATAAGGTTTACGCAGCACAATTGATCCTGCACGTAACAAAATCTAAAATGTTTTACAAGATCACAAAATGTGATCGCACATAGCTGTACTACGAAGCTTGTTAAAAGACAATGTTGAGAGCCAATTTGCTTGAAAATCCTGGCAGGCAAATGTATTTGCCTTTTTTTGGCTGACGCCTTCATCATCAGGAATAGTCTGTTTATATTTCCATTACTATGAAGAGGAACAAGGAACTGTTCACATAAGTCATACAAATATCAAGTCCAAAAAGATCTGAGTTTTTTCCAGGAAGAAAGAAAGAAAGAAAAAAAAAAACAAAAAAAAAAACAAGTCCAATCCTTTCAAACTCCAATACGAGCCACATTTACACGTGGTCTTACACACATTTGTTTAATTTAAAATGTGTGCGTTTCTGTCTGTCTTTCTTTCTAGTAACATTACACCAGCATCTGCAGTGTGTCAACACCAGTTAATTGCAAAAGCTATGCATCTGGATTTCCTTTCTCGTCCTAATTGTGAACAGCTGAACAGCACTCTGTTGCCCTCCATAATGAAACTTTTTGGTGATAAAGGTTTGTGCTGCTGGTTCATTCAATCAATTACTTGAGAGACAACCTTGTAGATGTGTCATCTGCACCCAATAATTATAAAGTGCTGCATTAAGATGTGAATTTGCCAAATAATGTAGCAATGAGATTAATTTGAGACGCTCAAATGCAAACAATCACAGAGTAGTTTAATTTAGCAATGCACATTACACTTTTGCTACCAGGACAATATTACTTCCATACACACACAAAAAAAAATATATATATATATATATATATATTCCATTGAATGTAGATTAGGTCCTACATGCTCTCATACCAGGACAGTATAAAAGTCTGATTAAGTTCTTTGTGCGAAAAGACATATGTGACAAATAATTGGATGAGCTTGAGTACCTGATGTGGGACATTGTAGAGTGTCTGTTGCGGAGGTGGCTGTGGTGGGGGAGCTTGAGGTGGCTGTTGCTGCTGTTGTTGCTGCTGCTGGTACTGCTGCAGGGCTGAATTGATCTGAGACTAAAATTAAACACACGGCAGAGCCTCATGTTTATTCACTGCAGCTGTAAGAGGAGTTACCGCTATGCTGAGCTAGGAGACACTGATATTCCAGTACATCATCAACATTCAGACCACCAGCATGATCTCTTTAAAAACATTACGATCCTTGGCGAGCGAATGCTGTACTGATGGAATGTGGATAGCGTGCTTTCTGAGCGAGGGCTTTCATGAACTCCCGAATTCCAGCACTTTTAACCCATGAAGACAGCAGAGTATTGTGCAACATTACACCAGCTCACCTGTTGCAGTGCAGCTGCTGCAGCCGCGGCTGCCTGCTGCTGGAGAGCCGCAGTCTGCTGAGAAATCTGGTAATTGGCAGCGGACTGCGTGTTGAGGGACGCCGCAGCCAAGGCTGACTGCTGGGAGTACATGGAGGGGGAAGCACCTAAAAGAGATGGCTGCTGAACACCCAAAGCTGTAGCAGGACAAACAGCAGAACAAAAGAAGTTAGCTGCAAACACTGCACAATCTGGCAGGACAGAATCTAGAACAAAGCAGACTAAACATATTCCAAAGTACAGTGAACCGAAGTGAACCCGAAGTGCAGTGAACACTGAATAAACCATGCTTCAAAACCTTTAAACTTCACAATTTGATTACAGAGATTACCAGTAATAATAATAATAATAAAAAATATATACACACATTTTTAAAACAATAATTTTTGTCACTTATTATATTACTCACAGTGTAAACTGTTCAAGTCAAGGGACTGTGCCGAGTGTCCAGGCTGAGACACTGCAGTTGCAGCGAACTGGGCCGCCCACGGAGGGTTCTTCTGTCCTCCGAACTGAGCCATGGAGGATGGCTTATGGTGTTGATGCACCAGCAGCAAATGATGTCCTGCGGAAACAATAATCTCACTTACAAAGATGAAAATCAACAATATATTAAACTACAGGTTGTCAAACTTTTCTGCAGATAGGAACCCCCTTTAGCCATAAGCAACGACACAGACCATCTCGGTACATGCTTATTATGTGAACACAATCCACTATTCACAGTCTCATGGTATAAATAATAATATTTTGGCTATGCACTGGAGCCAGAGAGCACTTTATTCTTGAACAACCCGCTCACAGAGCTTTTTTTTTTTTAAATGATTAAAATAGTTAATAGATTCATGCAGACATCATTTATAGACGGAAGCTTGGATTAAACTGATTCAATTCAAACATACCTATAACTAGAAGATCGCAATGATTATTAGACTAAATTTGATAATGGAATTTTTTTTTTTAAATAAAAAAAATAAAATAAAAAGCACAGACACCCTGACTATGCTTCCAGGACCCCACTTTGAGAATCATGCCAATTAAACCTTGGGTGTGTCTCGATCAGGTCCCTAGTTCAGTAGTCTGGGCACCGATTAGGGAGTAGGACATTTTAAGGGCGGTCGCAAATGCAAAATCCTTCCAGTGCACTGGAAAGTTCACTCCCTAAAAAATTCCACAATGCACCGCAAAAAAACAGGGAGCACTGACGCTCAATAAGTTCCCTTAATGGAAATGACATTTGGTGCTTCTCATTTCTTATTTGTGCGTCCGCATTTCCTTTCTTCGCGTCTTAGCTCCACCCCCTTAGGATGTGAGGGAAGGATGCAAGGATGAGATGTGAGGAGAGAGAAATCGAAGCAAATGGAATATCCTCACTCCCTCAAGCGTCACTTCAAAGCGATGTCAGTTAATGACGACTGTGCTCAGCTGGATGACCTCACTGCTCTTCAGAGATCTGCTTATTATCGCATCTTTTGTACAGTTTTGCATATACAAACATGCAAGGATCAATTAATTACAATACTCATTGTAAGCATATTATTATTGAATTATATTTCACACAAAATAACATCACATCATCAAAGGACTTTTTGTTTGAGATTGTGGCAGATGTAAAGCCAGAGGGGAATTTAAACGCGTGTCAGGTTTTTCAGCAAGAAACACTTCCGCATAGGATACACCTGTGGATCCTAGCTCCTATCTCCTCTGGAAGCTTCCTCACTCCTCGCCTCCTTGCGGTACAATTAGAGAATTCATATGTCCTTAAAGATGGTTGACATCGATCGATTTCTGGATCACGGGCTGGAGGACGGAGGAAAGAGGAAATGAGGAAGAGTCATTCTGAGTACTGAGAAGCACCCATGTTTTCTGAAGCCTCTCAGCGAAGAAGGAAAAAAAAAGGGGGGGGGGGGGGTACACAAACCCTCAGCCAACTTCCATCTACAAATGTAAGTAGCTTGTAATCATTGTTGTAGCTCTCAAATGATTACTTACATTAGCACTTAACTTTATTTGACTTTCTATATACAGTGAGGGTTTTTTTTTTTTTTTTTTTTTTTAAATCCACTAGCTAGCCTACGATTCTGCCTTTAATAACATTACAGAAATGCGTGTGATTAAGTTAACAAATTTATGACATATGAACTAAAATATTTATTAAATATTGTAAAGTTTTTAATTTTTGGTTATGTTTTAAAACATGAGTACGTAGTCATGTCACTGGGAATTGAGTTACCAGTGTCCCAGTGTGTGGTGAGCCACGGTCCTTACCAGTACCCAAACTCTCATACATCATATACTGATTCCCCACCAAGGGAGCTGATCGAGACACACCTCGCATAATTTTTCTTGTGGTGCCATGCTGAGATGAGATGTTAGTTCATTGGTATTTTGATATTGGTCTATTGTAATATTAATATTGCAGAAGCCTGCAGAATGAAACTCATCCCTCTAACCAACCAGTTTTCTTCCTGTGAGGATTCTGACTCAAATTAACATTTCCAGATAAGATATATGAGCATGTTATGATAAATCATGTCATTATTACAATAAAGAAAAAAAATTGTTTTTAAAAATCCCGCAGGTTGATCTTTAACAGTGATACATCACTGGTATACCGGCTAGTCTGAATATACTGCAGGAAATATCGCGATATTCTCTACGTGTCCATATCGTGCAGCATAGCGAGCTTGTTAGCCACAGAGCCACAATCCTACAGCTGTCTCCGATAAAAATGTAAACATGTCTGCTGTAAGGAACATTTTAAAATACAACAACAAATTTATCAGGTCGGTTAAAAACACAGAATGAACGACACTGAAGCTGGCCTGTGCTGCGCAAAACGCAGCGTGGTTAGCTAGTCGTACATTTGTATATTTCAACATAAACACCAGCCATATAAACAGGCCATGAAACTAGCAAATTAGCAAACTAGCCTGCTCCTCGTTCAGCCTACACGCTAAGCTAACATGGGCTAAATGCGTGCTAAAGCGTATGTGACAAGCCATATATAATATCGGCTACATGCTAGGCGTTTCTAAAACAGCAGCGATATACAGAGGCTTTAAATAAACGACAATGCATTCAGGAAACATGAAAAACAATGGGTTATATAAGGTTTTTTTTTCTCGAAGCAAACTTCTTTATCTACTCACACTGTGGTTAGAAACGTCAAGTCCGCAAACCGTGCACCGCCTGCAGCAGACTAGCTCACCGCGCTAGCGTTAGCCCTGAGCTCCGAGTGCGCCGCGCTCTGGGACACTTTGTTAAGCTCCGCTTTAATTGAGGACCAGTGATTAGCATATCCTTAGTTAAGCTCGAGGCTGTTACTGGACATTCAGTCGCAACGAATTTTTCGCAAATTAACAAACAAAATAATGTCTGCTGCGCAGAATGTTGTGTGTTTCATAACCATAACAAATATTGAACAAGATTCTCCATAGTATACATGTATCGTAGCCACTTACCGCTGGTAATGCACGGAGAAACAGCGCTGGTGCGAATGAACACTGCGCATGCGCATCGTTCGGATGACGTCATACCACTAACTAGGGCGCTCTAGGATCTCTTGAAGCAAATATTAACTAACCCAGGCATCGAGGAAGGTGTAATTAAGCATGCACTCTGTTCCAAATGTAGCGTTTTGCGTAAAATAATTCAAATTTATTATATTATAAGCGTTGGGTTTTATTTATTAAGTTATATTTCCTAGGTTAAAAAAATGTTCCATCATGCACCCTAAATTCAATATGCACTGTTGTGATATCAAATCGCAACCAAGGACTTATATTTACAGTCATTGATCGCAACGAGGGGGTATGGTGCCATGTGGTTAGCACGTTTGCCTCACCTCTAGGGTTGGGGGTTTGAATCCCACCTCCGCCCTGTGTGCTTTCGTGTTCTCTCTATGCCTCAGGGGTTTCACCAACAGGGTACACCAGTTTCCTCCACCCAGTCCAAAGATATGCGTTGTAGGCTGGCTGGCATTTCCAATTTGTCCATAGTGTGTGAATGAGTGTGTGAGGGCATGATTGTGCCCTGTGATGGATTGGCACCCCGTCCAAGGTGTCAACAGCCTTGTACCCTGAGTTCCATGGGATAGGCTCCAGGCTCCCCTGAGACCCTGTATAGGATAAGCTGTACAGAAAATGGATGGCTGGCTGGATTGTAACATGTTATAAATGTCTAATGCACATTTAAACAAAACAAAAAAAAAAAACGTTGGATGATTGAAGCTTTTTTAAAGGGCCCTACGTTAAACCTTTGTCACTTATAGGCTAAGGATCCCACAATAACTCTTGAGGAACCATTTTCTCTGGGTGCACTGCACATTTCACAGGATTTGATTTAATCATCCCTACATGTTGGTTATTATTTACTATACTGTTTGACCAGTGTACACATTCATGCTCTTTTAAAACAGTAACTAATTATAGTGCATTTCAAAATGTGCATTTTCCCCCTAAATTATTTTATTTAACAAATCATGAAATTGAAACCAAGTTTCACAGAAAAATTTACTTTTTCAAATCAGCTAATGTCCCTTTACCAACATAAGAATTATGGTATGTCTTAAACTTAGACTTTTATTTATTTTGATATTTTAATACTCTCAGGTCAGAATAATTATTTTTGCACAGTCACAGATATTTGAAGAAAAGACTAACTCCAGTGACTCCATGTTGAATAGCCAGTTTCCAAAAGATTGAGACAGACACCCATTTATCAGGCTAATACCTGCAATAGTTTGGGTTTAATCCTTCACCTGTATAAAGTGCAACAAACTTGCAATGTAACAGTAACAATAAATTTTAACCATCCCCCTTAACGTTTAATTTTTTGGTGTATTTCATATAACCTGAAGAATAGCCAGCACTTAAACTTACATTTGTACTACTGTTAATAATGTGTATTATGAATCATATTATGTATCATAAATCCTACCACTTAGCAAAATACACACTGATTCACTCATTTATTTTCAATAACATCTTTATTCTGGTCAGGGTCATAGCAAATCCAAAGCCAGAACACTAAATATGAGGTATTAATACACCCTGGATCGCAAGGCACTGTGCTTGGCCCATATGAACATGGGGAGAACATACAAAACTCCACAGACAGTCGCCTGGATTCAGGGTCAATGCTTCACAGTTTCAAAGTGATATTTACATACTGCACTAAAGCACTAAAAGCAGAACAACAGACAGGTTTTTGTGATTTGACAATTGTGAATAGAATGAACACCCCACTCAACACACTTCAAGCTACACCAGAATTATATTTGCTTTGTGATGTTTAGTGGATAATTCAGGCATTTACGTTATTACATTATTAAATAGCTCTACTCAGCACAAAGCTATTCAGTCCTGTCTTTAAAGGCCATCTTAAATTATATACAATGTAGGGTTAAACAATGGGTATGCTGAATTAAAGTAAATGAGAACTTGTAGTATAGCTTTGTTAAAAAAAAAAAAAAGGAAAAAAAAAGAAAAACATTTCACTTATAATTTTTTTTACAATGCATAATTTATAACCATTATTATGAAGTTTTTGTGTACTGTTAATTATTATATAACCAAAAATGCAAATAAGTGTGTGAACATGCAAATATGTGTGTGTGTGCACACGGTGCTCTGCAATGAACTGGCATCCCATCGAGGATGTATTCCCACCTCATGCCTGGTGTTCCTGGGGTAGTCTCCAAATCCACCGTTACCCTGACCAGGATAAAGTAAGATGAATAATTATGTAGAGATCAGTATACTATTACAACTGGGTATAATGGCCACTGGTCGATGTTCTTGGTCTTTCTCTATGGATATGCTCTGCAGGTCATCAAAACAAGCTGGGACTACGAATCTTTTAATTTTTTCTCCAGTTCTAAAAACTCCTTCATGTTGATTTCATCCACTTCATCCACCACCTGAACAAATGCAACAGAGAAATGTGTGAGGAGTACAGATGCTGTCTTGAAATAAGGCTAAAAACCTTTTCCCACATAGAATCTCTGTGGCCATGTTGTAGGGCCCATGACTAGAATTGTGTCTCTCACCTGTTCAACATCGTCCACCTCTGGGATGTAGAACTGCAGCATGTTCTGAATGCCGCTTTTCAGAGTAACTGTGGAACTGGGACAGCCTGTGCAAGAGCCAACAAGCTTCAGCTTCACTGTGCCATCCTCAAAGCCCTTAAAGATAACGTCACCACCATCCTCCTGTACAGTAGGCCTGAGAACCATGGAACACATCAAGATGCTTTTCGAGGATCCTTTACTGGGATCATGTTTCACACAAGTCACACAGAGCAAACAATAGCCTCAAGGAATAAGCCAAATTGTTCTTTAAACCATAGGCAGTTGGAGCAGAGAAAGTGGTGTGTCCTCCTTTTGGTTCCATCTTAGTAAAAATGGAAATATAGCACAGTTCATTGGCAACTTTACTAAAGTTAACAGGTTCTTGGTGTTTAATTTGAAGCTTTCAGATATTTAACAGGGGATGCATAAATTTTTTCTCTTGAAAAATTCATCTGAAATGAAGGTGGGTTCTACTCCTTTTGAATTCTGTTCAATAACCATTTTTTTATTTATTTACTTATGGACCTGAATAGTCATCCACAAGAGGACACTAGTAGATAGCTTTTCTGTTCTTAACGGAAGGTTGGAAACTGGGGGTGGCATGCATCAATAACACTACACTACAGTACACGCTAGTCGTTATGATGATTCTCTGATAAAAAAATAAAAAAAGAACCTTCACTGCCATCAATGTAAACATTTATCTGTTTGATAAAGCAACGTCTGTGTAGCCTACTTAATAGGCAGACATAAATTATACAATTATGACAGTACCATGCATTAACATTAGAACTACTTAACAGACATAATTTCAAAACATGATGGATGGATATATAATTGATGTGTTGGTATAATGACAATAATGTTGAATTGAATATCCATAATGCAGCAACCTGTTACACACACACAAAAAAAGCATAATATGGTTTTTGGGAAAAGTAGCGTGGTATGTTTGAAAAATAAAAAGACGTATGGCAAATTTATCTTACATATCTACTTATTTCTACCATTTACAAACTTACAACAGCAAAGGTTAAATTCTAAAAATGCCGTGTATTTAAACATTTTCCAGTATATTTTAACATTATATAATGGCTTAGCCTATTTCTGCACTTCTAGAAAGGGACGATTTGGGCCTGTTTAGTGTATGGGCACATAAGCAGCTGTTGCATGTAAGGCTGCACTAATATCGATCATTACTAGGTCCTGTTTAGTGTCTTGGTACACAAGTCACTGTGCTATACTTCCAGTTTTACTGGGCTTGCCCCAGAACTTGCTCAGCTATTAGCCCGGCAGGTAATAGCCTGCAAAATGGAAATCATTTTTCAGAAGTCACGGTACTGAATATTATACTTACAAGTCATTTATACGCACAATTATGTTAAAATGAGTTACCTGATTCGAGTGTCTAAAAGCTCTTTAATCATTGCGACGATCTCATCATCCTCCTCTGACACATCTGCAAAAGTAGAAAACAGATAGTTGAAAATAAAATCTCTCAACATGACAGAGCTAGTAATTTACACAATTTCTGATGTCAGCAATAACCACTGGAGTACTGGAGCAACAAGACCAATGCTGCTAGCAGTCTATCCCAGCCAAACTCCTTTTTGTAATTACATGGCCAAAATTATCATATACCTGCTTCACAAAACTGTTATGCCACACGAGCTACTTTTTAAGTACATGATTTTGTAAAATACCACAGAGAGTCTGCACTTACAAATGGAGGTTCAATGTATTATCCGTATAACTTCTAGCTTTCTGAATCAATACAACTAGAGACTCGTGTCTCCCAGGGAACAATACCAAATTTCTCTGAAGGAAAGAATGATTCTGGTTGTTCAAGATGGCTGCCCCCATAGCACCATTTAGCTACAAGGTGAGGTTTTGGAGGTTTCTTGCAAGTCTGTGTCATGTTATGTGCCAAGCCAAGCGTGTCAAAACCTGAGCATCTATTTAAAAAAAATGTTAAATTTGGTTTAGATACTGTATACGTTCATTATTTTTATCTAGGAACTCTTGGGCAAAACGTACCTCAAACATCCAAAAATGTCTTGATTGGCTGATGAATTATATTTTGGCTAAAGGAGTAATCTGGCTTTACAATGAAACATTTCTTTGAAAAGCTACAAAGAAATATGGTGAATGTTAATTACCCACAATTACCACTGCATCTCTGTTCTGGAACAACTCCAATTAACAGAGCTGTTCCACTAAGCCCTGCAGTGCTTTACTTACTGCTCTCTGGATGTGTTACTCCTGTTGTTACAGGTTCTCCACTTTCAAAGAACTTTGCGATGATCTCAATCGCATGCCGTTTAACTTCTCCCCACTCAACATCATCCATCTAGGATCAGGAGTAATGAAGGCATTAACTCAGTTTCATCTACTGTTGCTGTTTTTACAAAAATCAACATAAATAGAATTATCATCAACATTTGACTGATACCTTTGTAATTGTGATGAAATCAGGGCCAAAAAACACACTTTTCACCCCTTCAACCTGAAAAAGATTCCTGCAGAAACAATGGGGAAAATATTGTGCCTAATCGGTGTCGCATGAAACGACACACAACCAGTTTAAGAAAGTACAGACTACTTCTTCACTCAAGGGGAACCAAAAGAACAAGGACAAATTGACCAGGCATAACATTAAGTGATAAACACAGATAAGCTGTCCTTCACTCTTGTCTACGTTGGAAATGTTCTCTGTCTGACTGTAATTTCACACTTACACAGCATAACAGAAATACATTAAAATATTCTCATTAACATGATTTAATTATATTTATTAAATCAAAATTATTATTATTTGCAGGGACTACATTTGTTTTACTGATCAGAACAAAAAGAAACAAGTTCATTTAAAGATGTTACCTGGCTAAAGACGAACACTCTGCAGAACCTGAAGTTGGGAAGTCTAGACTTCCCGTTCCCAACACAGGCTTCCCAGGTAGGAACTTTATACTTCTGGGGTTTGGTGTGTCTTCTGTGAAAACTGACAGCCATCGTACTGTAAAACAAAGCACACGTTGTCTTTAGAAAGACACCAGGCTATAAGAGCCAATCTAGGCAATTTATTTCCAGCAATGGGAGATGATATGGCATCTGCATTTTATCTAAAGACACATATAGCATTTAATATGAAATATACGAAGGCTTAAAATTCTCACCTGAGCATGGTTTGTTCTGTGACTGTTGAGCTTGTATACGGTGCTTCTGGACTGACCACAGCGAGCAGCACTGACTTCTATCTTTCACTGAAAACCTATGGAGATTATTTTATTTCTTTGTTATTTGCTAATCCAAATGACATTCCCATTCTGAAATTAGTAGTAAAACGTTTCAGCCATAAAAAAAACCCTAAGACAATTAAGCACAAGTTTAAAGCAAGCTTTACCCCATAAATTCAGCCACAAATGCATGAAATAAGATAAACAGATTGTACCTAATATGCATTCCTGTAACGTTGTTATGCATCAGTGCAGTAAGGTACATTTCTATTAATATCTATTAATTATTCATATCTTTTTAATTTTATTTTTCAAAACCATAACTGTTGAACTGGTATGTGGAATTCAGTAAGAATCCTCTGTCTATCACGAGGACAGGAAGCACACATCTGTACTATCATCATCTCTGCCTGCTTTAATCGCTCTTCTCTGGCTCAGAAACTGAACACTTAACTGCACTAAACTACATTCTAGAAGATTAGAGATGAAAGAGAAGGTCAAATTTATGACTGCACTTATCGAATGCATGAATGTGATTTTAAGTGCTATACTAAATGTCATAGCAAGAGCAGACTACACAATGCATTTGAGTGGGGGTACAAACACACACCACACTCACACAGACAGACACATGGACACACACACACACACACGGGATGGGAGATATCTTATCGTTTGTGATATACCAATAGAAATTCTCCCCACAATAAGAATGAGTCTTCCCGTGATAATAACGATAAAGCCTAGTTGATGACGTATTTTTGTGTGCGACGGTCTACGACCTATTCACATCTCACGTGCAGAGCGAAAACAAGTATGGCGGAAGGCGGACCTGAAGCTGAGGAGGAGTTTATCGCTAAACCAGGAGCTACCTCTACAATCTGGAAATGTACAGAAAATCAGTTTTACTTTTAGATCAATGTTTGTGTTTCTGAGGCTCTCAAGACTGCATGAACTGTCACTTGTAGCTTAAAAACAGTGCTGAATGGTACTATATTTTATATAGTTATCGCAATAAATACCAGAAAATATTGTGATACAGTTTTAAGTCCATATCGCCCATCCCTAACACACACACGAATACACATATGAGGACTTACAGACAAATGAAAACTTGTGTGTTATATGCAGAAGATTAAAAGTAAACATCCTTTCATTAGGAGAATGACATTACAGACTTCACATACATCTGTAACGGACATTTCATGGAGAAATACAAATAGCAATAGATTGTGTATTGTAAAATACTATCTTTTCGGGGGGGTTTTATTCGTATTTTACTAATCTTTGCTACTTACTACTGTCATTTGTACACCGGAAGTAACCACTGTTTATATCGGTGTGTTTAGTTTAGTGACGCTGGTAAAAAAAGATTTTTGTAAAATTATTGTTTTTTTGTCTATTATTGTAAAAATATCGACACTGCATTTCGATTACTTATGAACCTAAACTGTGTGTTTCGTGTCTGAGGATGTAAGCTAACACGAGCGACATCTAAGCTAGGTTAATTTAACGAGCTAACTTTGTCCGCATCAGTCCCGCTAGTTAGCCAAGTTCGTCCATTAAACTCCCTGCTATGGTAAACAGCGTTATTCCATTATAGTCACTCTTCCTTAACGCAACAGCTAAGAGTGTAAATATTTATAAACATCTAGAAGAATCTGTCTTTTTTTTTTAGTTACAAACCTAACGCAATGTGAATACTCCTGCAACTGTAAGAGCTTCAGCATAGTCCGTCTGAAAACCGCCGCCATGTTGACTGTTTTGATCATTAGGACCTAACGTTAGCTACTAGTTATATTTCTCCTGTAAAACCAGGTACTTATGATAGATATCATAGTTTATTTGTTTTGAAGCACGAAGCATTGAAAATGATTGAGATTGAAGCGTTGGAATTCCTAGAAACCATTACTTGGAAACAATATGTTATTTGTGTTCACAGGGCAGTCGAATAGTCAACTACTTCTGGGGTCCTTAATAAACAACACAAACGCTGTGTCATTTATTCTGAGATGATTGTGGGGTGCAGGACTCAATTCACCGTCTTTAAAGACTAACCCGTTTGTTAACAAGAAAATATGAAGCACATATTCAAAACGAAACATATTAATTAGGTTAAACAAACAATGGGTACAGCTGGAATAAAATATGCATTGTGTTTAAAAAATTAAAAAAAAAAATTAAAAAAAAAAAGACCATGAGAAGTGATGAGTACACACAGATAGATAGTTTTTTATTTTCTTAAAATAAAATAGAATAATTAAAAAAAGAATAATAAAATACATGATACATTAGATTAGGTCATGCTTTCAGTATGAGAAACTAATCATTCACAAAGATACTGATTAATCACAAAGGGGGGAATTGGACAGCACTACAAAATGGCGGATCATGAAAATAGTGCAGTATATAGTGAACAAGGCACAGTTTTATAGTTTTATACAGCACTACTTTAGAGTTTTGGGATGCACCCTATTCCTTACTCCCTTCCCACGACTGCTTTACGCAGTAGGGACTGTGAAGGGTCCTTGTATAGGGGTCGAAATTTACTGCCATTTGGAGCTCTTATTTATTTATTTATTTATTTATAATAGCGCCGAAGCCGGTGTTTTCTGTTGCACAATCGCTGGCACTTATCTAAACAAAACCAGTAACTGGACTAATCAACAAAAACTTCCCATAATTTGGAGCTGAAATATAGTGGGGAAAACATACTCTACATCAAAACACTATTCGTTTTAATTACAATTTAATATTTCTAAATATAGTGGATCTTTTATTTGGATTTGTAAGTGTCCATTGGCCGTTCCCTTTAAAAAAACAAAAAAAACAAAACAACAACAGTTATATAGAAGTGCCCTTTAATGTAACTCTTTTTCATCACTTAGGTTTGAAACGTTAAAACACACGGTTGCCCCTGTGCTCCCCATTCAAAACGCCCTGTGCTGCTGTATAGGAAAGAAGGCATGAACAAACAAAAAACACGTTTTATTTTGTCCAGCACGTTTTAAAAACTTGAGTTTTGAACATTGTTTGCAAATGTCGTTTACTACAATCACTATGCAGTGTGCTTAGTGAGGAGAATGGTAACTGAATGAAGAACCATTAGGCCTGAGCAAACAGTGAGATAAAGCTGAGTTGACCCAGCCCAAATGTTCTCATTCCTGCATTCTTACAGGATCATGTTTTGCAAGGAGTGGTTAAAGGAGGCATAGTGTTTTAAATCTGTCAAAGTGGAGTCACTGAAGAATGTAGTTTGGTTGGTGGAACACATGGTTAACTGGTAAGGCCATTTTGGAGAACTTGTACACTTACAGAGGTGCTGAGAATAGGAACACAATGAAGCTGACACAGTACATGGCTGGTTAACATCTACTGGGAACAGAATTACTGACAACCTCAGAATCAGATCTCCTAAATCATTTGGCAACTCACCTGAAGACACATGGCCTTCTGGATTATTTTACCCATCAGTCTCAGTGCTGTCTCATTCATCGGATGCTGGACAGTGTAAGTCAAATGCAGTATGATATGGTGTTTATGAGAGTGTAAACATTAACTTGAGATCTTCTAGTAATCTGCTCTGTCTAACCTGTGTAAATTATTTATTATATTAGAGAGAAATGGTCAAGCTTCCTTCTGAAGTACAATAGTGCTAAGGGAGGGAGCAGTATATAAAATGTCCCTTTTGATTCAGGAGAAATCAAATTTTCCCTGTTTTTTTGTATTTGGATTGTGTCTTGTAACCAAATTTTAGCAAGCCCAACAACAATTAATTAAAAGGTGTTTTAGGTTCTTAAAATATGAAATATGACATGACATACTCTAATAGCCTTTACTCACTGAATACAGTTCAGTACAGAAATATAAAAACAAAGGCAAAGCTTCCATTATATTGTCTTTCTTAGATGAATTCTCACCTGTCTTGTTTTGTCTCTGCCGGTTTAGCTGTATGATTTTAAGTTATCCACATAATTCAGTAGAACAGGAGATGGATTTTCCTGTAATTTTTCTTCTGATATTGCTCAGAAAGTCTCTAACTGTGTACATCTGATACCGTCTTCTATCTCTGAGTTCCGGGTTAATCATTAACCATTCATTTAAACTGCTGTTGAGGGCTTGGCTTAAGGTAAATAAAGAATAAATTTGTATGCTAGCAGGAAATACATAATATTTATATAGAACTGTGTTTAATAGATGTTGATCTTTTTTTTTGCTCATGTATCTGTTTTTATACCTATAAACTGTTTTTTGCAGGTATGGACTTGCATTAAAATTCCACCACGTCTGCTCACTCAGTAATTGGTATGTCCTAATAATTCTTACCACGTTATCATGTTTTTCCATTTGTATCAAACATAGTTGATAAACTGAGTTCGTATTTTGTGTCTGTGCAGTGATTACAAGGCTAACATTTCTTCAGTGATTACGATGCCATAGCTGTGAATTACTGATTCACTCAGGTCAAACTGCTGGAATTTTCTATGTAGTTGTTGTTACATGGAGATCACCATGACCTTCAAATGTTTTATTATATTCTTATACTTGCCAGAAAAAAAAAACACGGCAGTGACGCAGAATGTACACTCTCCGAAAGGATGTGTTAATATCCTACACACTTTTTGTGTTATTACTATTTCAACACATGCTGTGTTAAATTATCCAATAAATGTGTTAAAAAAAAATTTCACACGGGTGAGCAGCACAACATGTTAAATTATTGTTCAATCACGTTGCGGACTGCGCTGTCGACATCATCATCCAACTCTGAACTTGTCTCAAAGTGAATGTTCGTTGCTTTGACCTTTTGATTGTGACCGCGGAGTTGGAGTCTTGAGGCGAGGAAACCAAATGACCACAGGTAAGTTAGGGTTCATGACTATTTAGCATTAATGTTGCTGAAAATGCCTGAGCGAGTTTGTGATATTTAGGCAGGGAGCTCTCGAAAATGTATTCATTGGAAAACAGTAATTCAGCATGTGATAATTAACTTTACCTATTGCAACGGCTTCAGACGTGAACATCTTGTACTACTTCTTCAGTATTGGCATTACACTACTGGTGTCATGTGTTTATGTTGGCTGTGAAATATGGGCTGAGGTTATTCTATAATTCTCTGGCTCTGCATCTTATCTGAGGCTCTGAGTTAGGGTTAGCTAGCTGGATGCTGTCACCAGTCAAAGTAGGGATGAGTGATACTAACCTAGACGCTCACCTGAGTTGATAACATTACTTTAGCATACAGATCGCAGTAATGTTAGATATTCCCATTAAGTTTTTGAGAGTTAATGATAACCTAACATTACAGATATTCACCATGATGTAATACAGAGAGTGGGTTAACATTAACTACATTTAGCAAGTGCTTTGGACAAGGGAAGCTGTACTAATTAGCATTAGGATGATGGGTTAGAGCCATGTTTCTTCATGTATTAGGTGAATGTTAATACTGGGTAACAGGTGCAGACAGTCAGTGGCTAATAGAACTTAGCTAGCTCAGTAATGTCGAGGCCAAAATTCTTCACAAGGTTAACGTGACAAAAAGAGAGGATGGGGTTTAAGTTGTAATGCTTTCCACTATTTCTGTAATATTGGTTGACTTAATTAGGTTGTGCAAAAGAAATTGGCGGTGAGGTGCTAAAGGCAGGAAATTAAATATTCCCTAGTTAGCTAGATTTTCCTGGTGAGTCTACAGCGCCATTTTGTTCATTAGCAGAGTGGAGGATACATTTCCAAAATTACACAGTTTTGGATACTGTAATGCAGTTTCTCAGTTGAAGCCCAAAGGCATTTGTCCATATTTTGTAGCTAACAATTAACCAACACTCTTTTTGCTCTTTTACAGCTTTTCAAATGGAAGGCAGTGGGACTCCTGTCTTCCCAGATGGCAGGGAGATTTGTAAGAAGATGCATCAACTCCAATTCTTACATCTGTCAAATGTTTTCATGATTTTAATAAATGTCACCTGAATTTCATGCAATTGTTTGTTTATTTTGTGAGCATTTTAGTAGAATTTTAACATACAAACAAATTGCATTTTAGGATAATTGTAGGGAAAAAGTATAAACAACACATCTGTGTTCTTTTTGTGTGGAAATGTACGAACACACAGCATGTGTTAAATGTATTAACACGCTGATTGTGTTCAAAGCAACACAAAATGTTTTGTCCTTAACTAGACATGCAGATGTGTTAAAAATTCATACATGAAGTGTTATTTTTTAACACATCTGTTTTAAGAGTGTAGTGTTTACCTCACAGCTGCGGGATTTGAACCCGAGATGTATTCATTGTCTGTGTGGAGTTTCTCATGTGTTTCCCATGTACATTCAGGTTTCCATTTTCATCCAACCTCCCAAAAACACACCATGTTGTTGGACTGACTTCTAATTAAAAGGTGTGAATGTGTGATGGACTGGTGTCTTGTCCAGTGTGTTGTCCTGCCTTGTGTGTTTCCACTGTGACCCTGACCTGTTAACCAGCTACATG
Source organism: Stegophilus panzeri (assembly GCA_024331685.1). Classification (NCBI taxonomy): domain Eukaryota; kingdom Metazoa; phylum Chordata; class Actinopteri; order Siluriformes; family Trichomycteridae; genus Stegophilus; species Stegophilus panzeri. Next base: position 20,658,973 of record JANDJT010000169.1, on the reverse strand, counting down.
GAATAAATCAGTGTTTTATTCATCAATAAATCTCTTTTCCAGGGAATACAGCAACTCGTGTATGACAAATGAAACAGAAATATGCTGCACAGGAAATAACATACCCACCATAAGGTTAGCCAGACATTATTCCCATAAACATTTTGGAGTTCTGCCACCTTGGGTTTGTCATGCCAGTCTTAACACACATTTTTTTTCTTCTTACATTTTAGTGGAAGTGGAACCCACTTTCCAGAAAATTCCCTGTTTAGTGCTACAGTCAATGGGGCTTCATTTTTATGTGAGTGCCATAGCCCTTATGATACATGTTAATTCTTAATTTACAGTGACGTAGATCAGTTCAAGTAGATGAAAGATGGCTATGCTATGAAAGTATATATGTATATAAATATATAAAATAAGAAAGTTGATTTATGACCATTAGTGGCAAAGAGAATGCCACATGTGGAAAAAGCTATAGTATACTGTACATTGTGTGTGCATAGTGCCCTGTGATGGATTGACATCCTATACGGGGTGTATTTCTGCCTCGTGCCCAGTGTTCCTGGGATAGGCTTGGTATCCACTGTGAAAATGAATGAATGATACTGTACATTCTCTCCTTTTGTCTAGTTGTGGTTTTCAGTATTTTCCATCATGCGCATATCCTGAAGAAGTGCAATGTGCACTCCATCCTCAGTAAGTGTGCCATGGTCTTTGGTTGTATTGCTGGAGTTGGTGCCTTTGTGGCTGGAAACTGCAATGTAAGTATAAATTAGTAAGTGATTAAAGCAATATTTATTGGTTTATCTATTGATTTCTAACACCCATATAAAACAGGAATAGCTTATTAGCTCCGAACTGTGTTTTGTTGTTGTTATATTCTGAAATAATGTGTGTGCATGGGTAAATCATAAAGAACCAGATTTACCAAGTATTAAGATCATAATAACAATTATAGAAATATTACTACATGATGTTTAAAACCCTTGCCTAATCTGAAATTAGATCAGGATTGTCAAACCCTGCTGCGGGAAGTCTGCATTCCCGCAGTTGCTGTAATTCCTGCCCTAATGTAATCGACCAAATTGTTACCCACTGCAATTAAGAGATTTTAAAGATCAAAGCAATGTGTGCTGTACTTGAATTCAGTGGGAATGTAGATCTTCAGGTACAAATCTGAAAATATTAACTTTGGAATGTGGCCAAAAATGTAAATTTCTCTTACTGTCTTTGATCTGTGTGTACATTGCAGTGCTTTAATGAAAACAGAACAGTAAATACAGCATTCAATAACGAAATGTTCCTCCTAGCTGCATTACCGTCACCTACATTACACAACCGAATCTACACAACCGAATCTCCAAAACAAAACCTATTTAAGAACATTAAATGGTTGTGTCCTTGTGTTTTTTTCTTCTTCCTGTAGCCAGCAGAACTGATGTTTCTGCATAACCTAGGTGCTGCTTTGAGCTTGGTGTGTATCTGCTTCTACACAGTGCTGCTCACATTTCTGACAAGCAGGTGCATGCTCACTGGACTAGAGCGCTCCCTCTACCCAACACGCATCGTGTTCTCCAGCATCCAGGTCACACTGACCATCCTCTGTATCCTGTCTAAGTGTATGCATTATATATGTAGCACTGGTAAGTGCTGGTGTGACAAGAAACCAGCTGGCTCTGCCATATGCTTTTATTTCTTTCAGGGACAGAAGACACTAGTTACATACTGTATGGTATTAAATTGTTTCATGAACTTGCAGGAGTGTTGTGAAACGCAATTCAGTTCGATTCAATTTGATTCATAAAGCGCTTTTAACAATGGACATCGCCACAAAACAGCTTTACAGAAATATAGAGATTCTGAATATAAATTTTAAATTAAGAAATTTGTCCCTAATGAGCATGCCAGAGGTGACAGTGACGAGGAAAAACTCCTTGAGATGACAAGAGGAAGAAACCTTGAGGGGAACCAGACTGAAAAGGAAACCCATCCTCATCTAGGTAACACCGAATAGTGCAATTAAAAATAATTTCCCTTCTATAACTGTCAAAAAGTCAAAAAGTGCAATTGTGTAAACAGGAACTTATGAGCTACTTATGAGTATGAGCATCAGAGTCATTTCTGAATTCATTATAGATTTAACTTCAAGTCTATTATGTTGAAGTTATCAACTGTTCATTGATGGAGACTTGAGTGGAAAACTGTTCTTAGCATTTGGATCATCTGGATATCTTTTGCATGTGCATTTGCATGCTAAGACCTTCCAACAAAACCACCTAGTGATTTATGACACAGTGTTTGCAATAAAAACCATCATCCAGCACATAATTCCCTAGAAACCTGTCACTGTGCCAGTGCACGAACCCTGGTGCTTATCTGAGGTTCATAGAACTACAGTTACATGTGCGACTCGTGTTGTGTTTCACACCTCTTAATTGCTAGTGTAGCCCCAACCACATCTGTTGATGCGTAGAAGCCATGCTAGCAGAGTCACCCCATATCCTGACCCAGGTGTCCCACCACCAGGAATGAGGTGTAAATCAGTAGAGATCAGCAGGAGGTCTGTAGATTGCTCCACCAAAATAACTAACATATTACCAGAGTATGCCACATTCTCAGTTTTTATGCTTAAGGACAAGCCAATATGTGCAACTTGCAGATCCAGTATGGCAAAATTATTTGGTGTTCTTTTATACATTCCTTAGAACTTGTTCCTTAACCTCTACTTGTGTCAGATTGCATCTTCTTTACTCAGAAGGACTTCTACTACAGGCACATCTCTGCGATTTTTGAGTGGACACTCAGCTTGAACCTGGAGCTCTTCGAATTCAGCTATGCTGTGGAGTTTTATTTCTTCTCTTCTGCAATGCTTTCAGTACTTCTCTCAAACAGTGATGAAGAGAACACCATCATTTTGTCCTGATGGCTGACATTTTGCCCACTCTTTTGTTATTCTTAGGAGCTGGTTTTCAAACCAGAAAGTTTTGATAGATTGTTAGACAGGCAAACCTGTAAACCAGCCTGTGACCCATTTCTGTGACTCAGGCATGTAAGCATATTTATTGCACAAATGCAAACCTCAGCCATGGTTGGAATTTCACACCTGCAGTATTCTGTAAAGGTTAAATACATGCAGGCTGTATAAGATACAGAATTCTTGCTCGGTGGTAACTATAGTCTTATCAAATCACAAAATACCTCTAACACTGAACAATTTTATAGACATACATTTATATTATATGTATATGATGGGGATGTAAATTTTGTCATGATTCGATAAAGCATATTTAATATGTTGTGAGAAACCTAGGCATATCAGTATAGTCTGCAATGTAGATGAGCAACTCTCATCTACCCAAGACAACACTGAGTAGCAACCAAACTGAATTAATTTAAAGACCAATAAATTGAAATGTTGTGTTTGACTCTTCATTTGATCATAATGCTTTGTATATTCAGATAGCCCCTGTATTGTTTTTGTGATATAATTATGTGCTCTTGGTTAAGGAATTGCAAAATGTATCTCCACCCAACGGCTTACATTGCTAAATGTGTTGTAATTTGAGGAGATATTTAAAGGTAGAAGCTTCACTTGCAGATCAGTTTTTGGGAATGTAAACATGCCAGTAGTTGCCTTTCGGTATGAATAAGTGTGGGAATAATATGTCCATTGACCACAGAGGTCATGGAATAGGCTCCAGCTCCACTGCAAGCCTTGCCAGGATGAAGTGGTTAATGAAGATGACTGAATGAATAAATGACTAGACAATAAACAGCGCATACTTGGTTAAAAGCCGGGCTTTTTTGACAAGTCAACCGTATCTGACTGGAACTGTAATTTTCTGCTGAGTGTTTCAGCCACTAATCTTTGCCAAGATTCAGCACATATAGAATAGATTCTTTACGTAATGAGGCCATTAGGTGTGGTGCACAAGCCGTTGATGGGTAATGCTTAGCAGGTTTTACCATCTTATCAGTATTTAAACATACAGTCATAAAAAAAGAATTTCTACAAACAAACAAATCACTTCAGGTGACAACTCATCCAACAGTCATCCAACATTCAGAAAACAGGTGGGAATAAATAAGTACACACCCTTCCAACGTTCACAATCATTAAGAGAGTAGTTAGCAGCCAGGTATTACTAATGAAATACATAAGATTAGTTAATCATCAAGAAGTGTGACTACCTACCTATAAAAGCAGACCCTTTGGCTGTTTGTTGTTCTGGAGCACTCGGGTATGTATCTACATCATTCCTTGAAGAAAGGACATCAGTCATGACCTCAGAGAAACAATTGTTGCTGCTTATCAATCTGTGAAGGGTTATAAGGACATCTCCAAACAATTTGAACTTCATCATTCTACAGCGATAAGGACTGTTTACAAATGGTGAGCCTTCAATAGTCCAATCTTTCCAAGAGTGGGTGTCCCAGCAAATTCAGTCCAAGGTCAGACCGTTCAATGCTCGGAGATATAAAGAAAAACCCAAGAGCTACATCATGTGACCTACAGGCGTCTGTAAGCACATTAAATGTTTATGTTCATGACAGCACAATCAGAAAAAGACTGAACAAGTATGGCTTTTGTGGAAGGGTGGCTAGAAAATGTTTCCTTCACTCCAAAAAGAATATGGAGCAAGACTTACAAAAGTTCTGGAACAAGATCAAGGTGGACATTTTTGGTTATTGTGCCCAGCACCATGTTTGACAAAAATGAAACCAAAACCCCACATACCAACTGTCAAGCATAGAGGTGGAGGGGTGATGATTGAGGCTTGTTTTGCAGCCACAGGAGCTGGGAAACTTGGAGTCATTGATTGATGAACTCTACTTTATACCAGAATAATCTTAAGAAAATGTGAGGCCATCTGTCTGGCAGCTTCAGCTGGTTCGAAATTAGGTCAACAGGACAATGATCCCAAGCCCTCCAGAAAAACAACATCTGAATGGCTAAAGACAAAATATAATAATAAAAAAATTAAGGTGCTGGAATGGCCAAGTCAAAGTCCAGACCTCAACCTACTGAGATGCTGTGGTGGGATCTTAAGAGAGCTGTGCATAAACAAATGCCCTCAAAAAGCAATGAACTGAAGCAATGTTATAAAGAATAGTGGGCCAAAATTTCTCAAAAACAATGTGAGAGACTTTAAACTACAGAAAATGTTTATTTCAAGTTATTGTTGCTAATGGTGGTTCTACAGGTTACTGAATTATAATTATATCTACTTATTTCCCTATGAGAAATAAACTTGTCCAGGTACATCGCATAACCTGCTTTCTGGAATTGTCAAGTGTGGTTCATGGTTTCTTTATTTCATGTAACTGGAAAAGACATTTGTATTTATTGATTTACCAATCAACAATAAATGACTAATAATAATCATCACTAAGCAAATACAATACTTTGCTCACCTTTAGCCAGTGCTCCAGCAATTCAGTTTGAAGCCTGGCCTTTATTATGTTCAGCTTTTTTAACGCCATTTGATCTAATTGGGGCACTACAATTAAGAGTGTACACACCATATGCAGTAAAATAAAATAAGCATGCATAATACACAAGTGAAACATTGACAATAAAGTGTTATTTCAAAATGCCATTTTCCAAACGGTGGCAGTGGTTATGGTCATCTTGAGTGTTTAAGGATGTGTCACTCGAAACTTCAGTCAGTAGTACTAATGTTATAACTACATTTGACCAAGCCACTTATATCATGGGAGATAGTTGAATCTGATGAACTGCCCCCTGGAATCCCATCGACCATGGGTCACCCTTGATTAAGGGACAGTGCCAGCTCCTCATTCGGAGTGAGTGAAGGTGGTGGTGGTCCCCCACCCATTTTACAGGCCTCAACCTTCTTCCTGTTGGCCCAAGTAGTCAGGTTACAGTTTAGGAAGTTTATTGAAGTTTATTACCTTTTTCGAGAATGTTCTTGTGGTTCATTTTGACTTGGCTCCAAGTTCTCTAGATCCAGAAGGATTACACCTGATAAACTATTAAGCCTATATATTATTAGCTAATGTACTATGTACAATGTAAAGAAACTGATGGAGGGCTAAAAGTAAAGATCTATCCATCCATTTTCTGTACAGCTTATCCTTACTGGGTCACAGGGAACCTGGAGCCTATCCCAGGAGACATGGGGCACCGGGTGGGGGACACCCTGGACGGGGTGCCAGTCCATCACAGGGCACAATCATACACACATTCACACCCCCATTCATACACTAAGGACACTTTTAGACATGCCAATCAACCTACAATGCATGTCTTAAGACTAGGGGAGGAAACCAGAGTACCTGGAGGAAGCACTGGGAGAACATGTAAACTCTGCACACACAGGGCTGCGGCAGGAATCGAACCCCCAACCCTGGAAGTGTGAGCTGAACGTGCAAACCACCAAGCCACCGTGCCCCCTTAAAAGTAAAGAATTATCTATTAAATACAAGGGTCTAATTAAAAACCTCTAACTCCGCTTCACTAATACTGCTCGCTTTTTCTCACCCTGGGTTTCCATGGTGACTCCTGAACAATGTCTTCAGGATCCACTGACAATGTCTATATGTACTCACCGTGCACACACATTAACTCAGGCTATCAATAGAAGGTTGATTGAACTTACTGCACATCTTATGTTCTGACAGTTGAATATATTCATTTTCACCAGAGGCTATAATTTTATGCTCCTCTATAAACATGAAGCAGGTTAAATCACTGTTTATTTACTGTAAATTAGAAACTTGTGTTCAATAGACAGGTGTATTTTCCGTTTTTTGTTTATTTTCTTCTACCATCTCTATTTACACAATTACATTGGTATACAAACAGATGGATGGCAAGGTATTTTTTGTCAAGTTGCCAGAGGATAATAGGTGTGATATACATTGACGTCAGTGGCTAATATCACAAGTATGACCAACGCATTTGAGCTTTAATTCGGGGGGGGAAAAAAAAAAAAAAAAATTTTTT
>JANDJT010000169.1:20635577-20651921 GCA_024331685.1 Stegophilus panzeri | reverse complement strand
CAACACAAACTGAATTTACACTGTGATATGCTTTGATGTACATATTTCATTAATATTCTCTGAGTGAAGAAACAGCACAAATTATTTTGTTAATGCAAAGCATGTCATCTTTACTTTGAAAGAAGGTAATATACATCCTGGAATTACAGATAGATACATTATGAGCAAAATAAAGTCAAAATGAGTATTTGTCTTCATTTTAATTCACCCAAAATGCTGCAAATTAGATGTTTACAATGCTGATTGTAAGAGGAAAAGTGAAAAGCACACCTAAAAGCATGGCTGTATATGTATTTACGATATAATTCACTGTAAAAATGTTCTGTATTAAGCAGTAGTCCACATTGCTAACAACTTCAAAAACAAAAGGAAGGGAAATAATAATAATGGAAAACAGAAATGGGGTTTTTAGTCATCCTCTTACTAGGTAGCTCAATGGCAATGCGTACGTCATAAATAAATGTGGGGCCAACACAAAAGTTGAAAGGAGGTCCACAAGCAAGACTCCACAATTTCAGCATAGCTGAAACAATATTTTGCCGCTCGTCCAAATCTCAAACCTGGAGAGCAACTGAAGCTCGTTTGTTGCAAACCTTTATGATATTCTCTCTACAGGCGCAGCTGCAATCATGTCTCATACCAAATACATCTAACCAAAGCATGTTAAAATGGTCGTGGCCCATAAAATGTGTGAATTAAGCTGTCGGCTCTTTTGTCCTTGTGTTTTCATAGTTATTTTTTTTTCCATACGATTTTCATATCAAGAAGCATGAGAAAAAGAAAGGATAAGAGAAAGAACAGTGTCTTTTCAATCTAAGCCATAAATCTTTTCAGCTAGGGCACTTTTATTAGTTAGCACAATGTCTAAATATTCTAATATATCACCTAGCAAGATTCGCACAGCTTCAGCTGATGCAGTCCCTCTCATAGGTCAAAACCATTACATATTCTTGGTTCATTTACAATGGAGTACTACAAATGCACATGTTTAATATTTTTCTTTTTTTTTTTTCTTTTCTTTTTTTTTTTTTTTTTTAAAGGAAGGACACTACAGCAGTTGACAACTTAAACATAATGTGATGCAAATTTGTAATTTTATAAACCTACAACTTGAAAGTCTTCTTCAAACCGAATACATGTTCTTCGTCGTAGAGCCACTTTTGCTAGAGGTGTCATCGTGGGACTGGTATCCAAGAATGTTTTTGATGGGGAGATTCAGGCGCTCTTTGTATTGTTGCCTTTATGAAAGGAAGAAACAGAAGTATGCATCACCCATAGACAACGTTTACATGGACAGCAATAATCTAATTATTGACCTTATTCTGAATAAGACAATATTGTGATTAAGGTGTTTACATGAGTTGCTTTTAGGATATTCCTTTCATGTTCCTGTTTTACATGTTATAGAATATAGATCGATTAACGGCACACGTGATTACGTCCCCATGCCACGCCGTCCCTCCAGAATTTCACGTATCAACATACAGTTGGTCTTCGTTATGGTACTGTATACAGTTTTGGGCGTTTCGTTTTTAATTTTACGAAAGCTTCAAGTGCGGTTAATTATTTGTCTTGCTGTACGTGCAAAAAGACGACTGCTTGAAGCTGTGGGCTGCTTCCAAAACCACATACGTACCCTCTATATAGTAGCTGAAATACACTGAAATACACAACGTTAAGTGTGATTAAGGTGTGTACATGTCTATAATGCACGATGATAATGCAACTAAAATAGGAATACTCCACATGTCTTAATTTGATTTGTGTTTACTTCGAGTATGACTTTAGCCGGATTAAGGTCATCAATAATCGCTGTTTACATGGTAGTTTCTTAATCAATTGTCTTAATCGGGTTAATATCGGATTATTGTTGTCCACGTAAACGCACTGATAGATCAATTCTCCATGTGTGACTAACTAACTGAATGGAAAGAACTCTAGGTGTGATGAAGGATACAACAATGCTACAGGAATGATCAAATATACGATTCTGTACATATAGAAACTCGCTGGTCACAACTAAAATATTAAACAATGTGTTATTCAGTTCCTACTGAATGTGATTAGCCCCTAGTGGGCAAGGGTCATGCATACAGAAGCTGTACGCTGCATACAGAAGCTCACAGCTCGCATTAGTTTAAACACAACTACAAAATAATATAAAACTCACCCTATCGTCATAATAGCGTCCTTATTTTGGCAGTTGCCTGTCCAGATGGATATTTTATCCCCCTTTGGACGAACATTAACTACCGCTCCACAAACATCCTCACTGGCTTCGTCAAAAGACTCGCCAATTAAACACAACAGCTGCAAAACACATCAAATAAAGCAATGTTAAAACAATGCACAAATAATTAAGATACAGGGCTTTAGCTTCAGAAACAAAACACTTCAAGGAAAGAAAAAAGCTTACTGTCTCCATCCAGTAGCGATCAAGGTCATTGTGTCGCTGCTGTTTGCTGAGCGTCATCAACCACCTCCCTCCAAGTTTATTCCTGTCATCCTCCCACATGGGCTTGATCCCATCCTGAGACACAGAGGACCCACAACATATACAGCGTGTGATCAGTGAATACAGGATGCTGGTGCAGACATTTTACAGTCAAAATAGTCAACAGAAACAAAAATGTCTTTCTAGCATACCTTAAATAAACAGTAATCACAGCCGAAGCCAAGCTTACTGGGTTGTTGTATATGGTTATATAACCTGTAAGATTAAAACAGAACAGAAATGGATTATTTCTAAAACGACTGAGATTATTTAATGTTTTGACAAATCAACACTAAAAAGAACAGCATGAGTACTGTAACAGTTACAAATTTCAAAGTGGTACTTACGCCCAGAAATCTTCCACTGTGTCAAACTTGGAGATCAGTCGCAGATTTTCTGTCCAGCTTTTGCTCTTATCATTTTTGAAATACCAGAGAGCCCATCTACAGAGAGGATACAGTGAAAACTTGAATAAGAGATTAACTAAGGACTAAACACCTACATTAGACAAACATTCAAACTTATGACGAGAGGATTGCAGAATTGTTAAACAGATAAATGTACCTAATGGCAAAACTCTTGCTGCGGTTGAAATATTCATTGTTGAGAGTAACGTTATTCAGATAGTATACTTTATCCTGACAGAAAGGGGGATGAAGGTGTACATACAGGTCATAAATAAAAACAAGAATGATCCAAAGTCCAATGACCAGCGAGAGAGAGAGAGAGAGAGGAAAAAAGAAAAAAAAAAGAAAAAAAAGAAAAAAAAAAAAAAAAAGTTTACAAATGCTACAGAGGTTTTGGTCTATATATGTAATATAGCTAACAAACTGTCTGCAAAACAGTAGTAATATACACAGGGGAAAAAAAGTTAACCGAGTTCGATGATATTTTAAATTCCTAAAAAGACAAAGAAGATTAAGTATGAAGAAAAAAAAAAAAAGAAGTCAAATCAGCGGCATCAATTCAGCACCATTTCATTTGTAATCATTGAAAAAACCCAAAACATAACCATAGCAACGATATCTCAGAAATGTGTATCGTGAAATCATTTAACACGATGTCGATATTATATCGATATATCGCCCAGCCCTACTTGTCAGTCAGTCTCACAATTCTGGAGTACGGTCCAAAGATAATTAAAAACCATATTATTTTTTTTACTGTATGTAAGGACTCATGGTTCTTTATCCTAAGACTGATACATAACGATTTGACACTTGCAACAGGTGACACAAATCTGGCATGCAAGTTGCTTTTCATTAGCCAAAGATGATTTTTTGGGGTCTTAGTTGGATTAAGGATGAGTCTCCATCAATGTGCTTGTGTTGTCAGATTTTCAGAACGCTTCCATTTGAAAGAATAAGCGCTTCGGTAAAAGGGAGCGTAGATATATATATATTTTTTTTCTCTCTCCACCTTATCAGACTCAACTACAGAAACTTTAGAGCATGATCAGACAGACTTTAACTGGAACATGTAGCAATTCCAGCTCATGAGCTATGCTACTGGTTTGTATGTGCACTACCCTGGGTGGAGGGTAGGAGGGAGGGAGATAGATAGCTATCCATCTGTCTGTCTGTATTTTCTTTCTGTGTGAGCATCATTTAAATTTGTTTGTGTAATAGTTTAAAATAAAAGTATTTCAATATGAAAAAATAAAATGCTACAGAGTGTATTCAAAGCGACGTTCGGAACGAGTGTGGCTTCTCATTGGTGCAGAGAGAGTGCAAAGCTGAGCGGCGTGTAGCAACAAGGCCGACTGCTCTAGAAACACAATCACTCATCATGTGTGCTCAGCACTTCCTACTGGGCACAGCAAAGTGACAGACTGTTACAGTATCTCTCTCTCTCTCTCACACAATCTCACACACACAATCCATGGTGGCAGAAGCCAAACTGACAGACACTGTGAGGAACATGATGGCAGGAAAGAGAAAGTAGGACCTGATGCCATGAGGCATTTTATCTTGTCTAGGTTGCCAGGAAGGTCCTGACCCGTATCGTATTGGGGAATCCCGAACTGGATGGATTATAATGAGAAACAAGGCCAGTATGAAATTCAGGTAGTGTGTGGTTTTTGTTTCAAGAATAATTGTTACCTGTTTTGCAAAGGGTGTTTAATGTACTGTTCAGGACTGGCAGCAACTGGTGTGGGACTATCACTCGAGCCCTCTTCACTTTCAGGTCCTCGCTGCATGAATAACAACATTATTTCAAATGTATTCTGTAAACATGAATTCAAAATATTCGTATATTTACATTTAATTATGGTTAGAGAACTTGGCCTAGAAACATTTAAATATAGAGCACGGCAAATGAAGTAGAAGGAATAACTAGCAACACAGAGCTCCATACTGAAAAGCATCAGCTAGAGAAGTGGAAACAGAGCTACTGGGAAAATTCCTTTTCCTCGCATAATCCCGGGTTCATAGAGATTTACACTCACTGCTTGTGTGACTGAAGGCAGTGAATACGTTCAGAAAGCAAGCTGCCAAATACAATACACCCTCTACTGGCGGAACAACAATCCAGCTCATCACGAATCCAGCTCATCCTAGGTTAGCCTGCTAGCTAATGTGATTTCATTCAGAACTACAACGCACCTCAAATCCACGTCCACATATTTCTGCAAAAAAGTTCTAGCAAATTAAAGCACTCTCGAGCCTAGGATGATTAAACCTACGGATGGGTGTGAATGAGTGCCGGGGTCAGCACGGTGTTCCCCTGTAAAAGAGAGCTAGCAAAAGCTGCAGCCAACACACGTGTCCAACTGGCCAGAAATAACCGACAAGCCGGCAAAAACACACACCGAGTGCATCCGTGTAAAACTAACGAACACGACGACCGACAATGAGGTATTAACCTGAGCTAAAAAAAAATGTCCACCATAAGCACCGTTGTGTCTCTAACTGCCGACAGGCAATGCCCCCCGAACAAGTCCATTTAGAAGATAATCAGCTAGCAATAGCTTAGCATCGGTGCTCGTCCACCCCAAGTTGAGAAGCAGAGCGCGCGCCCCCACTCTTTCCACACAGACATCAAAACCGCCACTGTTCAGATGAGCTAAGCGAAAACAACCCAGAAATACACAGGACCATCAGCTTTGCCATTTCAGAAACACATGAAACGAGCAAACTAGGTGCACCCCTTTCTCCCTTACCGGCTCCGAAGTCGCCATCTTGCTTGTAAAATTCTTCTGGCCCTTCGTTACGTCACACTGCCAACCGGAAACTACGGCAACCGTTGAAGTCACGCGGACTCATACACCGCGTCACTGCTAATGAATGACTCGCGTCTGAAAGCCCACGCTTCAACACCCAGCCCCAGCCACACGACTGCTGTTCATGAAACTTACTAGCTACTGTCACCTTCTACTGTGTTATTCCATAAAGCCCCATCTTTTATTATTATTATTTTTTTAAATATATATCTCCACTGTTTTCATTTAACTCTGAAAATTCTGAACCTTTAAGGCAGGGGTATCTGAACTAGGGGTCCTGGTCTTGATTTACAAATTGTGTCCTCACAATTTCCTCTTTTGTTTCATTCATTCATTTATTACACAAATGAATATATAAAAGAAATATCAAAGACTGAATTTGTGTGCTAATATTCTGAAATGTCACCAGGAGTCATATTCAGGCAGGCCCTATTTAAATTAATAGGGTACATGATATGATATATGGGGCACGGTGGCTTAGTTGTTAGCACGTTTGCCTTGCACCTCCAGGGTTGGGGGTTCGATTCGCACGTCCACCCTGTGTGCGTGGAGTTTGCATGTTCTGCCCGTGCTTCGGGGGTTTCCTCTGGGTACTCCTGTTTCCTCCCCCAGTCCAAGGACATGCTGTGTAGGCTGATTGGCATCTCTAAAGTGTCTGTAAGTGTGTGTGCGATTGTGCCCTGCAATGGGCTGTCACCGCATCCAAGGTGTCCTCTGCCTTGTGCCCCGAGTCCCCTGGGATAGGCTCCAGGATCTCAGTGACCCTGTGTAGGATTAACTAGTACAGAAAATGGATGGATGGATGATCTCGACTATCTTGACATGCTTCACTAGCATAAGTCAGCAATAAAAATGGTCAAATTTCCCCATCTACCTTCACTAAACAGTGTTGATTCTTATATTGAAGACTTATGTAATTTAATGAATTAAAAAAAACTCATGTAGGCTTCAAACCTACTGAAAGTTTTTGCCTTCTGGATTTTCTAGATTAATGAATTCCTTTGATTGTAAGGTCAGAGTTTTAGATTTGAGATGCAGCTCGTCACGCAAAGCTCATCACTGTGCATGAAATCGAGAAACATTTTAAAGTTCAGCTTGGAAGCCTGATGGCCAGTGATGCTTTGGCTCTAACTTGCCATTTGGTGAATATCGATTTTAAATCATGCAGCGAGTGTGTGAACAATGCTGCTTATGCTGTCGCTGCTTTGCACATGCATGCAAAATCATTTGCCAAGTATAATCCGGGTACCTTTGCTTTGCTTTGGGCCGTATTACACCACCCTGTCGAGGATTATTATTTTACTATAACAACACAGCAATTACCACTAGACTGGTAAATCAGTGCAAGGAATATTAATTTGGTTGTAAGTCACTTATATTACACATACACGTTACTAACAAAATAAAATGTTCAAATATTACAGTGGTCCTAAATTATGAATCTGGATTTTAAGTACATGTAGGTTGCTCCATACCTGCTCTCTTGGTGAGGTTATATCCTCATATAGGTTTTCGTACTACTGCTGTGCGGATGACACTCAACTCATCCTCTCCTTCCCTCCCTCAGACACTCATGTTTCCATTCAGATCTCAGCATGTCTGGCAGACATCTCATCATGGATGCTCATCATCTGAAAATTAAGCTCAGCAACACTGAACTGCTGTTCATCCCAGGTGATTCATCATCATGTCAGGATCTTGTGATCTCCCTGGACAACTCTCTGATCTCACCTTTTGTCACTGTGCACTGGCTTAACCATGGACAATCAAGTCTCTTTTTCCTCTTACATTGGTAATCTGACACGCTCATGTCGATTTCTCCTTTACAACATCAGAAGGATTCGTCAATTTCTACCCATACAGGCCACTCAGGTGCTTGTTCAATCCCTTGTCCTTTCGAGACTGGACTACTGCAACCCACTCCTGGCAGGTCAGACTCTGAGCGCCATTCGACCTCTGCACCTGATCCAGAATGCAGGTGCACAAATTATTATCAACAATAATGTTCTCCCACACCATCCCATTGCTACGGTCCCTCCACTGGCTTCCTGTAGCTGCCTGCATCAGATTTAAAACACTGACGCTTGCCTACAAAGCCAAAAACAGACCAGCACCCACTTACCTCAAAGCACTTATCACACCCCGCACTGCACCACTCTCTCTCCGATGTTCTAGCACTGTTCAACTGGTCCCACCATCTCTCAGGATACAAGGAAGATATGCATCAAGACTCTTCTCTGTTCTGGCACCTAGGTGGTGGAATGAACTTCCCTTGTCTGAGCTGCTGAGTCACTGGCAGTCTTCAAACAGAATCTAAAGACCTACAGTCCCCTCTGAAAATATTGGAACATAATATAGAACATAATACATGAACATAACACATGAACAACATAGAACATAACACATTTAGTATCAGACCACACAATTTGTAAGTGAGCAAAAATACTGGAACATGTGACTGACAGGTGTTTCTTGTTATCCAGGTGTGTCCTGTTCGATTGATTGTTTAAAAAATAAATAGCTCTGAACATCTATTCTTGGTTTTTCATTCAGTTTCACCTTTGAAGACTGCATTTGTTGTTAAAAGGCACAAGTCAACATGCAGATCAGAGAGCTGTCTAATGGAGATAAGTAATCTATTTTAAAGCTGACAAAAGAGGGAAAATCAATCAGAGGCATTGCACAAATATTGGGCCTAGCCAGTCCAACAATTTGGAATGTCCTAAAAAAAAAAAACCCCACTGATGTACTGAGCAACAGACACTGAAAGGGTCAGTTAATGACAGAAACATTGTGAGAGCTGTTAAGAAAACCCCCAAAACAACAGTCATTGACATCACCAATAACCTCCATAGGGCAGGGGTGAAGGTATCACAATCCACCATTTAAAAGAAGACTTAAAATAACAAAAATATAGAGGCCATACAACAAGATGCATCAGAAAGTCAGGTTGGAATTTGCAAAGAAATACAGAGATGAGCCACAAAAGTTCTGGACCCAAGATTAACCTCTATCAAAGTGATGGAAATACCAATGTGTGGAGAAAGAAAGGATCTGCTCATGATCCAAAACAGACAAGCTCATCTGTGAAACATGGTGGAGGTAGTGTCACGGCTTGGGCTTGCATGCCTGCTTCTGGAATAGGCTCACTAATCTTTATTGATGATGTAACTCATGATGATAGCAGCAGAATGAATTCAGAAGTTTACAGGAACATTTTGTCTGCCAGTTTACAGAGAAATGCATCCAATCTAATTGGTATGAACTTCATAACGCAGCAAGACAATGACCCAAACACACTGTCAACTCAACACAGGACTTTATCAAGAAGAAAAAGTGAAAAGTTTTAGACCGGCCAAGTCAATAACCGGAGCTTAACCCAATTGAGCATGCATTTAACCTCCTGAAGAGGAGACTGAAGGGAGGAACCCCCCCCCCAAAATCAAACAACAACTGAAAGAGGCTGCAGTAAAAGCCTGGAAAAGCATCACAAATGAAGAAACCAACACTTTGGTGATCTCAGTGAGTCTCAGTCGCAGTTATTGCAAGCAAGGGATATGCAAACAAATATTATGTGTTATTTAATTTACTTCAAGACTTATCTGTTCCTGTACTTTTGCTCACCGAAAAAATTGTGTGGTCTGATCCAAAAGGTTCTACGTTTCGTGTTGTTTAACACATCTGGAGAAAATAAAAGCTGAAATCCTAAATTCATGTATCATATCCATGTTTGGATATCAATCCCAAATGTCTTTGTTGTATAGCACAAACAAAAAATTTTGTCTTGCCATTTCAATAGTTTTGGAGGGGACTGTACCTCTTCTAAATTAGCACTTCAATTAAAAATAAATATATAAATAGTGTTGTCTGTGTGCTTTTCTTACTATATTACCTCTCTGACAGAGTTTTTTTTACTGATGGCATTCTTAATCCATGATCTAGTGAATCAGTTTCAGGATATATTTATTGACTGAGATTTTAAAGCACTTCTGTATAAGGGCATCTGCCAAATGCCATAAATGTAAAGTTAAATGTAGCTTGGGCAAGGTTTGGGCTCACAGAAAAATAATAATATCTATCTTGAGTCATTTGCTCAAACAGTTTGAGAACCTTTGCCTTAAGGTTTCTTCATTTGTCCCATTCAATATAGAACCCTACAACGGAGTGTTTCCCTATCAGAAAGGGTTCAAAGTACAAATTTTTTTAGGAAGACTACAAGCCGTATTTATCTATTGAATCCTTACAAAAACATTCAAGTGACATTTTAGCATACACCCTCCTGAAAAAAAGCCTAGCTTGTTGTAACTAGCTATCAATACACAGGCCAAGCTGGTCATGCTGGTAGGCCAACTTTACCAGCTGGGAATTAAATTTCCAGCTTCCTTGTTAATTGTCTAAACTGAACATTCTCACCCCTTACTATAATTCAGAAACAGTTTCCCTTCTACCAACACTATCAACTGGCAAAGCTCTACCACTTTGACCAGCTTAGCCTGTGTTTTGGCAGCTGGCAGTTAGTCATGATGCACTGGATTTTTCACTAGGGAAGTTACTTGGTCGTATATATATTTGTTGTTTGTTAGATCTATATAAACATAAGGGCCTATTGGTTCCAATTAATGATATTAAATTAATTAGTTACTGATAGGAAACACTTCTTAATAAGAATTAGGCCAATTCTTATTTGGAAGTGTTTATTTTAAGCAGGCCATATACCCAAAGCAGAACACCACCAGACATGCAAAACTTTTGATTGTGGGTTTGATCTCCTTTGGCATGCCATTGTACACTCAGTGAGCACTTTATTAGGAGCACTATAAAATACGACTTTTGGTTTGTGACATGGTGCATTATCATGCTGGAAGTAGCCATTAGAAGATGGGTAAATTGTGGCCATGAAGGGAAGCACATGGTCAGCAACAATACTCAAATAGGCTGTGGCATTCAAATGATGATTGATTGGTATTAACAGGCCCAAAGTGTGCCAAGAAAACATTCCCCACATCATTACAGCACCTCCACCAGCCTGAACTGTTGATACAAGGCAGGTGGGGTCCATATATTCATGCTGTTGGTGCCAAATTCTAACCCTACCATCTGTGTGCCTCAACAGAAATGGAGATTCATCAAACCAGGCTACGTTTTTTTCGGTCTGTAGCTGTCCAGTTTTGGTGAGCTTGTACCCACTGCAGCCTCAGCTTTCTGTTCTTGGCTGACAGAAGTGGAACTCGACGTGGTCTTCTGCTGTTTTAGCTCATCCACCTCAAGGTTCAACGTGTTATGAATTCTGAGATGCTTTTCTGCTCACCACAATTGAGTGGTTATCTTTGTTATTGTAGCCTTTCCTACTGTTATCTTTGTTACTATAGCCTTTTCTTTATGGCACTATTCTGAGTAAACTCTAGAGACTGTTATGTGTGAAAATCCCAGGAGATCAGAAGTAATAGACATACTCAAAGCAGCCCATCTGGCACCAACAGTCACGCCATGGTGTAAATCAGTGAGATCACATTTTCCCCCATTCTGATGTTTGATGTAAACATTATGATATATTATGTGAATTATGTGAACATAAAATCTGCAAGATTGTATGCATTGCACTGCTGCCACACTATTGGCTGATTAGATAATTGCATGAATGAGTAGGTGTACAGGTGTTCCTAATAAACATTTCTCAACAACAAACTCTATTCTTTTCTGGCAGGAACTTCTCTAGGAGCATCTGTAGTCGCTGAATTTATTTTAAAGGTGAGTCTGTGTTTTTAAAGTTCTTCATACTGGCATCTAATTGCTTTATAATGTTAAGTATGTTATTTCTCAACTCCTTTCAGTTGGTTTTATTTATGTGACATGCTTAAGTTTTTTTTTGTAAAAATAAAATAACAACAAATTTTTTTTTACACAAAACAAGGAACTTATTTAAAGGAACTTATTAAAATTCAAAAGTTTTTAATTAAATGTGACTATCAATTCACTGGCGCCCTGTCAAGATTTTTCATACTTGGCTCATTAAACAAACCTCTAGCCACTTGCTGTGCCAGGGAAAATGATAAAAACATGATAAATGTGTTTATTAAATAACTAAACTACAGCCCTGCATTATGTAGGATGTGTTTATTGTGAGCTACACTCAAAAATTCACAAGTAGCATAAATTTGGCTTGAATCCTGTTCCACTAACTGAGTTCTGTCTCAGGGTGCTATCTTTGAGTTTTGACTCATGGTGGTGAATCATACTGGTCTACATTGCCATGGTTACTTGCTGCTTGGCCAACATGCTCCAGGACAGGGTAAGTTTGGTATTACTTTGACTTATTCGACAGGATAGCACAGAATAAGTAACATGTAATCTAGTTATTAAAAATGATTCAACAAATGCTTTTCAGGGGTCGTTTCCAAGAGTGATTGGTGCTGTGGATTGCACACACCTTCCAGTCACCACAAGGCAGCTTTGGTGTTTAGGTATTGCTTTATTAGGAACGCCGAAGCACCTACACATTCATGCAATTATGCAATTAACCAATTATGTTACAGTAGCGCAATACATAAAATTATGTAGATACAGTTCTTCTAAAATTCAGAATGGGGAAAAATGTTATCTCGATAACTTTGATTGTGGCATGGTTGCTGGTGCTAGACAGGCTGGTTTGAGTATTTCATAAACTGTTGATCCTGGGATTTTTACACAAAAGAGTCTCTAGTGTACACAGAATGGTGCAAAAAAAAAAAAAAAACCCCAAAAAACAAAGATCCACTGAGCAGCAGTTCTGTGGCCGGAAACACATTTGTTGATGAAGGAGGTCAGAAGAGCATGGCCAGACTGGTTCAGGCTGACAGGGAGGTAACGGTAACTCAATAACCACTCTTTACAACTGTGGTGAGCAGAAGAGCATCTCAGAATGCACAACACATTAAAACTTGAGGCAGATGGATTACAATAGCAGAATAGCACATGGGCTTTCACTCCCATCAGCCAAGAACAGGAATCTGAAGCTACAGCAGGCACAGAAACTAAACAGTTAAAGATTAGAAAAAGACCGGGCGACATGGGTAAAGAGTGATTATTTGAATTAATGCAGCCTTCTTGTCAGCCATTCTACTCTGACCTCTTTCATCAGCAAGGCATTTTCCAGCCACAGAACTGCTACTCACTGGATGTGTTTTAATTTTCACAAGACTGTTGTGTATGTGAAAATCCCAGGAGATTCTGATATACTCAGATTAGCCCGTCGGGCAGGGACCACCATGCCATTCTCACTGAGATCACATTGTTCCCCCATTCTGATGTTTCATGTCAACATTGATTGAATATCTTGACCTGTATGTGTATGATTTTATGCACTGCACTGCTGCAACATTAATTGATTGGATAATTGCACGAATGAGTTGATGTATTAGATATACAGTAGGTGTATATATTTCTTCATGTGTTAGTCTTGTTCTGGACATGAGGGAGATTAGATCATGATGCTGTCAATGTACGCTATGATCAGCTCTCCTAACATGCCCCAGAGGACATTGTTCACAAAGGCTTGAAGGATGGAAGAGGCACTGGCTAGTCCATGTGTTACAGTGAGGTACTTATAAGGTCCAGTGGTGCTGAATACTCTTTTCCAATTCTCCCCCTGTAGTCAATACATAGGCCAAAGACCTAGCTCTTTCTTTTGCACAAAGACGAATCCAGCCAATGGCGGCAGAAGTAGATGCACACATGTACCCCTGTTTGAGACCTTCAGTGATGTTCTCCTCAATGGCTTTATTTCCTTGGGCAGACAAGGGATATACCCAGGAAAAAGGCGGGGTAGTGTCAGATAAGAAGTCTATGGCACAATCATATGGTAAAGGTGGAGGGAGCGTACAGGCTTTTTTTTACTGAGTACTTCAGCATATTCAGAGGGAATTTATAAGGCTTGTTCTGTATCAGGGCTTGGGAGGGGGAGCCGATTCAGAACCATGGGACAGCCATGGGTGATCTTGTATTGACATTACAATGACAAGATGTCCTTCAACTACAACACATTAACTCATGTGATGAGATAGTTGTGGTTATATTTAGTAAGTTTTGTTATATGACTAACTTGCTTGGTGAGATGCCCTTGGTGTGTCACAAAATGTTTTTTCCATCCCATTTATCTGAATTGCAATGCAGTAGTCACAAAAGTGGCCTTCTGTATAAAGATACCAAATTGATGATAAAAGTGAAAACGAATTAACCATTGCTCTCCTTTTTAACTGCTGTAATGTAGCCTACCTTATCTCACCTGAATACCATTGAAGTCTTACCCTCCTATGCTCATCCTCATCAAAATATGATCGTTCCAATTCTCTATCCTTTTTGAACAGATTTAGTACTGTCTCTCGTTTCAGTTTTATTGTTTGCTGTAATGATAATAAATCCCACTACCATTTCTTCCTCATGATGTCTTTGTCACCAGTTTCACATCTGCCTTGCTCATTAGAGATCAAGATTCTCATTTCTATGAAGCTGCATTATAAAAACAATTCTACTGTTAAAAGTGCCGTAAATATAACATTGAACAGAATATATCGTATGATGCAATAACATTTGCCTGTTACATATTTAGACTCAAAGCTTACTTAAAAAACCTGCAAAACCACTGCAGTGACTATTTCACACGGATCAATCTGCACACTCAATTTCCCCAAAAGGATTCAATCAAAAACACATTTCATAAAGCTAATGGTGACTTTAATATATGACAAGACTTAACTGTTGACTGTTTGCTTATTTTTTTGCAGCAAACTGCAATATAGATTTTAAAGGGTCAGCAAATAACTACATCGTTGACTATGATGAATGAGTTATTTATTAAAGTTACTGAAGACATGTTGATGCTGTGTATAAACACCAATGGCATCTGTTTCCACAAAGAGTAACAGCCCAGAGTTAATATACTATATTATTTGTCTTTATTTATGTATGAAAATGAGCATTTTGCTATGTTGTAGAAGATAGCTCTGCACTCAGTGCTTGATATCAGTGCTT
Organism: Stegophilus panzeri; assembly: GCA_024331685.1. Taxonomy (NCBI): domain Eukaryota; kingdom Metazoa; phylum Chordata; class Actinopteri; order Siluriformes; family Trichomycteridae; genus Stegophilus; species Stegophilus panzeri. The sequence continues at coordinate 20,637,198 of JANDJT010000169.1, read as the reverse complement.
TTCACAAATGCAACAATTTCCTTGTTCAGCAAAAGTAGCTTTAATTGGAAATGTACACTAGAATGAATATATCCATGCCACTTTGTGTCTTTAGAAGGTCCTATTGGGTTTTTGTAAGAACTTTCTCTGCCTTTGCTGTAAGGAGGGGGAAAAAAAAAACCTATAAAAAGTGATTTTACACAGCTGGCATGAAGAAATGTTTTTCTAGACACAAATGCTTTCAATATAAAAGTTTTGGGAGTACATCATAATATACTACATTTACACAGTAAACTTTAAGCACCTTAAGGAAAACGATTGGAAAAACCTAGGATTTCCTAAATTGCAATAACAAATGTCAATTATAAAACTTAGAAAGCATTTCTACAGTGAACGCAATGGAGTAGCAGGTTAACAAATATATGCTGGTTTAAAAAACTAATATTCAGACATTTACAAAGAATTCAAATTGTAAAACATGGCATGATTTATTTCAAATAAAAAAACCACCATAAATCAATTAAAAAAAAAAGAGGATCTACTATCAGTTGGATGTATAGTAGGTCTTCAAAAAAGCACCATGGAGAAACATACAGTAAAACTATTGATGCATTTTAGCACACAAATGTGACAAAATATTATGTCAGATTATATAAAATGCTGATTTCAAGTCTTGTTTCACACTCTGTTGGAGCTGAAAAACCTAAACAATTGGGAAACTAGTAATATTGTACTTTATGCAAATTCCAGTAATAAAATGGTTTCGATTCCACACATTATCAAAATGCAGCATATAACCTTCCATGATTATTGCTTTCATAAGCATGGTTGTAAAAAAAAAAAAAAAAAAAAAAAAAAAATCCTGAATGGGTTTCAAACCAACTTGCAAAGCATATATACAGATACTGGATGAAGGAGGTCGCTTATAAACAAAAAAACTGTGCATACAGGACATTTCAAAAGTCAAGTTGTTTCAAAGTGCTTTTTTTTTTTTTTTTTTTTTTTTTTTTTTTCAAATAACGCAATGTGTAATGGGAATAATTCAGCATCAATGTACCTTCATTACATGATAAAAACCAATGCTACATGTTCAAATCTACCCAACAACCAACTGTGTCACAATACTTTCAAATAGTAATGTATGTCATTCTGTGGTTATTCAAAGTTACTGCTACAATGGCACCATAAAACAGCAACTATTGAATTTTTGACAAGAGCACCCAAGCTGAGGCAAAAAAAACCCAAAAAACAAACAATAGAATTCACATTTTACAATGTCAATTCTGAGTGTTTACTACACACATCATTTTCAGGTTGACACAGTAATATTGCAGTAAACAGGCTTGGACCAGAAATTAAATACAAACTGTTGCAAAAAAAAAAAAAAACCCAAACATTCAGAATAAATAGTCACATCTTCTATGTACTAATTCCATCTCTTTGTATAAAACCAGCTTTTAAAACATCTGTTGTGAGCACCATCTCTTAAAAAAAAGAAAGGAAAAAAAACATAGACACCAAATCTCACAGTTAAAAACTGACAAATGTAGTCAGCATAATTTGAAAAGCTGAGATGTAGAGCGAAAAGTTTAAAAAAAAAAAAAAAAAAAAAAAAAAAAAAAAAAAAAAAAAGAGGGGAGGG
>JANDJT010000169.1:20598962-20632079 GCA_024331685.1 Stegophilus panzeri | reverse complement strand
TATTTTGAGGGGACAGCAAATTTACACTGTTATACAAGCTGTACACTCACTACTTTACATTGTAGCAAAGTGTCATTATTTCAGTGTTGTTACATGAAAAGATATAATCAAATATTTACAAAAATGTGAGGGGTGTACTCACTTTTGTGAGATACTGTATAACCGTATCAAAGTTCATACAGTTTTAAATTAGAGACTAAGTGAATTAAAAATGTACCAGTACCCACTGGTCAGTGACACTGACTGAGACAACGCTCATTTGGAGCACAGGCCTGAAGATGGGGCTCACAAAGTACTGGAACATGTAATTCCCCTGTCACCTTTTGGGGTTGCCATGCCACTTCCTATTATCTTCACCTGAATGGTAATGCATTGGATAGCTGCTTTTCTCACAGTTTTTCTCCTTTTTTTTCTTCTTCTATCTAGAATGACACTAACAGGGTTCCGCTCTCTTTGTTCCTCTGAGTGTGTGCAATGCTGACAAGCTATAAACTATAGTGATGCTGATTTTGTATTCAGCTGAAATGCTCATTGATACTGCTTTGATTAAACGATCAAAAGTTGAAAAAAATATATATCAGCCCCATTATATGGCAAAAATAAAAACATCAGACTTCAAATAGAAGTTGGAAAGTTGTTCACATTAAATATTTTCAAGATTCTTGCAGCTCTATAGGGCTTTTTCTAATAAAATCATGCTGTTTCAGGATGCAATAATAATAATCTTTTATTTCTCTTTTTATTCCCCTATTTAATTTTTATTTCATCCATTATGTTTTGTTATACCTTTTGGAGTCTTTGTGCATCTACTAAATGCGACATCATTGGTGAGATCATCATACTGAGTAATAGTAATGTAGATTGCAGACTAGGGCTAAATGTCTTTTCATAACCTGCCTGCACATTGAGGTAGTACCAAACTGCCTCAGAGGTGATTTGTTATTTAATTAGAAATGGTGTAGCTAACATGATTTTTTAATGAGAGGACCAGTTTCACCAGACTCAGAAAGTCATTTAGTGTCCATGGATCACTCTGGGGAGTGCTACCACTTGTCTGTAGGGTTTAAGTGATTTGGGATAGAGTCATTTTATGGAATTTTTTGTTTATTAAAGATTTTTGCACTGAAATTAAAACTACATAGTGGGGGCTATCCATAGCCTTTTGGGGACCCTAAGCAGAATGTGATTTGTGTTCCTCTGCCACAGCAATTTACCACCACTCTGCACCTCACTGTCACAGAAGACAGCACTGACATGGTGTATGTGCAAAACCTGTATAAAATCAAGTTACCTTAGAAATATTAGGCAGTGTACAGAGTAAATAATTAGATAAGTAGACAATTAGTTTTTCAAAGTAGGAAATTTGATTATAATAAAAGGACTGGTAATCACATAATCAAATAATACATGGCCCAGTTCAATTTTTGTTCATAGTCCCAGAGAATGAACATTGTTTAAAATTAAGTTTCACCATGTTCCTAAAGAATATTAATCATCTTAGAATAAAATGCCTGCAGCATGTCTTCTGATTATTTGTACTTATTTGTACCAATTGGTAGCCTAATTATATGAATACCAAGCAGCAGCCTAATTATATAAACACAATAAAAGGCTAAATCATGAGTGATGATGTATGCTCTTAAAAAATCCATCTAGAAAAAATAAAGGGTTCTTCACCCTGTCCTCCTGGGAGAACCCTTGAAAGTAGAATCCAATAACAGAGTGTTTTCTGTTCTGAAGGGATTCTACTTGGAAAATTACAAGTAGAATACTTTTTGACACCATTAACTATCCAAAAACCCCTAAAGACTATTTTGTGTAGTATCAAAATAATAAAATATTTAAACACTAATTATTTTTTCATTGCTACTTAACCAATCCAATTAAGCAATATATGGACCACAAAACACATACAGCTGTAACTTACTGTGACCTTCAGAATAAGGCTTTATTGGCTTAACTTCAGAGCAGAATTGTTTTCATTTTACATTTAACAAAAGGCTCAATATAAAGCTCTATAGGGTATCTCTTTGGGGGAATACCTAACAGTTCTATGTGGAACCCTACAACAGAGCCCCTTTAAGAAAACCAAAGAACTCTTAACTGTACAATGAACCCTTGAGAATAAAGTTATGTAATGCACATTGTGACACATCTTTGTATGAATATCAAACATAGCAGGGTTTAGAAAGAGGCAATACATTGGCTGCAAATTAAGTATATGGCTTGGCCAGTGATTAGTGGATCATTGAGGTGAATTATCAGACGTAATAATGGACATGTGATATGAAAGCTCTCAAAAATTGGAGCTCATTATGTACTGACAAGCTCCTGGATGAGTGAGCTCAATTTTATTTGATACTGGATTTAAGCAAAGAAAATTGGTAGATTCCTTTATCTCCAAAGTCCAGGGGGAAATGGCTATCTACATTTCCACTTTGGTACCCTTACTTCTGTGCTCTTGGAGCACTGAATATGTTTCAGCAGTTCATGCACCAGATTCTGTGGACCACTGTGCATATGATGCTGCATATTTAGAATACATTATTATTATTTAAATAAATGATTGACAGCAACATATTCAACCTATGCAGAAGGCCCTAAAGTCCTTGAGACAGACTGGCCTCATGGCAAAATGGTAACCTGAGTGATTGAAGGTACATTATCTGTACTTTGACTTTGTCTACTGGTAGATGTGTGACTCAAATTAATAAGACAGCAGCAAATAAGACTGACCAAAAAGAGGTAAGACAGTTCCCATAGTTAGTTGGATATTATCAAAGGTTTAATTATTCAGACCTCATCAGTCTGCTGACTGACCTAATGTTGAGGCAGCTCTCTGTATGAAGGCTCTTTACAGTGATATACTGTACACTGCTCCAGTACAATGCAGAAAGATAGCAACCTGTCATTGGTTAATTCAGTCACAGTCTGGCCTGTGTTAGGCAGTGGGGATATGTAGTAGTACAGTATATATTATAGTGTCAGTGCAGCAATGATACCATACACTTGGATCTGTAGTATTCTCTGCGCAGTAAATATCCCACTTGTTATGTAAAGAACAACATACATATATTGTGATCTTTTATTATGTTGGAAGCCTTATTCCCAACTAATAGATTAACATCCCACAGGCCTTCTGCCTTATCCCAAGCCCATAATGTGACATAAATGTCTATCACTTTTCATGTGGCAATTTTTTTCCTGTTAACACAATGTTCCTCTGACAATTTGTACTACATTGTTTGCTGAAATAGTGCCTTATTTACTTTACAAATGTGTATATTCATGTTCTCATGGCATATTTTTTGCTTCTTCAGCATTATATCCATACATCATTATATCCCTGTGGTATTGTGGATGCATTACTGGTTGTGATTCCACACCCAAATCTAGCTGACATGCTATGTTTTTCTTTTTTCCATGATGAAGTTAATGCCTTTAGTTATTCATTTCACTTAATAAGCATACATAATGACTTGCCAAATGCACAAAGGTTAACATTTGCAGATGAAAAGGTTAATGTATGATCTGTGTAGATTATTTTGGGGAAAGGCACATCACCATCTGTGGCAGTCAACTGCATCAAGGAGTCCATGCATCATAACTCATCATTAAGCTCCAGCTGTATAATTTATGCTCTCACCAACTGGAAATTTGAATGTTCCTGTTGTGAGTGTGCGTAATAAGTAGCACAGCTGTGAAAATATTTTACTCTGAACCCACATATAGCACATAGTATCACTGAATATAATTGCATCACACCCTTGTCTAGAGAAAAATTTTCAAAAAGATCATCTGTTATTCACTTCACAAGTTTCACAAGTCTTGTTCTACTTACGCAGAAATTATTGAGATCAGACAGGCTTGCCTGCAGCCATGTGACACGAATAAAAATGTCTGGGTTCTGTTGAGTTCTTGCTAGCAAACAGTGATTATTTCTGTTCAAGCATGTGATAGAGGTCAGTGACATGCTGCTGGAGTCGTAACAGCCACAGATCCGGCTGATATGTGACTCTCAGATGTCATCTGCATCATGCGCATAGAAAGGAGAAATGAGCAGCCTTAAAGCTGTTATCATGGACACCTCCTAGAGAGGACTGGTGTTTGCGTTTAGATCGATGTCCCCCAGTGCTGCAAAATGAGATCAAGATTGAAGGATGCTTTATTGTGATTTTCAGCTACTGTGGAACATCTTTCAGTTCCTATCTGCACCCTCCTTCCCTGCCTCACATGCTGTTGTCATTTATCTCCCTTTTGCTGTTGTGTATTAATATATGTGTATATGTGTGTTTTAGGTGATGTCTCCATGTCCTCTTTCTGGTTTGAGTTTGTCATTTTGCAATAGCAAATATCATTTGGAATCAGTCTGAATGATTGATGTTTGCTGAATGTGACAGATCTGTTTATCTTCATCAGTGTATGTGGTAGTGTGTACTTGCATCAAGAATAACATCCTTGCCTTTGACTATTTGTCGTCCAGCACTGGCACAAACACACTCAGAACAACATTGAGCACACTCTGCATTTGACATGGCTAGGGTTCACAAAGATTAGATTTGAATTTATGAAGATTGGTTCACCTGGGTCGGTGGCGTAATCTATGCTGTTGTAGTATTTCACATGTGGCCCCCTCGTCTCCAAGCAGTCCAAGGGCCTCCGTATTTCACCATGACAATGTAATCACAGCTTCACATTAAAAAGTCATTATTGTTTAGAATGGAGGCCTCGTCCAGAAAAACACTGCCTATAAAATCTCTTAGCCTTTGTCTCTCAGAGCACTTGTTTACTCAAGAACACAAGCACAGGTGATTTAAATGGGCAGCTTACACCGCCGTTGGTTTGTGAAAGGATGGTTTTTTTTCATATGCCTATTCACACTCTTCTGGGCATTATACAAGCGTGTACGCTTCACACAGATTTTCCAGGCTACACTAAAAGATATGATCTCAAATATCTACAATTCATACATCTCCAACAGTCTGTTTTTGAAGAAATGTAAATTAATTAATTAATTAATTAATCTTTTGCAGACCATTTTATCTTTTGTAGACTATTAGATGCTGTAGTAAAATAATTAGCAGCTATTCAGTGTATTCAATGTAAAATTAGATAAGTGGTATAACTAAACCATATGTGAGGGTAAATGCTTATAACGTTAAATCAAATGTAGGCTACTGCCCTAATTGGTGGGTTTCTATTCAAGAATGTACTGTATGGTGGCTCCTGAGTGACAAAACAGAAAAATGTTCACCCTGTCGTCAGGAAATTGTGAGTTCGAATCACAATGACTGGGAGCTAAGAGAGCAAAATCGGCCATGTTCTCTGGGTGGGCGGGATGGCATAATTACTCTCCTCTGTCAATCACAACAACACTAAACGATTGTGAACTGTGTTAACTGTATACAGGATAAAAAATCTTTAAAATCTCTTCTGATTCAGTTGAATTTTACAAATTAAAATAATTGGCCTGCTATCCGTAGGGCAATTCCTTTTTTGATACTTTGAGACATCACATAACATCACCTCAAAACTCCACCATGTATCTTCACAGATTTAGAATCCTCACCATTCTATAAGTAAGCCCTAATCTAACAATTGAACCCACTCTCCAGACCTAAGGTATTAAAGCAACAATCCTATTGGTTTTATTGCTTAGCAGTATGAAGCTGAATCTTTCGTGGAGACTGAGATCAAGGGTCATTGTCCTTGACTCTCCAGCTCTGCTGTGGCTCAGAGCATCTCAGTGGCATACAGATACCAGTGGACACTGAGGATCCTATGGTGAATAATGGTTGATTTATTGGCTGTTTCTGAGGGGATGGCACATTGGGTGTACTTATGTATTAAGGAATGGCTGCTGAGTGAAATTAGGGCTGAGGTGGTTAGGCTGGAATCTGACAGAGAAAGGACACTGTACTGGAATATTCTGTAGATATAGATCTCCATGTGTTGATCTCTCTCCCTCTTGCCTGCTCATTTTCCAGGCAAATCAATATTGATTTTTTGTATGTACCTGAATCTCTTATGAAGTTAGATTTTTTTCTAAAGTCAATAAATTCCCAATTGGTTGCATCATTGCCTCCTCAGTCTAATCATGCCCTGAAAACACTAGAACTCCCAGGCCAAGAGGATATTAGTCTCACATACACTATTGATTGTATGCTGTTTGTCTTATTAGTCTTGTCAGTATTCTGTCAGTGTGGTCTGGAAAGGGGTTATCATATGAGAATTATAGTGAATATATTGCCATGACAGTACCAGACCGATTTCTAAAGAACTGAGTGAAGTATAACTGGATGTGACAAGGTTTCTTTTCCTGTTCTTTTTTTTTTTTTTTTTTTTGAAGAACTGGTAAAAATGGGCTGAATAGAATAAATGAGTAGCAGGTTTTGAGTGAGCCAGATCTAGGACTAACGTGTAATGAATTACCAAGTAGTAACAATCAGATGAAACATAAGAGCATTTTTTTTGCTTAGTATTCACTTACTATTTGCATTACTCCTTCTTATTAATTCCAGTTGCTTGGGTTTTGTTGTGCTCCGACTCCATTTCATTTGTAGATTTACTGCTGTTCAGGATGGACAGAGAAATACAAACCCAAGCCTATTTGATCACTCGTTACATACTGATTTACAATCCACAATTTAATTATGTTACAGCGTGATGTGGTGTTAGGTAGCTGCTTAGAGGTTGGGGGTGGACTTTCCTGGTAACCAAACCATCACTTCTCTCCCTGGGAGAGCCAGGTTCAGGCCAAACAGATGCCTCTCTGAAAATCACCCAAGCAAGTTTGACTGATGCATGTTTATATTTATATAATTATTGAAGCATTATTTAATGTAACTCTATATGGAACCAATGGCAACTCATACATGTAAAAAAAAATATGTACATGTAACTTATAAGAGAGACATTTAATGTAGTCCATACTGTATGTCATCAATAGTCATGGAAGTATGGATCATTTCCAGGGCAAGCCTACCAACATTCAACTCACCAGCCTACAACTTTTGATCTTGATTGACAGTTCCAGCAATTCTGTATATGGCCTTAAATAACACCTTATGAATTATAGAATAAAATATATTTTTACAATGTGTTTGATAGATATTACATTGGAATGTGACCCATTGGGAATGAATGCAGCCTTGACTAGAATGTTTGTTTATTTCTATTTACACAATATGTTATGCATATGGTTGAAGATGTACAAGGTGAAATGCAGCTGAACATTTTGAAGCCTGAGTGGGAATGTTTATTCAGATGGGACAGGGTGTTTGCTTGCTTCGATGTGACAAGCAGCATTTGTAGAATCACATTTTCTCTTGTAGTAGCAATGACAAGTCACACATGCAGACTGCAAAGATGTGAAAAGAAAAATGTGCTTTTGTTTACTATGTCTCCTTTAAATTAAATTCTTGATTTATTGCATAATTGAAATGCTATTTACAGTACATTTAGAGGGACGTTTATGACCACAGAGATCAATCAAGACTATTAAATCTTGATAATGAGATCTGCATTATGAACTCAAGAAGGAAAGATTCATGGGTTTTAAGAGAATGATTGAAAATAAAATATACCATACCACCATCAATGCTGAAATAATTAGAGAGCCAAACAATCTCCAAAATAAAAATAAATAAAAATAAGATCACTCACTCACTCACTCATCTTCATCCGCTTTTATCCTTTCTCAGGGTCACGGGGAACCTGGAGACTATCCCAGGAAGTATCGGGCACAAGGCAGGGTACACCCTGGACAGGGTGCCAATCCATCGCAGGGCACACAAACACATACACACTCACACACCCATTCATACACTACGGACACTTTTCCAACATGCCAATCAGCCTACCATGCATGTCTTTGGACTGGGGGAGGAAACCGGAGTACCCGGAGGAAACCCCTGCAGCACGGGGAGAACATGCAAACTCTGCACACACATGGTTACAGTGGGAATCGAACCCCGACCCTGGTGGTGTGAGGTGAACGTGCTAACCACGTTAGCGCCCCTAATTTTAGATGATAATAATAATAATTATTATTATTAATGTTATTAGTAATATTAGAATTATTATTTTTATTGGTGTTCAGAGTATTATTGTTTATTCAGATATTTGTTTAAAAAAAATTATGGGAAACCATACTGTTACAGTATGTTAAGAGTTATTGTTGTAGATCTTCAACATTTATATCTGTCATTATAGATTGCATTTGGCACATAATCAAGCATCCTGAGAAGCAACATCAGATGCACTTTAATAGTTTTTCTTGAAAGCCCAATGACTGCCAATAAAGAAATGCTAAATGTTTCAAGATTTTGTGTATCAGCACACAAATCTGCAAGTATACACAGTTAGCATAGGAAATCCCCAATATGATGTCCACAGCAGGCAGGCTGAGGTCAAATCCAGAAAATCTAACACAATGACACATGCAACAAGGCCATATATAAACTAAATGAATGAAAAAGGTTATGTTGTTCTTTGTTTCAGCAATGCATGCTTTTATTCAATATCTGATGCATAAAATTCATTTAGGTTTTCTTGACCTTGTCATGACCTTGAACTCTCCTTTTAAACACTAGCATTTTGCACATACTCATAAAAGCAAAATATTTCAAATGCCAGTGAAGGTATTATGCAAACACAGCATTAGGCTAACTTTTAGATTACACTAGAGATTGCAGTAGCCTAAATGATAATATAATAATATATAATAATTATAATAATATGATAAAATATGACAAAACATTTTTATCAAAGATTTCATGAGCAGTGAAATGCAAATATCAATAAATCTGCTGATATCAACTTTCAATACAATTAAAACTAAGTTTCTTGGTGTGTTGTATGCATTTGTTATAATATTGGAATAATAATAGTATATAATATTATACAATATAATATTTGTATTATTATTATTATTATTATTATCATTATTATTATTATTATCTTAGCATTAAATTGCAGTTTAATCATAAAACTAAAATGGTTAAAACCATGCTTTTACACTGACGTCCCATTGCCGCTTACTAATGACGTAATACTTGTGCGACAGAAAAGTTCGTAATGGGTATGTCTCAAATCGGCGTCATTTTTTGTATGGCATCAACTCGGATTTCGGGCACTGAAAAGCTACGTAAAGGCTTTTCGTAACGGTGTGTCCCAATTGGCATACTAACCGTACTAAATAGTATCCGAGATGAGAATTAGTATATCCCAAATCGAAGTATGTTGTAATAAGTATCAATAAGAATCAATAAGATAACAAGATGGTCTACTATTTCTTGTAGATTTTCGAAGTGTAGATCTGTGGACGCTTTTTCAGCTAATATTTCCCACAACTCCTTGCGCGAGGGAGAAGGGGTTCTGTGACGGTTTGCTTCGCCAAATTCAAGGTTGTATTTTAGAGAGGTGTAAATGAAATGTGGAAAAACAAATCAAGGGAATGATAGATTCAATTATACAGTATAAATCAAATAAGGAATAATTAATGAAGAAAATCTGAACTGCAACGAGGAGTGTGTTTACGGTGACAGTGTTCTCTTCCGTTACACGATGTGTTAGTATGTCCCAGTACTTGCATACTCTTTTGCTACACACTCAGAAGTATGTAAGCTTTTTCTTTACAAAAAGATTACATACTTTTAGTACATAGTATAAGTATGTAAATTGGGACGCAGGCATTTCTTATCCTGCTGCCATGACATGATATTTTCTATGGGTTGGCTTTAGGTCTCCAATACCCTAAGACAGGGGTTCTTCAACTTTTTGCAACCATAGGCCAAATTTATAAACAATTAACTAACTAACTAAATAAATGAATATAACAGATTCTCTTATAATGAAGACATAGACTGATATTATTAACACCATCCAGCTGTATATCAGACACATTAGGTAAACATATCATATTTATTTATTGGAGACTATATCCCTATACTTTCCACACAGAACCCAACCATTTACACAGAGAACACACAATGAATCGCATTTTGTATCATCCCAAGGTCTGCACTTCATGATCCCTGCTCTAACATGTTAATCAGTTTACAAAGTCTTGGTGATTTGAGGTCATCGGTCTGTGTTAGGACAGAATTCGCAGAACTAGAGCTGAAACTGGAGGCTACAGCCTGGAGATTGATTAGGATGGTACTGCTTGAAAAACTTACCATGAAATAGTTTTAGACCTCATTTCCACATGGACATTCTCGCTGTGGTTGCTGGGACTACGGTTGCTGCTACGGCCTTGAGACTGCAATTACCACATGCAGTTTTGCACTCACAATTTTGAAACTTTAGTGAACAGCAGACTAGTTCAACAAAGACTTCATATAAAAACCATAATTAACTTTATTTTACTTTCACACTATCCGTTGTTACCCAGATGAGGATGGGTTCGCTTCTGAGTCCGGTTCCTCTCAAGGTTTCTTCCTCATATCATCTTAGAGAGTTTTTCCTTGCCACTGTCACCACCAGCTTGCTCAATAGGGATTAATCCACACACTTAAAAACTGGATCATGTGTTTATATGTTTCTGTAAAGCTGCACTGAGACAATGTCCATTGTAAAAAGCGCTATACAAATAAAGTTGAATTGAACTGAATTGAATTGAAACCCACGACTGGATGTAGTAACCACAAACTAAAGTCAAACCCATTCCTCAGATCCCTAGTTTGTTGTACTAGAAATCGATTTGAGACGCACCCTATAATGAGGACCAAAGACAGGTAGTGAAAGACACACGTGCGAAGTTTGTCTCTAATGTCCTGAATTCGGCTTGTGAGAAAACCCCGGGCATCATGATGGTTTAACCTGATCGATACGGTCTACGATGGAAGACATTTGAACCCATTAACGTTACTGCACTAGATTCAGTCTGGTATCATTCAAGAGCTAGCTAATGTAGCTAATCATGAAATTTGGCATGGAAATAGAATAACGCTGTGATCCGGAACTGCTGCGTGTGATAACGATCACACAAGATCACATACGATCACACAGGATCACACGGGACAGGCGCAAAGTCCGCGTAGGAAAACATCGACTGATAGTTGCCGTTACCGTTGGGTAGGCTTGTTTTATATCCGGGGGGGCTTTCTGTCCTTAAACACAGGTTCCTGCATGCAAAATAGTAAAAATATTCTCGGTAGATCTACGTTACACTGAAGATCCACGTTACACTGAAGATCCGGTAATCACTGCGGTAATCCATTGCTTTACTGACCGGATCTCTTGACAGCTAGTTAGCTAGCAACTGTCTGCTTAGGTTTTCAAAGAGAGGTCAGTGAAGAATATCCAGGAGATCAGTCCCTTTTTAATCTTGTTACAGTGGTGGAAATCACAGTCCAGCATGATCAAAGTTATTATGTTTATTATTGAGTTCTTATAGACTTATAGATATTTGAAGGGGTTTAATCCAAAACTTCACAAAACAACTTAAAAAACAACAAGTAGCAGCCTATAAATAACGTTCACTGTTGAATGTTGACTGTGTTCCGTCAGCGAATAAAATCTAATAAATAAACAAAACATGATTGTACACATTTAAATAATGTTTGTGAAATAAACACCAGAACTCCTGATCTAGATAATGGCGTGTATAGTATATAGCCTTCGTGATGGTGTGACTTTAACGATCATTTGATTTGAAATGTATAAGAACATAGTCAGGTCCATAAGTATTTGGACAGCGACACAGTTTTTGTACTTTTGCCTCTGTACACCACCACAATGGATTTGAAATGAAGCAATCAAGATGTGATTGAAGTGTAGACGTTACGCTTTAAATGGAGTCCCTCTATTTTCACAGGCTCGAACGTAATTGGACAAACTAACATAATCATAAATATTAGGATTCTTTTCAATACTTGCAAATACTGTGCAGTCAATGACTGCCTGAAGTCTGGAACCCATGGATATCAGCAAATGCTGATGTTTCCTCTGTTGAGATGCTTTGCTAGGCCTTTACGGCAGCCGCCTTCAGTCCCTGCTTGTTTATAGGTCTTTCTGCCTTCAGTTTTGTCTTCAGTATGTGAAATGCATGCTCAATTTGGTTAAGGTCATTGGACATTTAAGAACATTTAATTTCTTTGCCTTATGAAAGTCTTGGTTGCTTTTGCGGTACATTTTGGTTCATTTTCCATGTGTACTGTGAAGTGCCATCCTATCAGTTTTGCAGCATTTGAGTGAACCAGAGCAGAAGGTATAGCTCTATACGCTTCAGCAGTCACATCATCAATAAACACCAGTGACCCAGTTCCATTGGCAGCTATACATGCCCATGCCATAACACTTCCTCCATATGTTTGATAGATGATGTGGTATGCTTTGGATCATGAGCCCTTCCTTTCTTTTTCCACACTCTTCTCTTCCAATCATTCTGGTACAAGTTAATCTTGCCTCAGAACTGGTCAGGCTTTTTTTTTTTTTTTAAGCAAAGTCCAATCTGTACTTTTTGTTGTTGAGTGTTATCAGCTTTGCATTTTGAGGTAAACCCTCTGTGTTTACATTCATGAAGGTGTCTCTTGATTGTACTTTGATAATGATACACCTACCTCCTCCAGAGTAGTCTTGACTTAGCTAGATGTTGTGAAGGGATTTTTCTTTAACAAGGAAAGAATTCTGTGATCATCCAATTTAATTGTCTTCAGTGATCTTCCAGGCCTTTTGGTGGTGATGTACCAAAATGTTGATTTGGCCACTCCTAAAATTTCTGCTATCTCTCTGATAGGTCTGGGTTTTTTTCCAGCCTAATGATGGCCTCCTTCAATTGCATCGACACCTCTTTGGACCGCATATTGAGAGCTCCCATGAACATCTACCAAATACAAATTCAACACTTGGAATCAACTCCAGAATTGTTATATCCTTAATTTGTCATGAAATAACGAGGAAATAGTCCACACCTGGCCATAAATATACTATCAGTCAATTGTCCAGTTACTTTTGAGCCTGTGAAAATGGAGGGACTCTGGAGAAAAAAAGGCTGTAATTCCTAAATGGTTAATGCAATATTTTTGTTAAACCCCTTGAATTAAAGCTGAAAGTCTATACTTCAGTCACATCTTGATTGCTTCATTTCAAATCCACTGTGGCAGTTTACAGAGGCATAATTACAAAAATGGTGGCACTGTCCGAATACTTATGGACTTGCCTGTACATCACTACAATAAGTAAATATAAGTGTAAAAAATTAAGAGTTAATTATATTATGGTAATGTATAGGGTTGTGGTATAATGTATAGAGAGTGGTAATGAAGTAAATTTACACTGCACTAAAAAATCTTCAGCTAGAAAATTACAGATTTGCAATAATTAACTCATTTTTAAAATAAACATATTATAATTCTAATGATGCAGAGATGCGACAAAGTTTGTATTGTTTGTACCAACATTATCCAATGAGAAATATGTATGAAATTACACAAACCAGTATTATGAGTTATGTTGGTTTGTACAGCCTTTTTGCTTTTCTTTCTTAATGGTTAGTGTATTATTATTATTATTATTATAATTATTATTATTATTATTATTATTATTTTAAATTATTATTAAATTGTTTAAATTGGGCTATTCATTTTTTAGATTGTGCTGAAGACATGCCTGTGCCTGAGTGCTGATCCACACAACATGACAACCGAGGCGTCCGTCTCCTCCGCTGGTCGGTCTCAGATTGCAGGAGGGAACACTGTGCAAAGGGACTACTACTACTTCCTCCGCTCCTTTGTAGCAGGAGGTAAAGCTGGTCAATATATCTTCTAGTTGAATAAGTTGTACATGATCTAATACAAGAGAAGCAGGTGTGTGTATTCAGTCCCACATGGAGTGCAACATAGTGAGCTCTTATTGTGTAAAGCTTTAGAACATGAAGAAAATTCTAACATACTTATGTTGCTACACATTGTGATTACAGCATGATTCGCAACATTGATAATCCTTTGGCTTGACTTTGCATGCACTGCGTGAAATCGAAATACTGCAGTTTGCTGGATCTCGTGAATGGTCTGTATCATCAGAACACCAAAATTGTGTTTTGGTGTGTGTGTGTGTATATATATGGCATATTCCAGGTTTATGGTCAGGTCTATTCATAGTTAAAAGGCTCATAAGTCGAAAACTTTATAAACACGTTGGATTATGTTTTCTACTTGTAAAAGAAATGTTTCATTGCTTGACATAGATTAGGGACTACCCACTGAGGAATGTGGGTTAAGAGTGACATTGTTTTTGGCCTAGAAGATGACCCATACTTTTACAGTGGTTTGAGATTTATGCAGCGTGTTCCGTCATATGACCTTTACACAAACTCATTTTGTCCTTGACTGCCAACGTGAGCCAGCGAGGTGATAGGATGAAGTGCCCATAATTTAAATATGGTGTGTCATTTGTTTGCTTATATAGGTGTAGCAGGATGCTGTGCCAAGACCACTATTGCACCTCTAGACAGAGTGAAAATTTTACTTCAAGCTCATAATCCTCATTACAAACACTTAGGTAAGTAACACTTGTTACAAATTAGAGCAAGATAATAGTTTTATATGGATTGTACTTGTAAGGGTAAACCAATCTGATACTGAACTCTATAGTATACTGTATGTTTGTGCACGTTGTAGGAGTGTTTGCTACACTCAGGGCTGTACCAAAAAAAGAGGGCTTCCTCGGGCTCTACAAAGGAAATGGGGCCATGATGGTCAGGATCTTTCCATACGGAGCCATTCAGTTTATGGCCTTTGACAACTATAAAAAGGTACTTCACATTATTCACATAAATGTATAAGCTCTACAGTTATATATGCACAAGTGTTCTGTTTAACTGTGGTAGTGTTTCTAATTGTACTTTGTGTTTTTTAGTTCCTTAGTATGCAGCTTGGTATATCTGGGCATGTTCATCGGTTAATGGCTGGGTCTATGGCAGGTGTGTAATATTGGCCTCCCACTTAGATAAGAAAAGATATTTTTCTTAGTTTTTAGAGGTACAAATGGGTGTATTAATAATATTAACTGATGCTGAGTGTGTTGCTCTGTGTTTCCACTTCTTCTGTAGGAATGACTGCAGTCATTTGTACTTATCCTCTTGATGTTATTCGCGCTCGCCTGGCGTTTCAGGTGACCGGCGAGCATGGATACACTGGCATAGGAAACGCCTTCCAGACCATCTACCTTAAGGTATAAGAAGGACGCAGAGTTTAAATAAGAATTGTTTTGTCATATCATTTTTTTCAATTGTGTTTTCTCTTTAAAGGAGGGGGGTATCCCTGGGTTCTACCATGGTTTAATTCCAACTATCATTGGCATGGCTCCCTATGCAGGTTAAGCTTTTTTTTTTTCTTCAATTGGTTGTCATTTCTTACTGTTTTTAACGCTTAGGCCCTGATTTTAGGCAATAATTTCCTGTGTGCATTGGATAAATTCTGCATTCAGTCAGTGGATGTGTTGTGGATGATATACAAAATTAGGAGACCTAACAACATGCAAATAACTAATTGTTCTCTATAAGCTATGATGAGTTTGGATATCAGAGGGCTGAAACGAACATGATTGAAGTCAGTGGGAAGCTTCCAAAAGGAGTGTAGATGTAAATGTGCATTCTGTTCATGAGGAATACATTCCCCTCCGAAAGTATTGGAACAGCAAGGCCAATTCTTTTGTTTTTGCGTTTGACGTTTGGGTCCGAGATCAAAAGATGAATATGAGATGACGGATCAGAATTTCAGCATCCATTTCCTCATATTTACAAACTTAGAACATGGCACATTCTGTTTGAATCCATACATTTTTCAAGTGATCAAAAATATTGGCAAGCTCATCTGTGAAACATGGTGGAGGTAGTGTCATGGCTTTGGCTTGCATGGC
Source organism: Stegophilus panzeri (assembly GCA_024331685.1). Lineage (NCBI taxonomy): Eukaryota > Metazoa > Chordata > Actinopteri > Siluriformes > Trichomycteridae > Stegophilus > Stegophilus panzeri. The sequence goes on along the minus strand of JANDJT010000169.1, from coordinate 20,616,215 downwards.
TGCTTCTGGAACAGGCTTACTAATCTTTATTAATGATGTAACTCATGATGGTAGCAGCAGAATAAATTCAGAAGTCTACAGAAACTTTCTATCTGCGAGTTCACAGAGAAATGCATATAATTGGAGTATCTTCATCATGCAGCAAGACAATGACACTACAAACACTACAAACAGAACATAACACTTTCAGGCCTAGTCATTTGCATTGCTGGTTCAAAATAACATTGGAGTATTCAATTATTTGGCATAATTATTAATGCAATCACATAAAAGACAATGTATTGTGCTCTTGTCAATGACACATTCCACCATAAACCCTATTAGTAAATCAGCTTGAATGTTTTTGTAAATGTTGTCAAGTTTTCACTTGTTTAACTTTAATAAATCAGGGCCTCATTGTAACTTTAAATGTGATATTACTGGCTTTATACTATTCTTTTTTCAGTATGTGCATTGTGTGTACTGTATTTTTATTTTTATTTTTTTTATTTCTTCCAGGATTTTCTTTTTTTACGTTTGGAACATTGAAGAGTCTGGGACTGGCTCATTTCCCAGAGCTCCTGGGAAAGCCGTCTCTGGACAACCCTGATGTTCTGGTTCTGAAGACACACGTTAACCTGCTATGTGGAGGAGTAGCAGGGGCCATTGCTCAAACTATATCGTAAGTCATACCCATGTGTACAAACGTAGAGAAAATAAAAATATAGTAGCTTTTAAGGCTTCATGACCCATAATAAATCAAATGTATAAACCATAATTGCAAGGACAAACTTTATTAGTATTTGTTTAAAAAAAAAAAAATCTTGATATTTTGTTTTTGATGCTACACTATTGGAATATTGTTGTTTTAAGCATGATCTTGTACACAGAGTGGCCACTTTATTGGGAACATCTGCCCATTTATGCAGTTATCCGATTGGCCAGTCATTTTTTAGCAGAAAAGCATCTCAGAAGACTGAACCATGAAACCTTTGCTGCATTCTGAGATTTGAGCTTTTCTGCTCGCCATGGTTACAAAGGAATAATCGATCAGCTGCAGGCTCCTAAACCTAAATTTGGACATGAAAACAGCATAAAAACAGCATAGCATGAAAACAGCATAAAAACAGCATAGCATCAGCAAAAGTAAATAAAATAAAAAACAAATTATAATATTAAAACTTCTCTAAGCACTCTTTGTTGAATACATTAGTTAATCTTGATGTAGTGGCTTTAGTTAATGAGTAACATTTTCATTCAGAACAATCCTTTGTTTTTGTTGTTACTTTAAGCCGTTCTGCTCTGCTCACTAGGAGCTAAATATAGCTGATCTATATTTAGATTTCTGTCTGAGTCACCCGTTTGCTGGGTTTAAATGGAAGCCAAAATTCTGTTTGATAGCTGGAAAAACCCTTTTAATAAGTCTGAAAATGTGTCAAGGATACACTATTATAGGATAAACTATTAAGCTAAGGATTAACTATTATACCTGTAGATTAATAATCTCTCTTGATCGTTTAGATATCCTCTGGATGTTGCCCGGAGGAGAATGCAGCTGGGAGCAGCACTCCCTGACGCCGACAAATATCTGTAAGTGAAGTATGATTATAAAAATATTTGCGCCCCATCTTGGAGATTGTAGTGTTTATTCCTTATATCAGCGGTTCTTAACAGGGGGCTCGCAAAGCGGTAGCAGGGTGTCGCAGAAAAACGTTTATTTTCACCGATTGTACACAGAGGTTCACAGAGAAGCCGCTGGCGGATATATGTGCACGCCAGATACTGAGAACTTAGTGACGTGGCATTGAAAAAAAAAACTCTCCCATTCCCATCAACCTATCTCTGTGAGGCTGTTTTTTCAGCGCTGGTGTACATGAAGGACAAGTATAGCTCTAGACTTATGGTCAGCCCTACTGAGGCACAACAAGACCGCCTAGCATCCCCTATTCATGCACAACCATCCCACTGAGTGAGTAGTCCACATCATTGTGCGCGGGGGGTTGGTTGGGGGGTGGTCGTGAGAGGGGGGTCGCAAAGCATTGTCGTTCTTAAAAGTGTGCCGCACTCGCTAAAAGGTTAAGAACCGCTGCTTTATATCGTATTTACAACTGGTAGTAAATAATATACTAGTGTTAAATGAGGCAATCAAAGATTGATGTTTCTAATAATTCTAATATTCGTTTTATATATAGTTTATATATATATTTTTTTGTTTTTGTTTTTTTTCCTAGCTCCCTTACAAAGACTCTTAAGCATGTGTATAATCAGTACGGGATTAAAAAGGGACTGTACCGTGGCCTGTCTCTCAACTACATCCGCTGTGTACCTTCGCAAGCTGTTGCCTTCACCACTTACGATTTTATGAAGCAAGTCCTGCACTTGAACTAGAGCAGGTATCTTCACCTCCACACCAGGAACAAAACTGTACACAGCTTCTGGGAGTGTTGTAGGAGCACTGCTCACCATGTTCACATGTGGATCAGGGGAACATCACTTAACACAGATCACTGGAAATGATCTGCCAATGACACAATGGTTGCACTGAACAATCCGCCTTAATAATTCAGATTTTATTACGTCTTGTGTGAGTAAAACTAGTGACACAAGTCCCATATTTCTCCTGGCTGCTCTGCACGTTTAATACTGATTATATGCCAGTACGTGAAAGCTATAATCCACCCTGAGCATGACTTAAAAAGGGAATTATGATTGTCTTCTCAACGTAGAGTTAGTACTTTATTTTTCATTAGGACACTGCTTTAAATAGTGGCATACACTCACCGTCCACTTTAATAGGAACATCTGTACACCTGCTCATTTATGCAGTTATCCAATTAGCCAATCATGTACAAAATCATGCAGATACAGGTCAAAAGATTCACATCAAATATCAGAATGGGGGAAAAGTGTGATGTCTGTGACGTTAACTGTGGCATGGGTTGGTTTGAGTATTTCATAAACTATGTAAATCTCTTGGGATTTTCACACAGAACAGTCTCTAGCATACAGGATGTTTTTTTTGTTTGTTTTTCGCACCATTCTCTCAACTCTAGAGAATGTTGTGTGTGAAAATCCCAGGAGATCAGTAGTTTCTGAAATATTCAAACCAGTCCTTCTGGTACCAACATCCATGCCATGGATAAAGTCACAGAAATCACATTTTTTCTTCATTCTGATGTTTGATGTGTACATTACCTGAAGCTCTTGACCTGTATCTGCATGATTTTATGTATTGTGCTGCTGCCACATGATTGGCTGATTGGATAACTGCATAAATGAGGTGTTCTTATTAAAGTGGACAGTGAGTGTATATTTTCTGGATTCCCACCGTGTACCCCGAATGAATTCTGTAGAGCCTGATATGGTTTTACTTGTAGTATTTCTACTGATTATTTTCTCTAGTAGACTCTCTGTTTCTGAGAGCTTCTAATAGTAGATTCTTTTTTTTTTATGTTATTTTTCTATTTAAGTTAACCGTATGTTGTAGCATCTTTACAGAGGTGTAGAACACAGCAGAAGGTTCAGTGTCATCATCCTGTTCAATGCTCTTTTGTTTGCTTCCACTTGATGGCAGTCTTATCCTGAAACAGCAATTTAACAGCGAATTATCTGTACACCATTCACCATTTCAAATTGTGTTTTTTATTCATATTTTGTTTTGTTATAAACATCCTTTTACCTACAGATGCTGCTCTGTCTGATGGAAAGAAAGATGAAAGAGACTGAACTCGGTTAAAAAGAAAGTGTAACTTGCTTGCACAGCTTGTATATATGGGGTAAAATGAACATTTATTGTTAATATGCTTATATTTATCGTTTTGTTTCATGTCGTTTTCTGAAGTAAATGTCTCGTATTTCATTTATGGTATTAGTTGCCCATGAATTAAATCATTATAATGAGCTCAGAAGAACTGCTCTGAGAAATGTTTGTCTCATTATTAATGTTGCAATTGTATTGGGAGACTGACAGAAGAATGTTAATATTTATGCCTTCATGAGGAATTTACTTTAAAAAAAGTAAGGAGTTTTACATCAGGCAGATATTTAATCAGTACAAAACCACTGATCAGTGAAAATGATCATTTAATGTTTGTTCATGCAGTGGTTATATTAAATGTATATTTCTATTTCTGCAAAACGTCATTTGATCTGTATATGATCCATGTGTCTGTATATCAATAAAGTAGAAGGAGTTTGCATGCACTGTTCATGATCGACCAATATATAAAACCATGTTGATTCCTTTGTCTTTTTACACTCTGACCAACCTTGAGATTGAAGTGACCTACATTCATGATGATCAGTTTAAATTGAATCATGGACTATAATCTTCTGGCTTTCCACTACAGCAAGGAAGCACATGTGGTTGCGTGTTTTCTATATCACTTTCAGCTGAACCATTTTCACACAATCACACAGTGTGAAGTCAATGTCCGCCCATTAGGATAGATGACAACAGACTCTGCATCTTGTATGCCTCGATGACAATGGTGGATATTTTGAGAATATAAATACTCTTCTGCATAATGGTTTGCCTCTCTTTGGATATATAGCAGTGGCTAACAGGTACTGTTTACTACTGTACCAAAGTCACATTTTTACAAAACCCTTCATGCTGCAATATCTCTGTGAACATATGCAGCTTGCTACGACTATTCATTTCATGTTCAAAATACACTACAACTATCCCTCAACTATCTACTATTTCTTAAACTCAAAAGTTTTCTTCTAACAAGAGCATTCCCAATGAGTGCAGTACAGTAGGCGCACTATTTAACGTAAATGTTTGAAGTAGTCTTTTTTTTTTTTTTTTTTGATGAGCTGCAGAGACTACATGAGGAGTGTAAAATATGATGGCTTTCCATGCACCTACTGTACACATTTGCATATTTGCCATGTTGCAAGGTGAGCTGTGAGTCAGCAACATCCCACTGCATAAAAATTAACCCACCGAATGTATGTGGAATTATACAGGTTACGTATAATAATGTCTGTTGATCTTGCTTTTGTTGTCTTCATTTGACCAGAAACTATTCTATTCTGAGATAAATATCTATGAGATAAAGATAAAATATATTTGCCATTCATTGTCCAAGAAATATTTTAGCATCATTACTGAACTCAGATCTTTTCAGATGTTTAGTGTTAATTTTCTTGGGTCTTGCTCAAATTTAGCAAGCTGACTATGACAGAAACCCCTAACCCTAGGTGTTTTATAAACCCTTATGAGGAAGTAAACTGCAGTAAACTCACAGCAGGATGTCATAAATACATTGTTTACAGCTTATAAACATTCAGTTTAACCACCTCCACATTCAACCCAAACCTACATATTTGAGCTAGATTGTGGGGATGTTCACCTACTGGGACATGTGATATTTTTCACTAATCGTGTTAAAATAGCCACCATGGTGTGTACTTTTTCACTTGTGATAAAATAACTGATGAGGCAAGATTTGCATTCTTTGTCAGTTGATTCAGGAACTTACAGTAATGCTAGCTATTTTACACACACCCTGCCTAAGAACTTATGAGTGTGATGGAAACTTTCCACAGAATACCAAATATTATAATAGGCTACTGGAAGTATGCTTTTTCATCACCAATACATTGAATCATTAATTCAGTAATTGCTTTATCCTGGTCATGGTCAGGGTGAATCAGGATCCTATCCCAGGAACACTGTGTATGGAGAGGAAATACATCTTGGATGAGAGACCAATCAGTTGTAGGTCACCATGCACACAAGCATTCATGCACTAATTCACGTCTAGGGGCAATTTAGAGTCAACAGTCCTCCTACTGGCATGTTTTTGGGAGGTTGGAAGAAACTGGAAGAACCCAGCTGAAGCTCATGCGGACGGCATCCCCAATACATGTGACGGCGTCTCATACAAACTTATTGAAATTTATATAAGCCGGCCTCAGTGAGGAGACTATGCTGCTACTGTTCGGCATACTAGAATACTGCATTCATTATATTAGTCATACAATCATATATTGGTATATATTGTGTCTTCCTGGTTGAGTATGGAACAAGAATACAGTCAGATAAAAGACTTTGTTGATGTGAAATGAGCTTTTGTCTGACCAAACTATTAAATGTCCATCTTTATAAGGCAATGATATTTATTAAACCTTCATCTCAGGGACATCGTGCTCTAATGAAACAAGCCCAAATACCCCCATTACTTGATTTGCATTTTCCTCTCTGGTCTTGTATGGTGCTACTGCATGAAGTAGTGTCTCATTTGACTGGTAAATACGTTATATACAAAATACTGTTTGTGGTTTATGTTGAAAGCTTTCCACATCACGCAGCACGGTAAATAAATGGCAGAAACATAGTATATAGATACATTTTGTATCGTCTGATAAGATCTGTTATGTCTGTAATTCTAAAATGAAATGTGTTTATGTGGTTTCCTTTTCTGAAAGTTAAAAACGTTTCTTATCATTCTGACTCCACAGTGCTTTAGTGGTTGTTCATTATTAAACAATTACTTCTTCAATGGAGAAATAGGAATGCCTCGTATTATATCAAACATTTTTTCTAGATTAATAGCAGAAACATGCTTTGGTATTTCACATGACTAAAGTTATGGGTGGAACATTGTCTACTGATGCCTTCAAGCATTTGCATGTCTTATCTCAGTAGATCAGCGACGTATGTTTGAGTGTGCATGCGCACACAGTTTTGTGTGTGTGAAACAGAAAAGGGGAAATGGTTTCAGTGAAAGACCTCAGAGGGTTCACTGTGGAGACACAGAAGCTTGTCCAGTCATTTGATCAGGATGCCTTCGTACACTGTGACTGTAGCTACAGGCTCCCAGTGGTTTGCTGGCACTGACGACTACATCTACCTGACCCTGGTGGGGTCGGAGGGCAGCAGTGAGAGAACACTTTTGGACAAAGCACTATATAATGACTTTGAACGAGGAGCGGTAAGATGTCTGTCTATCATCAACTCCATCATTTTTTTTCAGCGATTGCAAAAAAAAACTTTGGAGAAGGTGCTAGTTAGTACCAATCGGTATGAAAAGTAAAGAAGGGTCAGGAAGGGAATGAACATGGTTCAGGAAGAGAATAGAATAAGAAAAAGACATAACAAAGACATAGCAATCCTGAAAAATCCATGCAAATGGACTCGAAACTGTAGACAAATAAAAGCAAAATAGACACAATGAAAAAGATGCAAGAAAAGATGAATGCAAAAGTGCAGTACTTTAAGCATGACAGTGTGAGAAGAGTCAGAAGCTTCACTGTGTCTCAAAAAACTATTTTCCTCCATTCACAGTTAATCTGATTTTCTCTAACAATCTGACGATGTTCACATCACAAGAATGATCTTGTTTATTTTAGGAGTTTCGCCCTGGCTGCTACGATGGCTTATAATGGGCCAATTTGGTTTGTTAAGAAAATAAACATAACATTTTTCTTATCTTATTACCCTGTCAGTTGACGCCCAGTTTGTCTAATTCCAGGTGGACTCATATGACATTAAAGTGTCAGAGGACCTTGGTGACATAGAGCTCCTGAAGATTGAGAAGAAAAAGTACTGGATGCATGATGACTGGTATTGTAAATACATTACAGTCAAGACACCCACTGGAGATTACATTGAGTTCCCCTGTTTTCGCTGGGTAGTGGACGATAAAGAGATAATACTTCGAGATGGCAGAGGTGGGATCCTTTTGTTGTAACTTACATACATGTGGCTTGCTAAATCGCTATGATTCGATTGCTCTAAAGTGTTGTCCTTACAGAGTCAGACAAAAAAAAAAAAAAAAAAAAGTGTTTCATGCTTTCTCGATGTGTGAATTGCAGCTCGTCTACCTCAGCATGACAAAACCAAACTGGCAAAACAACACAGACGCAAGGAGCTAGAAAACAGACAGAAGACTTTCAGGTTTATAAGAAATTAAGATCTTAAGCTATTACATGTTCTAAAATGAATACAAACAGTCTGAGCAAAATAGATTGTTTCATTTTTTGTCTGGCTTCATGTATGGCTTGTTTTTCCCAGCTCTATAAAATGAAGAATAAAATGTAGCAGATTAAACAGGGACTGAATTTCCATGTTTTACAGTGTGTGAACCATTTCATATGTGTACATTACCCTCATTTCCTTTATGTGCACTAGGAAATGTATGTTGGCTTGTTTTTTTTTCTTCTCTCATTTATTTTGTCATTGTTTAAGTGCAGATAATTGTTAATACCTCTTATTGTAGGTGGAAGGAGTGGCATCCTGGCTTTCCCATGAGCATCGATGCAAAAACCCATAAAGATCTACCTCGAGACATCCAGTTTGACAGTGAGAAAGGCGTGGATTTCGCCCTCAACTACAGTAAAGCGTGAGTTTTGTGGTACAATTCCTAGTTATTCCTAGTTACAAATTGACCTACACCCACTGGTATAACATTCCTGGATTCTCCAACAGTCAGTCATTGTACTCTTCTAAGGAACATTTGCATGTACGTTTTGGTGCCAGACTCCTGAATACATAAAGTATATTGTCAAACACATGCGTGCCTAGGACATGCAGTTGTTTGCCAGACTCATTATGTACATTTTACCTTCACACTATCTTTGTTTTTATCTGCACAAATACTCCCCAAATGACCCTGCCAGGTCTTTTAGAACCGTAAGCTTCTTAACTTATCTAAGTTTCTTAAAACCACAATGGATTCTAATAAAATGTATATGTTTCTTATAAACGTTTCAGGAATCTGATATTAATCAGCAATTAATACATTTCTTTAAAACCCAATATTTTAAACATCAGTGTAATTGTGCATGAGAGCAGTTTTCTGTACAGCGCAAGCACATGTGAAGCATTTGCATGTATAAATCATTTACTCCTGAAAACTCTAGCTTGCAGCTAGACTCCCACAAAGAGGTTATATGGTACATTGAGCAATTTTCTCTCTGTAGTCATAATCTTACTCTGTGCTTGACTATTTAGATTAAGAAACCAGAAAGATAAGCAAACATAACGTTAATGACCAGGATGTTCTTGTTACACTTATCGATATTACATTCAGCATTACAGATATTATGCAACAATAATAAAAGCATCTATTCTTCTTCTTTTAGGATAGAGAACCTCTGTGTTAACCAGTTTATGCACATGTTCCAGTCCTCTTGGGGAGATTTTGCAGATTTTGAGCGGATATTTATGAGGATCAAGAACACAATATCAGGTTCTTTTGTCTGAATATTTACATGTTTTCATCCACATCCAATATTAAGACTTATTAGAAACAATACATAGTACATAATAAGTTATTTCTACATACAGTTGAGGTCACAAGTTTACATATGTCTTGCAGAATCTGAAAAATGTTCATATTAAATAAAAAGTAATAAAAAAATTAGAGGGATCATAAAAAAATTGCATTTTTGTTTTTTATTTAGTTCTGCCCTGAATGAGCGATTTAAACAGATGTTTACATATAGTACACAAACACAATAATAACTGAATTTACACAAATGAATCAGTTCAAAAATGTACATACACTTGATTCTTTATACTGTGTGTTGTTACCTGGATGATCAACGACTGTTTTTGTGTTTTGTGATAGTTGTTTATGAGTCCCTTGTTTGTCCTGAGTAGTTCAACTGATAGCTCATAGCTAGCAGATAGCAGATAAACTAATAGAGGTTAGAGCAGTGGTAGCCCAGTGGTTTAGATGTTGAGTTACTGATCGGAAGTTCATGAGTTCAAACCCCAGCACTGCCACTGTTGGGTTCTTGACAAGGCCCTTAACTTTCATCTGCTTAGATTTATAAATGTAAGTCGCTTTGGATAAGGGCACTTTGAAATGCTGTAAATGTAAACTGCCCACTGTTCTTAAAAAATCCTCCAGGTCCTGCACATTCGTTGCTTTTCCAGCATCTTCTGCATATTTGACCCCTTTCCAACAGCAGCTATATGATGTTCATCCATCTTTTCCTACTGAGGATAACTGAGGGACTCGTACACAACTATTACAAAGGCTGCAAACATTCACTTTTGAACAGGATGATCGGTGTAAATTGTTATTATTTTGTTTATAGATCTTTATTTTTTTTGTCATTTAGTACTGCTCTTCAGAAGCTACATAATATATTGTTTTCCAGAAGACAAAATAATAACAATTTACTACTAAATAAAAACAAAATGCAATTTTTATGATCCATCTTATTTATAAATAAATAAATAAATAAATGACATTTAATAGATTTTGCAAGGCGTATGTAAATTTATGATGTCAATTGACATTATGACATTAAGATAATCACTGAGTATTTGTGAGTTTAGCATATGCATGAGATATTGAAAACAATCTGTTTGACATATTATGACTTTGCTCATGTTTTCTTTTGGACAGAGTATGTGATGCAGCACTGGAAAGAAGACTTTATGTTTGGATATCAGTTCTTAAATGGCTGTAATCCTGTCATGATCCAGAAGTGTACAAAAATACCTGACAAGTTTCCAGTCACCCATGAAATGGTGCAAGTCTGCTTGGAAAGAGATCTCACTCTAGAAGATGAGCTAAAGGTAACTGACGATTGAGTCTCTTTGCACAACTTTTTATATCCGTCACTTCCACACTACAACTGTGTACTGGTTGGCACTTATACTGTGCCTATTGCGCTGTTTTAGTACTTAAAGTACTATCTTGTGCTGTTTGCACACGTTTGCATGAGCACTTTATGTAGAAATGTGGAGGTCTTATTTAGTTCTGTGTCGTCTCTTGTAGTCCTTTGTTGTTTTATGTAGCATCATGGTCACCAGCTCTATATGGTTGAAATGACAATAAAGCCACTTGATTTGATTTGACCTGACACTTTGTGGTTTGCAGGATGGAAACTTGTTCATAGCGGATTATGAGATCATGGATAACATCACCCCTAATGCTACAGATCCTTGCACCCTGCAGTATTTAGCTGCACCCATTTGCTTGATGTACAAGAACAAGCAGAACAAAATTTTGCCAATTGCCATACAGGTATATAGCTGTACTTTCTATAGTAGCTGCAAATCTCGATGTCTTTTACAACTACATTTCAATTCCATTATAAATGTTCTTCCGGTGCAGTCAAAAAATATACTTAGATGCAGGATTAAAAAAATAATCAATGTATAATTAACCACTGTTAGATTGTAGCAAAGTAAGTAAGATGAAAAAGATTTAATGTTCACTCAAGGAAACATTCTTCAAGGCACCTAAAACAATGTCACAACAACACCAAAAGAAATTTTTTAAAACATCCTCGGGATTACTCTGGTTGCATTTCAGTAGGTGGATTAGACACTCTAAATTGTCCCTCGGTGTGAATGTGTTATGCCCTGTGATGGTTGTATTCTCGTCTTGCATTCAGTGTTCCCAGAATAGGCCCCTGATCCACCACAACCAGGATAAATGAACAATTAATGAATAAATAATTTAAAAAAAGTATGATACAGAAGCACTTCCTGGATTTTTTGATTGATGATTGATTTTGGAATATTGAATACATAATATCGAATGTCCAGACCACACCCACAACCACAAAATCCAAACTATTGCGGCCTTTTCTATGGATGAATTTTTTTTTTTATGTATTAAACACAACCTGAATTGTAAAAAAAAAAGTACCATAGTTATGTTTAAGATGTATTCCTGCTGGTATTGTCATTTAAATTTGCAGATTGTGACGACATGGCAATAACATGTGTCTATATGTTTTAAAAGCTGAGTCAAACCCCAGGGGAAGACAGCCCAATCTTTGTGCCTAGTGATGCTGAGTATGACTGGCTGCTGGCCAAGATCTGGGTGAAATCTTCAGACTTTCATGTGCACCAGACAGTGACACACCTCCTGAGGACCCATCTGATAACAGAGGTTTTTGGCATTGCTATGTACCGACAGTTGCCTGCTGTTCATCCAGTGTACAAGGTGTGCCAATTTTACACTTTGTATGTCATGCATTATTGAGGCAAAACTAATACATACACTGATCAGCCATACATAACATTAAAACCACTGACAGGTGAAGTGAATAACATTGATTATCTCATTACCACGACACCTGTCGAGGGGTGGGATATATTAGGCAGCAAGTAAACAATCAGTTCTTGCAGTTGATGAATAGGAAGCAGGAAACATAGACAAGTGATTTGGCCCCCAGATTCCCCAGATCTCAATCCGATCGAGCATCTGTGGGATGTGCTGAACAAACAAGTCCAATCCATGGAGACCCCACCTCCCAACTTACAGGACTTAAAGGATTTGCTGCTAACATCTTAGTGCCAGATACCACAGCACACCTTCAGAGGTCTTGTGCAGTCCGAGCCTCAACGGGTCAGTTTTGGCGGCACAAGGGAGACCTACGCAGTATTAAGCAGGTGGCTTTAATGTTATGTTTCCATAGACAAGTGTAAGGATCTGAATGACTCTGACAGTGGTCAAATTGTTGATGGCTTGACGACTGTGTCAGAGCATCTCCAAAACAACAGGTCTTGTGGGGTGTTCCCAGTATGCAGGAGTTAGTACCTACCAAAAGTGGTCCAAGGAAGGACAACCGGTGAACCGGTGACAGAGCCATGTACGCCCAAGTCTCAATAATGTGCATGGGGAGCAAAGGCTAGCCCATCTGGTCCAATCCCACAGAAGAGCTACTGTAGCAGAGACTGTTGAAGAAGTTAATACTGGTTATGATATAAAGGTGTCAGAACACACAGTGGATCACAGTTTGCTGCATATGGGGCTGCGTAGCTACAGACCGGTTAGAGTGCCCATGCTGACCCCTGTCCACCTCTGAATGCACCTACAGTTGGCATGTGCGCATCAGAACTGGACCATGGAGCAATGGAAGAAGGTGGCTTGGTTTCATGAATCATGTTTTCTTTTACATCATGTGGATGACTGGGTGCGTGTATCGCTTACCTGTGGAAGAGATGGCACCAGGATTCACTATAGAAATAAGGCAAGCCGGTGGAGGAAGTGTGATGCTCTGGGCAATGTTCTGCTGGGAAACCTTGGGTCCTGGCATTCATGAGGATGTTACTTTGACACGTACCACCTACCTAAACATTGTTGCAGACCAAGTATACTTCTTCATGGCAACAGTGTTCCCTAATGGCAGGGGCCTCTTTCAGCAGAAACTGTTTGGTTTGAGGAACATGACAAAGAGTTTAAGGTGTTGATTTGGCCCCCAGATTCCCCAGATCTCAATCCGATCGAGCATCTGTGGGATGTGCTGAACAAACAAGTCCAATCCATGGAGACCCCACCTCCCAACTTACAGGACTTAAAGGATTTGCTGCTAACATCTTAGTGCCAGATACCACAGCACACCTTCAGAGGTCTTGTGCAGTCCGAGCCTCAACGGGTCAGTTTTGGCGGCACAAGGGAGACCTACGCAGTATTAAGCAGGTGGCTTTAATGTTATGGCTGATCACTGTATATCAGCCAAGCGTGAAATAGCCTTATCAGAATACATAAATTATGTAAAGTTCTTTAAGACATTTTTTAGAAGATATGTTTTACATTTCCAGTTGCTTGTGCCACATGTTCGTTACACAATTGCCATCAATACGAAAGCACGTGAGCAACTTATCTGCGAATGTGGACTGTTTGACAAGGTATGTTTACCCTGTACACATACCACACTTTTACACCATACCAAACACAATTGATTCTGAACCTGTGCCATCTTAAGGAACCACATTGACATTAAATGTGTGTGTGTGTGTGTGTGTGTGTGTGTGTGTGTGTGTGTGTGTGTGTGTGCATACTGCAGGCTAATGGCACAGGTGGTGGTGGCCATGTAGAGCTAGTGCAGAAAGCCATGAAGACTTTCACCTATAAGTCCCTGTCCTTTCCGGAGTCCATAAAGGCCCGAGGCATGGAAAGCAAGGAGGAGATACCCTACTACTACTACAGAGACGATGGCCTCAGATGTTGGGAGATAATCAAAAGGTAATCTGGGAAGTTCATAGAATATAAATCTAAATCCACTAACATTATCAGTTAGTAAAAGAATTAATATGCAGTGAGAATCTACTCCTCTATAAAAAAAATCTTTTATAAAACTTAGGATGACAAACTCATTTTTTGTGGCTCTTGGTAGTTTTGTGGAGGAAGTGGTGCACATATACTATGATTGTGACAAAACGCTGCTGGAGGATGAGGAGATACAGGCATTCGTCAAAGATGTCTGCAGCTTTGGAATGCAGGATTCTGATCATTGTGGTGAGAACAAGCTTTTCACTGTATTATATTGCCATGTTCTTGAATATTCTTCTTTACAAATACACATTTCTTATAACCATGGCCCTGACCCTGATGTTTTATTCAGATGGACATGTTTTATTCATGTAAGCATTGAAATAATGTAGAGTGCGATGGTAACAGAAGTATACCTATACAATGCGTAAAATAAAAAATGCCAATTATGCTTGTCATGATGTCAGAGATTTTTCGAAAGGAGCTTTTAAAAAAGTTTCCTGAGTTTCATCATGCAATAAATTCCTCCAAGTTACAACCACTTAAACCACTAAAATCTTTACAAATGAAACAATAAACTATATTCTGTGTCTGAAATAAGTGATCAATCGTGTCTGAGGTCATTTGGTTCACACACGTTTGTCATTGTTTTTAGGGTTTCCGAAATCATTGCAGAACCGAGAGCAGCTGGTGGGTTACCTGACTGTTATAATCTTCACAGCTTCTGCGCATCATGCAGCCGTCAACTTTGGACAGGTAGCATTTCTCTGTATCAAGGATCATCATGAACTAATATAGACACAATGATACAGCAAAACACTGGTTATAAAAAATGTAATAAACAACATAAACATAATATTGCAATGCAAAATTCTTAACCAAATTTTATAACAATTTAAGTATGACTGGTGTTCATGGATCCCAAACTCTCCACCGACTATGCGAAAGCCCCCGCCTACGAAGAAGGGCCAGGTGGATATAACATTCATCGTGAATAGTCTGCCTGACCGTGGTCGCTCCTGTTGGCATCTTGGAGCAGTGTGGGCTCTTAGTCAGTTCCAGGAGAATGAAGTGAGACCTACAAAAAAAAAAAAAAAAAAAAAGCTTCCACTCCACATTTACTGCTGTAATACAGTTTTATTGACACTGGTGTGTGCTTCTCTTTCTAGTTGTTCTTAGGCATGTATCCAGATGAACACTTCATTGACAAACCGGTGAAGAAAGCCATGGAGAATTTCCGGAAAAAGCTGGATGAGCTAACCAAAGCCATAAAAAATCGCAATGAGGGGAGGAACCTCCCATACTACTACCTGTCTCCAGACAGAATCCCAAACAGTGTGGCTGTCTGAGTCTGCGTACCTGGACGGTTTGCATGGGTGGTGAAGTAAAAGAGCATTTCCTGCACCATTTATGTCTTATGCTTCATTTTGCCACAGATTCTTTATGAAAGAACATATACTGTATACTGAAACAGAGTTAATGTTTTGCATTATATGTGTAATACAGTTATGATTTTCCATCTTGCTAAGCTATGATTAGTGGATTGGATTAAATATAGATTGCTAAAATGTTTTGCTTTTTCACTTATTGCACTTTTGTCATAATAACTTGCAATAAATAGTAATACCTCTTGAAAGGTGGTTTGATGTTCACTTCAAGTAAACTCAGGTGCTACACTTTGTATGAAAACTCTTGGGGCTGGGCGTTTTAAAAAATCCACAACGGAAAGCCAATACCGCTAACAAGTTGCTTTGAGATCATGTGATCATCAAAAATTGCAATGAAAAAACAATAACAAAAAAGACAAACAAAGAACAGCCTACTACCCGTCTCCAAACAGTGTCTGAGTCCACACATTGGGAAGGCATTTCTGTACCATTTACATGAAATGGCTGATTTTACCACAGATTCTTTGTAAAAGAACATATAATACAGTTAATATTTTGTTATATATTATAACATCTGTAATATAATTAGGATTTTAAATCTATGCTAATAAAAGTGCATAGACATGATTTTAGAACACTGTATTATAAATTTTAAGTTCATGCCACAGGTGAAAAATTTAACAATGTGTATATTTCATTTTAGTTATAATATATCCTGTGTTAGAGTTTAGTTTCGTTTCGTTTAGTTTAGAATCAAATATTTAAAAAGGTCTCAAATGTATAGTTTATAAATTGAGTTAACCTAGATTATTTCCAGGATGTCACAACTACTACCATTATTAATGGTTATACATACAGTATAAGTTTCCTTTGGCCATTAATGTGCATGCTTCATTATTTCCAGATGCATTAAGGTTTAATGCAATAATAGGTTGATTATTTGTTGCCCTAATAGTAAAGTGTCACTACTGAGTGGTTCAACTTATCACTTATTTTCTGTTTCATGTTTCACAATGAAGTCTGTAACAGTTACACAATTGACACCAGTTAAAAAAAAACTTTAAGTCAAAGCTTCAAATAGTACTTCTCCATTTCCTTTGCCTCTTGGCCTTGCACACTTCCACATATTATATGGCCAAAGGTATGTGGACATCTGACCATCACACCCGTACCTATGCTTTTTGAACATCCTATTTCAGATTTAGCCCCTCTTTGCTGTTATTGTAATGTCCACTCTTCTGGGAAGGCTTTCCACTAGATTTTGGAGTGTGGCTGTATGAATTTTTGCTCCTTCAGCCCTTTAGTGAGGTCAGGCACTGATGTTGGTGCAGTTGGCATTACAATTCATCCCAAAGGTGTTCAGTGGGGTTGAGGTCAGGGTTCTGTGCAGGCCACTCGAGTTCTTCCACTCCAATGTTTTACTTTCAGCTTATTGTTTCCTCAGGTTTGAAACAGTAAAATGTTACAAAACAGTTTTAACCCTCCTACTATGTTGGGGGAAAAAGTTATATCCATTATGTTTTGGGTCACAATGACTTCCACAGTTTAAATACACACAAAAAACAGCAAAGAACAGCTTAAAACAGTAAACCTTTAAGAAGACATATTTGCATACAAGTTCATGACCCTAAATGAGGAAAAGTCAAACAACAAATAACAAATCATTAACCCTGTACTGATGAATTTTGGTTTTCAAGCAAAACAAAATTGATTCCTTCTATAAAATGCTCTAGGCCTCGGATCAGTTGCCACACCCCCGCCACACCCCACCCTGTGTTAATCATAAAAAAGTAACAGGATTGACAGTAACAGTTGATTATTTAAGGCTAATCTGTTCATTAACCTTATGAAGGTTATGTGCCTTGCATTGAAAAGGCATTGTGAAAAAATAAATAATTTAAAGCATT